>VZRX01022409.1:88422-174817 GCA_013398075.1 Notiomystis cincta | reverse complement strand
CTTGACCAATATTTATTTCTATTTCAACTAAAGTTTATCTTTCAAACTACCAGGTCTGAAAACAGCTTCAGGTAAAACAGCTATTAAGGGATAATATTCTTTTGCATCCTCTAGTTTTTGATCAGAAATAATATTCTCTACCAAAATCACCATATGGTTATTAGAAAAACAAAAATAAAAAACAACCACAAAAGCACTGTATTTTTCAGTTTTTCTGATGGAACATCATGTAGCAGAAGAATTTCCACTTGGATCTGATTGCAAATGGAAATTAAAATAATTTCACAGATTTAGCTAAGTAAGGCAAAAGTCTCTATGCTTTAGAACATTAAACAAATTTGCAACAATTACCTGGAGAAAAAATAATTTTTTTTTTATATGTGTTGACACCCTTGCACTTATGAGAAGCCCATCAATAACACAGCCACATTTTAGGGGAAACAAATATGTTAAAAAATAAAAAAGAAAAAGATTGACTAGAAAGTTGTTAAAAAGTAGGAAGCTTAGAAGAAAAAAATCTATGGGAAACACCTGAAAAAAACTTTTAAAATGCTAACTGTTCAAATTTTTACATACCATTACTAAAATTACAATTCCTAAGCTGAGACAAGTATAAACATAAAAATATAACTACATAGTATTTATGCACAGAAAAAAATATTTTCTGGCCTTCCAGAATCATGGAATACTTTTAAGAAAAAAAATGGCAAGCACAAAGTAAGTGCCTGTAATTATAGTAAGTTTCTCTGCTGTGGAAACTGCTGCTCAGCAGTAAACAGAAGTAAAAATAATTATTTCCTGCCAAAAAAAATTCAACTTTACATTTTATCATTCCAACAGTTTTATTAACAAGATAACAATATTTTGTTCTCACAACTTGGAAAGCAGAAACATGTGAATTAATAGCTAGTTCAGATTTAAAATTAATGAGCTTTACCACGTTGATTTCTTTCCAAATTTCTTGAATAGAATTTCCTTTAAATAGTCTTTCATATAATGCATAATCTCTATAAGTCCCAATTGAGTAACAATGAAGTCTCGTTAGTCTTTGTCACCCCATAATCATTCATGCTGCATTTTAAACAATCAACATAAATTGCTGCCTTGGGAAATTATTTTGGAGTTACAGAAGAAATATGTGCCAGTTTAAGTTGTAGTTTGTTCTTGTAAAGCATTTTATACTAAAGAAGTCTTACTGGGCATAGGGGAGTGTTTTCTTAGTAGATTACTTTTTTTCTTCTGCTAAGTGTGGATTACTCCTGACATATGTTAAATCCTAACTGCCTACCTACTTTATAACAGCTCTATTTAAAACCAGCATTTTTCACAGAGGTGGTAGATTTATATATTTTAAAGGAACACTTCAGAGCAATTTTAAAAAAGAGGGATAAAATCCCAAAACAAAACAAAACAATCAGAGGTATTTTTTCACAAGGAAGGAATTTCACAGGACAAGTGCTTATTTCAAGGGATTTCTTTAGTTTACCCCTACATCATATTGTCAAGTCACCTCTTTCTGGCATTTTGACAGCATTTGTTGACCTACCAATTAAGCAACCCTAACAATTAAATCAGAATCCACCTCTGGGCAGTGTGCCAGCACAAATCTCACCTACCACTTAGGTGCTGTTTTTGACTCATTTTGAGAATAGACTGCAGCTAAGTATGTCATTAATGGATGTTTTCATTTTACACAGATTCCGTTCATGTCCTATCTGTCAGTACCACACATTTATTAATGTCTTGTTTCATGCACTTTACTATTTCGGTATTAGTTTTAGTGCTACAGGATCAGAATATGTTTTCTAAATCCAGTCACTGTCCATCATGAAATGCAGAAAGAATTGGCACCATATTGCAGTATCAACTCCCTGTAAATAGGCAAGGTGCTTACTTTAGATGTAGAGGGAGAGCAGATAGCAAGCAAATTTTACAGAGACAAAGCTGGAAAATTATTCTTTGGTTTACCACTGAAATTATGCTATCAGAGAGGAGAAGGTGAAATGTGGAAAATCTGCAAGGCTTTTGAGCAAAAGAAGTTCTAATTAAGGCTTCCACATCCTTGCAGATCACCCAAGACATGCTTATATCTTTGCAAGGGTAGCTTCAGGTGTAGGCACCCTGAAGTTACGTATTTCATGAAGAGGAAGACTGAGACATGGCTGTCAGAAGGCTCCCATTAGGATTCTTTTCCCTCATTTCTTTGAGTGTTTCTTTTCCTGAACCTTAGGAGGGTATTAACAGACCAATTGATTAAAAATATGGAGCTTCAGTTTTAAAAGTCCTGAGTGAATTATTATGAAATGGAAATTTATGTAACCTTAAATATGGAACCTTGTTCCCTGACCAAGTAATATTTATCTCATGCAAAAAAAGGCATCTGTTTTAACAAACAAAACACTCCAGGACTTTAAATCCAGTAATTAGCTTGGGCAAAATAACAAAGTTGAGATAGACATCACTGAAGTTCTTAATGCCCTGCATCCTTCATCCTAAGAGCACTGAAAGGATTCAGTCTCTCATGAGAAAGATCTTGTTAAGGCACAGTTTTCAGATAGAAATCCAAACTCTTCCATGGAAGGACATGCTTCCCTGTAGCCTAGAAGAACAGAGTCTGACATACTTGTTCTTGCATAATTTTCTTTTGTGAGGCCTAGGTGGATCTCACCTTAGCATCCAGACTTTTGGGCATTTCAGTCTTCAGGACCTTGCTCTAAACATAGAATCACCACCTGAGATTACTTTAAAAGCATTAATGGTATTCCATTAAGAGCTAAAGAGTTAGGAAGTCAGACTGAATTTTTAAACTTTGGATTTACTGATTTATAGATTATTAGATACCTAAAGAAGAAAAAAGAACTTTACTAATCTAAAGTATGAAATAAATAAAATACAGAGAAGACAATAAGTTTGATATTCACAATTCACAGATGTCTCAGTCACTTTTAAGACTTTATTTTTCTCTCATGAGATTTGTAGGACCTCAGCTCCCTCTCTCTCCCTAAATCTTAAAGAGCAGAAATTGAAGTTTCAATGTAAGAGCTCCCAGTTCCACACAGGGGATCTGGAAATACAGAGAGCTCAAGTCCCCTAGAGAATATCTTGTAATCTGACCCATTACTATATACCCAAGATCACCAGTCCTGTGACAGGGACCTGAGAGGTTCAGGGAAGCCCAGCTCTTGCCTCAAGTAAATTGCATTACCATGGCAGGGACCCTGAGACACAGTGGACACAGGAGAGCTGAATGACCCCAACTTCCTTCTGAAAAGACTCCCTAAAGCTTTAAGCTCAGATTTCCAACAGAACAAACATGAGAATGGTTAAGAAGCCAATAGGATTTGATTTATTTATTTTTAAGTAGTTATGGTTTTGCAAGGCATTTGAAGTGAAAGTAATAAAAAATATTTCACAACAGAAGCCTTGTTTTGCTGCACAGTTCCTTAACTAGCTTAGATTAAAGGATCTGTTCCTGAATAGAGTTTCATCAGTTCTGTCATTCCCATATCCTTAAACATTTGCAGAAGAAAGTTTTCAAAGAGACAGGACCCCTTACTGAAATGTCGCTTGAGAAGAGGGAAAAAATCTTTATACAAGAGCTTGCAATTATTAATAGGCTTCACTTTTAGTTAGTTAATGATCCAATTCAGCTGTGATCAAAGCACAACAGCTAGATAATTCAGGATAGAAAATGGAGTTAATTTACTTAGATATGATACTACTTTCTTAATGACTTTATTTCAATGGAGTTTCAATTAGTTATTAGGTTATTTTACTCATTAGTCCAACAAGATGTCTGTAGGCAATTAACATGTCATTCCTCATGAAAACAGAACCTTTTTTCTTTTTTTTTCCCAAAGGGATGTTTTTAAGATTTATATCATGGAAACTTTTTAAAAGTTTATGAAAAAAGTAATTAAACACTGAAGCTCAGTGAATAGGATTTTTTTTTTTGTTTAGGGGACTGAATGACTGTAATGATAAAAAAGTTACCGCTAGTAAGAGCCATTTATTGGTGCCTCATACAGTTTTCAGTTCTGATTGCCAAACATGGATTTCCTTTACCTACTCAGACACAGACCATACACATTTAAATAACACATCCCAAATCAAGATGGTCAGGTTTTGTAATATAGTCATTTTCTCAAACTGCTAAGCCATATCTCTAAGCAGTGCTAAAATCCTAGTACTAGTTCAAAAACGTGAGCTACAGCAATTACTGTATCAGAATTTATCAGTTTGTATTCTAGTATCAGTCACTTCATATTCTAATATAAGGATGTCATAGTTTTAGACAATTTATAGGGCAGAGACTCCAAAATAAGTTACCTTCCCTTCGTTTTCAACCTCTTGCCCTCTACCAATATGGAGAGAAAAACAGGAAGAGATGTGAATGCAAACATAACAGTTTACAACAAGAAAAATAGCAACAACCAATATGACACCAATAACCACCAGATACAAAAGTGCTGAATCAACAAAGTAACAAAAAAAACTTCCTTTTTTTTTTTGTATGTGTGTGTGTTTTACTTTCTAAACCAAGGACGATAGGTCTTTTAGATTTCTTGCCTTGATTTAGCTGTTCTCTGGTTTCTAGGCTCATAATTACTCATCCCTCAAACCAAAATGCAGTGGCAGTGTTAGAAATGAACCAGCTTTTGGATACAATTAAATGGGGACAAAGTCATCTAAGCAAAAGGAAACTGTTTTTTTGTGACAATTCAGCAGAGCCAGCTGTGCGTGTCTCCCTCCCCTCAGAGTTGAACACACACTCTACAACAAAATGGCAACTTTTTACGGCCTTTCCTGGCCAGGGATGGTCCCTTTCCCATTGGATGGGTACTCAGGAATTTACATTCTCTCCCAACCACCTATTTTTCTGTCCCCTTCCCCCTCATCCTTCTTCCTTTTTGGTCAAATCTTCAACTTCACCTCTCTCCCAGCTCACAACAGCAACCAACAGATTAACCAGAACAAATCCAAACCACAAGCAACAACACATAGAACCAACAACTTTCACTCTTTCACTGAACAACCTTTGGCTTCAGCAAAATATTGCCTCATCTCTCCCAATAAAAAGCAGGATAGGTAGAGAGAGGGGAAGGTTTCAGCTGTGGCCTTGCAAACCTCATTATCTACAGGATAAACAATTTAGACTACTCAGACATAGTGGCCCTGGAGAAGCCAGGCAGAAATGCTTACTGGAGAGAAGCAGAATTAACTTATCCTTCTGAATGTATTTCCCAAGAGACAAGATCCCACAAACTTTATCAGCCTAGCAAAAGTGCACAAGAGCGGGTCAATCCAACTCGGAGGAAGAATAATGAGCTTGACAGCCAGCACTGCTGGGAAAGGCATACAGACAGCTATGGAGACAGCCAGGCTGACAGGCTTTTTTATTGTTTTGTTTTTAATGATAGTCTGATAAAGTAGGATGATCAAACAGAAATGCACATTCATAAAGTCATTCTCTGACTCTCTGAACCCTCTTCTCTGTTATTTATGGCAGGATAGGAGGTCAAATCAGAGAGGTTTTAGTTGATGAAGAAAAGCTGCAGGAATGATTTGCTTAATTCCAAGTAAGGGCGAGTTTCTTCTTAGAAAATTACTAGGCACGTCCTTCTTTAGAACTAAAAGTTCCCAACAAATTTGATTTCCAAATGCAATTTTGCATATGCAATTATTTTTTCTCCAACTCAGAGTATCTGACTTTTTATTTTTTAAAATAAGTATTTTTCAGGAACCCTTTGTTTTTGGCCCAAAAAGTAAAACCACGCCTTAATTCTGTGGTTTAAGAAGACTTAAATTTATTTATCCAATGGGTGACTCATGGCAGTATGACCCTCATGCCGAAACAATACTTCAAAAGAATTTCAGAAATTTTCAGAAAGTTGAACTCAAACTGAGAGTCTTTCAGGTATCACAAGATTAAACTTTTTCCCTCGGTGCCCAGTACACATGCAAATGCCATATGACCACTGCTATAAGAATTTACAAGATGCTAATTCTGATTTACAGGATTGGCTTAGAGTCAGATTAACCTTCTCCTGTGAAATTCTTAATAATGATGTGCCCAAATAAACGTTTAACATCATCATTATGTTGTCATCGACCTTGACAGTGTGAGGTATTTACCACATTTTTCAAGCAGTGTTTAGCACCTTATAGGACAGAAGTGAAATTTTAGCTTTTGGGATGAAAAGAAATGGAGTGCAAATGATCAGTTGGGAAAAAAAAATATTAAAAAAAAAAAATCAAATCTTGTACTGTAAGGGATTAAACCACCATGGGGAAAAAAATCCAATTCCTTGCTATTCCTAAATACTTCTGCAGGAACGTCAATATTTTAGGAACAGATGATGTATTACCATTCCCAACTTTTAGGCTCAACAACTTTGTATCAAGTGNGCTGCAGGAATGATTTGCTTAATTCCAAGTAAGGGCGAGTTTCTTCTTAGAAAATTACTAGGCACGTCCTTCTTTAGAACTAAAAGTTCCCAACAAATTTGATTTCCAAATGCAATTTTGCATATGCAATTATTTTTTCTCCAACTCAGAGTATCTGACTTTTTATTTTTTAAAATAAGTATTTTTCAGGAACCCTTTGTTTTTGGCCCAAAAAGTAAAACCACGCCTTAATTCTGTGGTTTAAGAAGACTTAAATTTATTTATCCAATGGGTGACTCATGGCAGTATGACCCTCATGCCGAAACAATACTTCAAAAGAATTTCAGAAATTTTCAGAAAGTTGAACTCAAACTGAGAGTCTTTCAGGTATCACAAGATTAAACTTTTTCCCTTGGTGCCCAGTACACATGCAAATGCCATATGACCACTGCTATAAGAATTTACAAGATGCTAATTCTGATTTACAGGATTGGCTTAGAGTCAGATTAACCTTCTCCTGTGAAATTCTTAATAATGATGTGCCCAAATAAACGTTTAACATCATCATTATGTTGTCATCGACCTTGACAGTGTGAGGTATTTACCACATTTTTCAAGCAGTGTTTAGCACCTTATAGGACAGAAGTGAAATTTTAGCTTTTGGGATGAAAAGAAATGGAGTGCAAATGATCAGTTGGGAAAAAAAAATATTAAAAAAAAAAAAATCAAATCTTGTACTGTAAGGGATTAAACCACCATGGGGAAAAAAATCCAATTCCTTGCTATTCCTAAATACTTCTGCAGGAACGTCAATATTTTAGGAACAGATGATGTATTACCATTCCCAACTTTTAGGCTCAACAACTTTGTATCAAGTGCTTCATTTCTCTATGGCACAAGACACGTGTCAGATTCCCAAATTTTTTCATATGTCATACCAGTTATCTTGTCATTCCACAAATGTTTCTTCCACAGGCAGAGCTTATAATTGTATTCACATCATCTTCCCAACTGGTCCCATATAACCAGTAAGGGCAAAAGGTCAATTACTGACTGATGTCAGCTAAAAACAGAAACAGAAAGGGGCAGGGAGAGAGAAATTAAAAAGAAAGCTATTTCAGTTCTGTGCTGAAAGCAATTTACTTGTATCCAAACACTAGCTTTCTCTCTCCCACTCAAAACCAAAATAAAACACTTCAGTCAGTCCTACAGATTCTCTAAAGATAGAGAAATAGAAGTAGGCTCTTTGAACCTGGGCCTCCCAAACTCTGAATTAACGTATTAGCCAATTTCCCCCTCAAGCTAAGGAGGGTCAGATCTAAATCTTTTCCTTTCTAGAACAGCTTATTCATTCTGCTACAGCCACTTTGAAGAAATTCAGTCAAGTAGCAAAGGTTGTCTCTTTGGAGAAGAGTCCTTACTCTTTGGAGTGCTCAAGTATTTTATCTTAAAACTGCAATAAATAAGTATGCACAGAGTCCCTAGAAAAACCAAACCAGATTGGAAGTGATTGTCTTCACAAAGGGATCAGGTAACACTATTTATCTGTCAAGACTAGACAATGAATGAAACATTCTCTCTTGCCTCTGAGCTATTTTCTGAAAGGCATCTGTTCTCATGAATATAGTAAACAAAAAAGCCTTGAGGAGAAAATGCATTACAGTATTAAAATCCTCATCATTACGAACTCTTTGGAAAACAGGAAAAGCTAAGTTCTTTTTTCCATGGGGCAAAATTACTAGCAACAGGGAATACAATCATCCAACAGTATTATTTTGGACAGTTTCTAGTTCTGTAGTGCTTTATATGTTTAATAGCTCACAATTAACTCAGGCAGAAGAAACCAATTAAGAAATTACTCTAGAAAATAGAATGCAGTACTCCATGCAAAAATAAAACTATATGAATATATTTGCCAATGCCAAATATTAAAAAGGAGCATAGGAATAGATAAACCAAGGCTGAACCAATTGTGTTTTGAGGGAGGTAGGGGAGAAGAGGATAAATTGTTTTCAGACAAAACTTCTCATAGTAAGACAGTGAACACCAACAAATGAGTTGAAATTGCTAAGCAATTAGTTTCTTTAGTTTGTCCTGAAAGTTCTGGATGGTAGATGAAATTCTCTGATCGTCACAGAAGTCAGAAAAAGAAAAAAAATTACGTCTACAAAACCACAAATTTCAGCATCTAAGCAACTTCCAGTTCTCACAATCACAGAAAAAAAAAAAACCAGCACATTTCTGACCATAAGTTTTTGTAGGGTGAGGAAGCATCAGGATGGTCCATACTTCTTTCTGTTTGGGGGCTCACCTCTCTACCTTGCATTCATATTTCATGGCCGAGTAGCAAGGCTTAGACTGTCCAAAGTTAATAGCTAGGCACTTTCCATGCTCAGGTTTGCTTTGGAGAAGAGTTTATTGAATAAAGTTCAGAGAAGTAGTCATTGTGCAAATGCTGCATGAATATTTCTAGCAATATTAAACTCTCCAGCAAGTGGAAGCGTTCAAACTATTCGGTGAACTAATTAACTGAATTCATCTGCCATTTATTAACCTTTTCTAATTAATGTTCTCTCAAATAATAAAATACAGAGCAGTGCCACCTTAGGGAAGTGTAACAAAACAACTGGTAGAGGGTCAGCATCAGGAGTCAAAGAAAAAGTGTGTTACAAAGTAAATCATCATTGCTGTTGTAAATCCAAACCTGGATGAAGTGGTTAATATCACACAGGTTGTGTGTCAGCTGGTCAAAGCCACAGCTCTGCTGGGTCATCACAAAGGCTTGGTCTGTGGCTTCATTTTGAAATAATTTCCAAGTTAATTGGAAATGAGTCATTATTCACTGCTGCTAAAAATGTACAGTCTTTTTGATATTTCCCCTTGTGTATGTTGATTCTCTCACAGATGGAGAGTAACTTTTCATTTCTAGGGTATACTTTTTGCATGACTTCAGGGTGACTCTGAATATTGTTCTCAAGCAAGTTAGAGGAAGCACACTGTGCTATTAAGATATTGTTGCTCAGTTGCTACTCTGTAGAGATGGATGATAAAAAGCACACCTCTGCTCCTGCCCAGCAGGACCAAGAATTGAACTGGCCTCAATCACTACTAGAGCCAATCTCAAAGCTGCATTTGGTCAGTCAATTTATTTCTTTTGTGATACAGGAGTTAGAAAACAGGAACAGGAGCAAGAAAGCTCAGAGCTTTACAAAGACAGGGAAATCATTTAACGACCACTATCACAGGCTGAACAAACTGGACTTCAAGAAATTAAGTTATTGCAAGTTACAATAAATATTTAGTTCCTGATATGGGTAGTAGCAAACCATTATAAGCTTCAGAAAAACACCTTTACACTCCATTTTCCAAACTCAGCTTAAACCTAGGGGTGTACAGGCTCTTAGGGTAGGCTTATTCAGAAACCACAGTTCCATTGGGGAAATACATACTCTGAGGTGAGTATATCCACTGCCTGCAGTCTCTCCAGGGAGCAGAGACTGCCTTGTCATTGCATTTTCCCTTGTCCTCTCAGACACTAGAAGATGGCTAGACAACAATCTGGAGGCTCACTTCCTGGCTTTGCTGGAAATACTTAGAAATTTTCTGGCAAGACCCAAATACTTAAAAGGATTTATATCTAACCTCCTGCTTCAGTGCACCTCCCTCTCTCCCTCCTCTCTGCTGTTTTCTGCCCTTAAAAGCATTTTCACAGAGGCCCCCATCACCTTCACTAATGAGCTCAGCAGTGTCCTCAGGTGGGTCCCCTTTAGAGCTGGCTGGAACCACCTGGGTTTGAATAGCCCTGACCTCTCATAGAGGCAAACCCTGCCTTTGCTCTCCTCCCTAAAAAAAAACACCTTAACTTTACCACATAAACCCAATTCAGATAACAAAATTCCTTATTAAAATAGCCTTTTGAGCAAGGTTTTTCTAGAAAAATGCAAGTTTAATACAAATGGTGAAGGTTAGTGTAAATTTAGCAAATGGGGAACAAGGAAATCCATAGGGCTTTACACTCCAGTGTTTTAGAAAATACTCAACAGCAGTAAGAATATTTTCCCAGGGTCACTGTTAGTGTCTAATGTAATACAGTTATCCCTTCCTAAATGATGACAACTACATGAGGTTTTTTTGAGCTCTGAACCAATGTACACAATGAACACATTTGTACTCTGCCTGCCTATGAATGCACAGGCAGCCATCCCTCTTCCATGTGTCTAGTAGGAAGTACTGGGAGGAGAACACAAAGTGAAAGCTGTTTCCACCAAATACTGCCGTTTTTCAGACTCCCAATGCAGAGCAATTCTCACTCCAGAGGTAACTCAGCTGCACAACTTGAACTGCATGCAATTGCTTATCCTTCATTATGGAAAAATTTTCAAGATAAGAATCTAACTGCACAGGCCTAAGTCAGATAAACCTTTGCTTTACATCACTGTACATTCTATAGATTTTTTTCAGGTTTTATTATTCAACAATGTTTACTCTCTATTTAAAAAATCCTCCCATCATACCTCCAAGTCAGCAGCTACTATGTTATGGGAAGCATCAGGAGTTTGCCTATAACATCAAATAAAATGACCACTGTGAAGCCAGGGGAAAAAAATACTCATTTTTTGTCACTTCTCTGAGATGGTCAGATTTCAGTGAGAAACTCCACAAGCAAAATGATTCCCTGTGCTCACTCCTGTTGCAGGATTAGAACCTCATTTCTCATCAGTGAAACTTCATGAATAAAAATGATGCTGAGCCTCTGCCCTTTATCCTCTACAAAGACATCTATGAAACTCTTTTATCCTGTTCAACCCATCAAACTTATGCTCAGAAAATTTGACTAAATCTGCCAACAAACTAAGTTCTGTAATAAAATATAAATCTAGTTACTTTAAAATAAGGGCTCACAAGCCTTCAAAGGAAAATCATTAGGCAGCCTTATGAAAAAATCAATAAGGTCACTGATACCAAAATTCAAACCAGAACTCAGAAAAATCACAAATTTCTTTATAGCAACAGTTGCTTTGAAACATAAATTATGGAATAACACGGTTACAATAGGAATATAAACTACAGCAAAAATGCAAATGTTCTGAAGTTATACCATCTTTAAAAAGCTGTGTTCTGAAAGTGGATTTACATTCACATGAAATAAGAAACTGCAAAGCAGATACAACACACCAGTCTTTATGTTACTCATTCTCACTCTTGCACTTTCACAACCCTCTTTCATTTTACTGTTTAAACTCACATGAATTTGGCACTTCTCTGAAGAGACAGCTGTGTTTGCCAGGAGGCTAGATACAGACTCACAGATGAGAGTAATTATTAATTAGAATCCACCCAGAAAAATTAATCACATTCATTGAAGCGTAGGGCAGAGCAAAGTTTCTAGTCAGATCTCCCTGCCTGTGAAAGCAGATAGTTTTAATATATTAAGGGGAGGAAAATAAATAGACAAACACAAAAAAACCCCTGAGAATTCTTTTCTCACTCTGTTTATTAGTCACCTTTCACATGTATCCTGTAAGCCTAGACCTATTTATCCAGCTGGTCTTTATTTTATCTCAACAGGGAGATTTTTAATACTAAGACAGAACCTTTGTTAATCTTAAGAATTATGGCAGCACATTTGATATGTCTGAGCTTCACTAAATATTTTATTGTGACAGGTAGGAGATGTTACTTAAGTTACTAAGCAGTTACTGATAGTCAGGTGATTAATTATTTTTAGTTAAAAGAAGTGGGAAAAAAAGAAGTGAGATAAAAGCAAAAGACCAGCTGTCGAAGTATGGTTTCATGAGAGAGAAGCATGATTGTGGGCTTGGGCAGCAAAAATTAATTGTGGAGTTTCTCAAGACTCGTCTTGTGAACCAACTCAATGTAAAATTTCCATTGGTAACTCAAGCACAAAAAGCATGAGAATGGCAATTAAATGACTGGATTATTCAAAGCTGCCAGTACACAGGAAGTCTGTATATCACCCCCAGAAAAAGCAGATGATATTCCCTGGATTAATTTTAAAGTACAAAGTGCAGTGTTGAAAAAGTACTACTACAACAAGAATAGGTGTCCTAAGTTTTGAGAGGAGACTGAGAAAGCTCCATGTACCTGGCCTCATAATCTAAAAGTTAGTATTGTTGCTATTCTCTACGTGTATCAGGAGTGAAACTCTCACAACAGGAATTAAACTGCATGAAAGGCAACACTGGCAGACAAATGAACTGTTATATATAAATAAGTCAATATGTATATATGCTGGTAATTAGATAACTTTCCAAACATGGAGTTTTGGTGCCAGTGTTTCTATTTACAAATAGAAGGATCAGAAAATATTGCTGGCTTTCAGCTGGAGCTTGTTCATTTTGTTTGTTGTTGTATTAAGACCTCTGTCCCTAATAATATTTGTTCTCTTTCAGATGAATATAAAGGACTTTTCTACTGTAACAACAAAATTCAATGAGCATCTACACCAGCTAATTTAAGGGGGTGTGTGTCTGTACACATACTGAAAAAAACATTTAATTCCTACATNAAGAAGACTAACTTTAAGACCTCTGTCCCTAATAATATTTGTTCTCTTTCAGATGAATATAAAGGACTTTTCTACTGTAACAACAAAATTCAATGAGCATCTACACCAGCTAATTTAAGGGGGTGTGTGTCTGTACACATACTGAAAAAAACATTTAATTCCTACATTTGGGCAAGGTTTACCACATAAGGATAAAGAATATGGTTAGTCTAACACCAACCATGTCAGGGACTGTCACAAATATTTCCAAACTCAGAAATCCTGAGGTGTATTGCTCTGAGCTATGAGTGTAAAGACCTTTTACCACAGGACTTGTGTGTATTTTAGGAAGGAAAGAAGGGAGAGAATGAGGCATTGCTATTCGCATTTTTAATCCTCATTCTGTGGGGGATGTTTGGGGCTACAGGACATCAAGGCAAGTTAGAGGAACTTCCAAGTTCAGTCACTCATCACAGGCTAGAGACACCCACAATTAAGAGCAGTCTTGATGCTTCTGCCTTAAATGAGGTAAGCATGCCACATCTGTAATCCTTAGAACCTTGAGAATATTATAAACAAATACATATTAGAGAAAGAGGGCATTAAAAAGACCTTCAGTAAGGTGAATGTAACAACATCATAGAAGGCAGCCTAGAGCTCTACCACTACATTAGACTTAAGATCAAACTAAATCCACCATTTAGCAGCAGTTTCCTAAAATGATGTACATTTCACAGAACTGGCCTTAAAAAGAAAAATGGCTTTTGAAAAAGTTTTGCTTTTGTTATGCATGTTTACAACTTTTTTCTAGTAAAAAACCCCAACATTTTCAATACACTACTTCTAACCTATCATTCTCCTAGAAAAAAAACAGAACTTTCATACTGCAAGAATATTTAAAGGCTCTCCAGGAAGGTTCCCCAAGCTACCATTTCCAATACAAAAACATGTTAATGTCACACTTTAGCTACTGGCAGTTCCTATTCTTGCTTTTGGATGCTATATCCATATAATTCTATTATAACCATCCCATCCACATCAGCTCAATTCTTTGTTAAGGCACAAGACAGAGAGAGTATTATCCCTTCAAAAATTACTGCCCAGCTTTAAATTTCATGGCTGTCACATGCAATATCTTGAATGCAGGGATTAGTAATGCTTCCCAATGAATTTCAGAGACAATACCATACAATTTTTATCAATAAAGATGTAGTACAGCATTTGGAATCTTTCTCAAATTTGCTTTCAAATAACTGTAATAAATTTACTGGGATTTCCTCACATATTAGAGGAAAAATGAGGAGACTGTGTTTTTCTAAATTAGCTTCTAACACAAAATTAAAATGTTACTATGCTATAATATACAGCAGTAAACATCTTTGCTTCTACTTTTTTATTTTTCAGAGATGATTTATCATTCTTCCTAATGTGGCCATAAAAGATACTGAATTCTTCAGCATTTGACAAGAGCAATCACTTCTTCAGGCTTTTTCACTCCAGAAAGTTGGCACAGAGACAGCTGGGATAGGGCTTTAAAGACTGCACACACAAAGCTAGTTTAGAGTAGCTGGTGAATTTTAAATCTGCCCCACAGCTGACTGCACTAACAAGAAACGATGCATTAGTCCTTCCCACAAAGGGAAAATCCTGAGGTAGCTTGCAGAACAAGGCTTGCAGTTAGTAGTATTCCAGTCTGGGGGTTGAAACCTGGTGGGAAATAACTTTTGACAAGAGGGCAAAGGCAGTCTGTATTCAAATAGAGCTCCTCCATTAAGAGGTGCCCACAACATTGCCTTTCACTCAGACTTTAACCTCTGCTCGTCTCAGACACTGGGCCTGGGCAGCCTCACTCTTGCTGGAGGTTTTCTATGCACCTTTGGAAACCACTGCTGAGCACAGGGAGCTGCCACTCCTGCTTTCTTCCCCTGGGTCATTTTTCATCTTTACTACATTGTTCTTCTAAGTCTCCATATTTTATACAGAATCCATACATCTTATTTTCCACCCTTCCTTTGGAACTTAAAACTGAAGTGGTGCAAGACACAGCACAGAGTACAAGGGCTGCTCCGCCTGCTTTACTTCTTTGAGAGAAGTTCTCAAAATTCTCAAATTAAGATTCTTCCATTCTGTGATTCAAAAACAACTTCAAGCATTAAGCAGATGGCACTACACACTCAGAGTTTACATGACAGCTGCATTTTCTGAGATGAAGGCAGCTTCTTCACTACTCACTAGTCCCTTTTTCTTTCTTGTATATGAAGAATCTGAATCTGACTGCTTCATGAGCTCCAGTTATCTTTCTGGCTCTAACAATTAACTCTTTTCTTCCTGGCATCTTAAGTTTGTCAAGAGCCCTAGAAAGGGATTTAACGTGTGTAGGCTGCCCCAGCCCAATGTTCAAAGGTTGGGAAAAAAAGTTTCTCATCCCATCACAAAGAAGAATTTAGACTTTTAAATCAGTTGCTAAAGCTGATAGTAATAGAAATACTCAAGCATGGAGCTGAGCTGTTTACAGAGGTTGCATGAAACTTGGATAATCAGTTAAGTCATGCAAGGGGTAGAGGCTAGGCAGATTCCTAAGATTTTCCTAGGTACACATAAAAATGCCATGTCTTCAAATATATGCTCTCATATGCTTCTCTACGAACTTTTCTCTCACTTACATATGCTTTGAATGACAGACTCATAAGAACATCAGTTAAACAGACAGCAAAACAAATTTCAAAAGAAGATTTTTGGGTTTTAATATTTCTGTGGTTTTGTGTATATTCTACTATTTCAGTGTCTCTGGGTAGTAATAGATATTCAATCCAAAAGTGTATGAGAAAAGCACCTCAAATAATTTGTAGTTGACAATGAAGTATAATTATACTGAAATACATCATGGCAACCTGATAATTGAATCTTCTAAAATGTGATTCTTCTTGTGCCAGTAAGAAGAACTGATGAACTAAAGAAGAGTGATTGATATGTGCTATTCAAAAGCATGAAATCTGGATGAATTTCAGTGAACTCTACTGGAATAGCAGATATTCACCTTCACATGCTCTCAGACCAGAGATCTGAAAGGGTTAGAAAAAGTGCAAAAGACAGCTGTAGGCTGTGTTCAAGAGAATGGTTACACACTAAACCATTTAAAATTTTCAGTAATATTGACTAGTAATTATAATTCCAAGCTAAATGCTCTTGGGCCATCCTAAAGAAAGTAAACCACTATAATAATGTGCTGTTTTCAGACATACCAATGTGCAGCTCAATTTTGAATTTTTGGAATCTGGTTCAGTTGGTGCAATTGTTTCACAGATATAGGATAGTTTGAAAAGAGAAACAAATCTCCTTGCTAGCCTTATGTCTAGGATGATTTCTGTCTTAGTTTACTGCCAGAATCAGAGATTGTCTACCTTTAACACACTCACAGTACAGCAAAACCAAAAGATTTTGATTTCCTATCTGATGGACCTTGCCATCCTGACAGATAATGCTCAGATAATCAAAACAGAAGATACCCCAGCACCAGTCCCTAGAGCAATCCTAAAAAATGTGATTTTAGAAATGCAATTGCTTGTTCCCAGACATAGTTTAGCTCTTAGCACAGCTTTACATTTACTCCTGTGCAGCAAAACCTTTAAACATATCTGTGTTTAAATATGCCTCTGAATCAGAGCCACAGCTAGCTATCAAAAAGCATCTGTTCTCTGATGCTGCCTCAACCTGGTTTAGCTCCCAGATTTTCCATTTAACATAGGAAATTTCAGTCTATGCCAAGACTTGTTTTCTGGAGTTACTTGTCACCAGTATGCAGATGGATAATGCTGCAATTTGTAATTCATATGAGCAACATCCTACCCATTGCATTTCTTAAACTCTGTGTGCTTTAGATCAGACTTTTACCTAGGCTGAGAGAGCTTTGATCCTGGTTGGGGCTGGGAAAAAACCCTATAGGCTGAAAAATAAATAGTAATAGGAAAATAGACATCGGTACTACAAGAATGCTGTCATGGCAAGTGTGCTGGCAACATACTCATCAAGGAATCACACAAGTGCCTGGAAACTAGACAAGTTTGCAGGGGTTAGGTACATAAATGATGTCAACTAAATTAAATTCTTCATTTCACATTTAATTGCAAAAAGAAGACAAAGGTGATAAAAAGAAGTCTTGAGAGGCAAATGTCTGAGACCATAATGATGGATTACAGTACAGGGTCAGATTGGCAGATGAGTTACAAATTGTCAGTGATGGAGCTATGACAGTCTCCTTGGCTGAGAACTTGTCCCATATAAGTTCATGACTATGAGACCAAAAGAACTAGAAGAACTATCAGGTTTAGTTTTAAATCGAGGCAGCAAATGATATTATGATATTCCTGGTGTGTATCGAGTAGCCATCCTCCATACAGACCTTTTTATATCTTAAAAATTGTATGCATTATATGCAGATAAGTATTGCCAGAAGCACTTTCTATTACCAGATACTACTGTAATGAAAGATAGGGATGGGACTTGGAAGGAGACATTCATCATATTTCTTTCTTGAATTAGTTAATAAAAATTCTTTTAATAAAGCACTGAATACCAAGATGGCTAAGCTTTTACATTAGCAGCATTGGTACTTTATATCAGGACCCATTTTAGAAAAGGTATTATTTCTCTTCGTAATTATTTCCTATTAATGCTGTTAATATCATTGCACAGTATTTTAACAGAACTCTCTTTGATGAATTTTAAAAGTAGAAATGAAACTGCAGGCTAAAGTTGTTCTTTATAGCTCGCTCTCATTTGAAGTGGAAATGAGGGATTTTCGCTGACCTCATTTTCTTTGTTCTCGTGGTGGTGGATAGCCACTTCTGAGGAGTGCATGAAATACAGCCCTTGCTTTTGGCCCAAGACTGCTATCTCTACATTGATATTATTCATTTGCACAATTAATTACAAAGAAGTGCTGGGATTTATAACAGAAATAAGGTGACAATGAAAGGCTAGGAGAATTAAGTCCTGTGGAGCTTTCAAGTAGCAAGTCTAGGTCCTTGAGCTTACTCAATAAAGCCTTTCGAACACATTTAAGCCACGTTAAAGCCAGTTGCTAGCCATCATCCCTTTCTTTTGGAAGCTGTAAGGTTTTGAAGTTGAAACCAAAATCTTAATTCTAAGTTTTAGAAACCATATGAGGAGGAAATACACAGCTGAAACAGCCCTGTATCCAAAGCAGCAAAGAAAACACTTTGCTTGTCTTGCACTGAAAATGGTAGGTAAGATACATAAGGAAATTACAGAAATGCAGGTAACAAGGCTTCTAAAACATTTCTTGCAGGTCAGGAGGCCAAAAAAGTTCTGTAAGATTTCATTTGAGAATGTCATTTAAAGAACTTTAATTTGCTAGAAATTACAAATAGGAATAAACACACTGATCTTTGCAAATAGATAAAATTACTAAAGTCTTGAGAAACCAGACAGAGTATTCTTGTGTTCTCATCTTTTTTCCTCTAAGTAATCCTTAATTACTAATTATAAATTTGTGCAATAAGCTAGCTTTAGCCCCATCTCCTTGTAGCCCGATTAATTATTTCTTTTGATATCTCTATATTTTTTTAGCAAGTATGTAGTTGCCATAAGACAGGATATGAGAGGTCCAGATTATACACATTATCCTTTACTGTGTATGATACATGGAGTCCTGGGCATAAAACTGCAGTTGACCTATTTACATAACAATAAACAAATTACTTGTAAAAACTTCAGATCCACATCAGTTAGGAGTATTGCCCAAGTAATGATTTTTACTCCAAATTTAAGCTTAAATTTTCACTTGAGGTGTTATTTAATATATATTGCTGGCATCAGAGGTAATTTACTCTTCCATGCAATACTTATTTTGTGGTTTGTAGTAGTACAGCACCGACTGTGTGAGCCACTAAGTTCAAGTCAGCCAATTGTTCTTAATACTGTTTAGCTAACTAAAGTTTCTTGCTGTCTACCACAGTGCTCATTATCTAATCCAGATGAGAACTGGGGAGGAATATTTATAATGAAATATTAATGTATCAATCAGAAACAGCACAATTGCCTTACATTACTTCTAACACATCTTTAAGCCATTACCACATGTCAGTGAGCTTATCAAGTTTATAATGCTCAACAAAAGTTTGTTATTGTGGTCATTTGTACAACATTGAAGTATAATTATAAAAGCCTATGATTTCTTTGTATTACAGAATTATATATATTACCATATTACTAATAATTCCTCATTACTCATCAGTTCTTTATGAAATAAGAGAGAGAGTAGACCCTTGATCATCAGGATGTTAATGACTACATTTAAGAAGATAAAGAAGACTTAGGTGGTTACTTATTTTACTGTTTCACAGGGACAAAAGATATTAAGGTTGAAAAAGCACAAATTAAAATTAGGAAATACCATAAATAAAGTTGCCTGTTTAATATTAACTCCATTTTCTTTTCTATAGGCCTTTATAATAAAGTCATTAATTATATGATCCTAACCTGCATTTTTATGTTCAGACAATGAACAAGATGCCCAGAAAGTAGTTGTGGATGTCAACTTACTGTTAATATGACTCAGATCTTCATCTTACTTTTTCAGGTTATAAAATTTAAAAATATGGGACTTGAGGAAATTAAAAGGCCAAACTATTTAAAATTATTGGGTAGTTAAAATTATTTGTGCTTTGTGCAAAAATTGTTTATTTGACAAAACGTATTTCTTGTAAGATCATTACCTTTATAGAACACTTGGATAATAAATTCAGGGAGTACGTTTTCTTTCTGATGTAGCTGGAATCTTTTGTTCTGAGCCACTCAGCAATTCATCATGCAAGTTTATAATTTCAGTTTTATACCAACACTGAAGCAGCAATCTGTTTTTCAGTGGGCTTTATTCCTACAGTTAAGGCAATGTAATGCCAGCTTAGAAAACGCATTTTGTATCATCATCTGTCACAAGATTACGGTATGATTCAAAGGAAGTCACTTAAACCAGACTTTTGAGAGGAAAGATGTTCGTCATTTTCTTTGTGCTTATCTTGTCACAGCAAAGTTTTCATTTGCAAAAATGCAGCTCCAACTGAAACTAATAAAAGTTGGGCTGTGAAAAAATAAAGTGAAAAACTCTGAAAATCTGTATGTAGATATTTCAAAATGGGCAAAGACAATCTTAAATCTGTCTTTTTCTAAAGTTTATACTTCACAAATTGGTTTTATTTAAAAACAAATAAAATAGAAAATGCAAATATCCCCATGCTGAGCAACTGGAAAACATTAAAACCAGTCGGAATGCCAGAAATCAAGGGACAATTACATTCTATTTACTACTCATGTTTAAAATGGTTTATGGATAAATTCTAATGGGGAAAATCAGTCTCCAGTGTTTTGCCTGCGGGTTCAAGGGAGCACAGGTGACAGCTTTCATAACCTTCTACATTTAATGTACTAAGCTCCTCTTCCCTGATGTTACTATCCATCCCTATGAAAAGTCAAATGTGCAGATTAAACTATTTCTCATCCTATTACATTTTGGGCCTCAAGGACTAAGAAAATACTTAATAATTTTGAGGAATGTTGAAACACCAAAGCTGGAAAAACTGTGAAAGATACCACAAAGCATAAGCTTGAAACCTGTATTTAGTCATCCAGGTAAGAAAACCTTTTTGGGTGTCTCTTTCCAAGGTGAGGCCATCTGAAAATAATTATTGTTTGCCTCTGTTATTCCTTTGACCCATTATAGATATAAATTTTAGGATGGGATACATTGTACAGTAAGGGTTCTGCTCCCTCTTCACTGCCTGCAGGGGAAATCGAGATAACTGCCTTAGATTAATTGCTTAAACAATGAGCAGCAAAGTAATGTGAAATTAACATCAACCGGCTTCCATCAGCATTCATCTAGGAGTAAAGGAATGACAAGAGAAATGTTTTCCTATAGAGAATGACCAACACATGATTTTCCACATTATTTTGGCATTAGAATTTGTTAATATTATTTGACAATCAATTAGCATTTCTTCCTGTGAAGAGTATTTTTAGGGCATTTATACATTTTATCCCAATGCAAGACTTCAGTGTTACTTTGTCTCTTACTTTCCCCAGGTTATGGGATTTTTTTCCCCCTCTGCTACAGCCTTAGTACTTGTATTTTACTGAGAGAGGAGATAGAGACCATATCACTGGTACCTGCTCACATCATTTTAAAGAGTTAAGAGGAGAGGAATCTGTCTCTATAACGTCTGTTTGAAAATACCAAAATCTGATCATCTTTACTAAAGTACAGGACTATTAACCAGCAGTTTCAACTATTCTGCTGTGAAGATTTCCTCCTTCAACAACTAATTGAGCTGAAACAATGATTTTCAGCCTACTTACATCCTACCTGGAAGTATTACTTTTCAACAATCCTGTCTGCTGGTGAAAAAAAATGTGATTTATAAAATTACCAGTTTCTAACTTTGTTCTTACCTGTTGGTGGTAACTTTGAGACGGCTCCTTCTTTTTCAGGAAAAAGGAAATCTTTGTGCATAAGCTGTGATTTTTAAATTTTGCAGTTCCACAATTCACCCAGGAGTTTTAGATGCTTCTTGCCTGGAAGCACCATCCATGGTCCAGTTCATGTCCTGTTGTCCCAGGAGTTCTAGCCATCTGCTCTGACGATTTCTGATATTCCTCCCTTCATGTGCAGGGAATGGAGGATAAACAGTCAAGCATCTCCCACTGCAAACCCTGAAAAAGAGAAGAAGCAGGGTGCTCTGGACTTGATGCCCACAGAATGGTAAACAATGTTTTCTTGAAGTAGCCGTAAATATCTGTGGCTTCATTTTGAATGCTCTTGCAAAATTGGTCTGTGGCATTTTAAATTTCTTCCTAATAGCTGAGCCCTGTATTTTTGTTCGTTTTTCTTCCCACTCTGATACACAAGTGTTTATGAGGAAGAAAAGAGATAAAAGCGTCGCTCGTAAAAGGCCTTTCCTTACAGTAACAGTAATCACTCATTGTATGTAACATTAGGTTTTCCTTCTTTATGTCTGAAAATTCCTTGTTGTACTTAACAGGTAACAGCAACACTTAAACAAAATCTTCTACCAAAGTAACATTCCTGGTAGATTTGTTGACAGGTTTCTTGTTTATGGTTCACTATGTGTCTGAGTGACCAACACACAGCAATTAAAAGTGCCAGCTGATGAACGACGCTGTGTATGACAGAATAAAAAAGGCTTGACCATCTGAGCCTGAATTTTCAGTGTTCTTTGATGCCCACTGTGAAAATCATGTGTGAGTAAGTAGCACATAAGCAGTAATTCAGCAGGAATTCATACTTCTGTGTTAACTCATACAAAAGGCTGCTTATGTATTTCATGTCTGTTGGTTATTTGTTATCCTCATCCACTATTCAAAAATTGTGTTATGAAACACCCACTTCCAATTAAACCAGGTAAACAGCTTTTTTTTTCCACTAAAAATGACAGGATGAATTAAGAATCTTTTATAATACATGTTTAATAGCAGGGACACTGATATTCAGCTACATTATCTAATACCTTTGGAGATCTCCAGAAGGCAGAAGACAAGAACAATAGAGACCTCTGTGTGTTGCAATAGGCTTTTCTGTGATGATTAAGCTGACTGATCAATAACAAGTATGACAGAGGAATTACTTCAGCATTATACATAAATACATCTATATGTATAAAAATAAATAGAAGTGTGAAGAATTGAAGTAAATATCTTGTGCAGACATAGCAGATATAGACTTATACTTCCCCTTATCAGCTCCATATGGAAGTGATTCATTCCTGCTGAAAGCTTTGGTGAGCTGACTCAGGCTCAGCTGTGCAGCCCAGCCAGTAGGAGGGAAGAAGGCAAAACCACTGAGGCACGTCCTCAGAGATTCCTCAGGTAGGGAATCTGAACAGTTTATTCAAAGAAATGAGCTGCTTCCATACACCTTTTCAAGGCACAGCATTTCCCTGGAAGTGACCGATCACACATTGCCATGTCAGCAATACTCTTTCTTATTTGGGGTGATCACAGGCTGTTCAGGTGGCTGGCAGCTTCTGGCAGCCAAGTGCCATGAACTTCTCCAGGCACATCCCACAGCCCACGGCTCAATTCTATCCCATCTCTTCCCACAATTCCCTCTTTTTTGTTGTATACAAACAAGAATCATGAAAAAAGACACTTCTAACATGAGAACATGTTTGGCCCACTGCCCTCACCAAACAAGCTCCATTCATCTTGTTCCCTCAGCTTCCCCATGAGCTGATGATGAAGCTGGAGTGTTCAAGGCTGGCTGGACCACCCTTGCAGGTACCCATCCTGGACTGGAATCTGTGGAAACACAAGCCTATCTTCATCCACAGATTAAGTGAGCCTGTGATTCACAAAAACGTTGTTGAATGGGAATTAGGTCATTCTGAACACAATTCAAAAACTTAAGAAGATGTAAAACTTTCATGGGAGGTATATCCCATCTCTGCACCCCCTCTTTTTTAGTAACTGTAATATGAATATATTTCAACCTATCAAATTCAGGAGAGTATGTAATGTAACATCACATCTCTTATTACGAGCAATAAAACAATACACCTAATAAAACAGTAAGGGCACACAAAGCAAAAATAAGCATCTTCAACTGCCCAAATATTTCATCAACACTCACAGTCTGCAACCATACTGGGGAGCACCATTTCACAGCAAGGACCTGGAAAACCTTTTCTGGACAAGGTTTCCAAGTTTACCTCATGTGAAAAACACAGCTCACTCTCCTGTTAGGATTTAAAGGCTTTAATAAAAAGACAATAAGGGACAAGACAATAAAGCAAAAGTTACAGCGCTGGGCAGCTGGGGAAAACTCCATGTATTAATGCTCTCTGGATCCAGAAACATACTATAATCACAGCTAACCTTAAATTTCTCTAATAAACAGTCATGTCAAAATCTACAGCTTCGTGAAAATACGAAGATAAGTTTTAACAAACGCAAAAATTGCTATTTTTTAACATGAATCTTAACTATGAAACGGAAAGCAAACATACTCTACAAAAGCTTATCTTCCTCACTTCACAAGGGGACAGATCAAAACACCCAATAACTGGTAACAACACATATCTCCTTCCTNGCCGGCGCGGCCTCCTGCGCGCCTTCCCCTCGGCCCCGCAGGCCCGCCGCTGCACTGTCGCTGAGGGCAGGCCGAGAGGGAACACGCTGCCGGGAAGGGCCCCCCCGGCTCCAGCCACCTGCTGCGACACGGCTCCAGCTGATGCCGCATGGACCTCTTCGACAGTACCGTCCACCTGCCCTCCAGGACCCACCGGGTCAGGGGTCTGGGTCCATCTTCGCATTCTCCTCCCACAGCCCCGCCGGACTTACAGNCAAAAACGTTGTTGAATGGGAATTAGGTCATTCTGAACACAATTCAAAAACTTAAGAAGATGTAAAACTTTCATGGGAGGTATATCCCATCTCTGCACCCCCTCTTTTTTAGTAACTGTAATATGAATATATTTCAACCTATCAAATTCAGGAGAGTATGTAATGTAACATCACATCTCTTATTACGAGCAATAAAACAATACACCTAATAAAACAGTAAGGGCACACAAAGCAAAAATAAGCATCTTCAACTGCCCAAATATTTCATCAACACTCACAGTCTGCAACCATACTGGGGAGCACCATTTCACAGCAAGGACCTGGAAAACCTTTTCTGGACAAGGTTTCCAAGTTTACCTCATGTGAAAAACACAGCTCACTCTCCTGTTAGGATTTAAAGGCTTTAATAAAAAGACAATAAGGGACAAGACAATAAAGCAAAAGTTACAGCGCTGGGCAGCTGGGGAAAACTCCATGTATTAATGCTCTCTGGATCCAGAAACATACTATAATCACAGCTAACCTTAAATTTCTCTAATAAACAGTCATGTCAAAATCTACAGCTTCGTGAAAATACGAAGATAAGTTTTAACAAACGCAAAAATTGCTATTTTTTAACATGAATCTTAACTATGAAACGGAAAGCAAACATACTCTACAAAAGCTTATCTTCCTCACTTCACAAGGGGACAGATCAAAACACCCAATAACTGGTAACAACACATATCTCCTTCCTACGAATGGAAGTAGTGACCAAACAAGACAGAACCTTAGGAAACAGAATTACACGGGAATATTGTTGCCTACAGACAGGAACTGAAAATATGCAATATACAAAAGAGTTGCTGGTTCTCTGCAATTTCAGCTTGGAAAGATGGCTTACAGAATCAGAATTATTACGGGAGCATCCATAACAAAAAGCACTCAGAATAATGGGGGTTACCGAGCTTGCAGCTGCTCCTACACAGTTTCTCTCAAGAAAAGGAGCCCTCGTCCACTCAGGCCTTTGCGAGCTCCCGAGGGCCCGCGGGACACGAAGTCCCGGCAGGAGCGGGGGCGGCTCGCAGGGCTCCGCCGGCGCACAGCGCGGCGGCCGCGCCTCCCCGGGCACATCTGCCGTGAGGGGAGCAGCGAGGCAGCGCTGCCTCTGCCGGTGCCCCCGGGCTCCCCGGGCCGCTTCCTCNGAGCCTTGCGTTTCGCTCGATGGCCACGCAGAAAGGGTCGGCACAGCTGCCACGGTGGCACAAGCGTCCTTCTTTGTCCAGTCTTTGGGTACTGCATGTGCCATGAGCCCCTCTCACCCAGTCTTCCATGGATATAAAAGCTTTGTCAGCGCTGCCTTGCCTTGTCTAACTCGGTGCCACAAATCGTCCCCTAAAGCGTCCCATGTCTGACAGTCAAAAACATTGGTACTCTCTAGAGTAGGATCGCAGTGTTCTGCCCAGAAAACGTCTGTTCAAATCTGTAGATTCAACCTTCCTGCCCTGTTTCTTCAAAATCTGTTCCAACGTGTCTGCGACGTTCTTTTGTTCCTGGGATACACCGTTCCCATAGCGCTCGGCTGCTACCCTCAGTCCTGTGGGAAGGTCGAGTGGTGCCACAAGCTGTGTTTCAATCCCTGGGCTTCGTTTCAGTCCCTGGGCTTCGTTTCAGCCCCTCTGTAAAGTTCAGCCCAGCGTCGTTCCCGGTGCAAGCACTAGCTGCCTATCAAGTCCCCATTCGGGATGCCGTTTATAACGACTGGGACATGGACTCAGACCAGCAGGGAATGTGAATCCTTCATTCAAAGAAACGAGCTGGTTCCGTGCAGCTCTTCAAGGCACAGCATTTCCCTGTGAGTGACTTTTTCTGCCACCTCAGCAATACACTTTCTCAGTGCCCTTCTGTGGGGTGGTCACAGGCTGTTCAGGTGTCTGGCAGCTTCTGGCAGGTTCCCCCCGCCAAGGTCAGGCAGGGACAAGCCTCTTTATGCTGCCATGTGCTCCTCTGTGCCGCCATGTGCTTCTGCAGGCACGTCCCACAGCCCGCAGCTCAACTCCATACTCCATCCCATCTCTTCCCACAGCAGAGGAAGGAAAAGTGAGTAAAGGAAGGAGGACAACAAGATTTTGCCTTTTCCTGGAAGGACTGTCAAGTTACATCAGCTTTCATGTAGAACTAAAACTTTAAAAAAATGTATAACCTGAAAGGCATGAAGAACTTACCTCAAAGCCAAATGGAAGATAACTATATATTTCACCAATTCATTTGTCAGCCTCAGTCTTCAGAGACAACAGCTGTTTCCTTAAGCTTTGCACTTTAATGTTAAAAAACTTTATTTGCCATAAGGCTTGCCAGGAGTTTAGAAACATTTTTTCAGTGAATTCACCGCAGGCTTTTATTTTGCTCTCAGTGGTGGTGCTGAACTCTGGAATAATTAGGGCATCAGCCCCTGGTAATGTTCCTATTTCTGCCCTACAAAGCTGCAGAGGCACGTCTTGAGGTCGCTAACTTCATGTACAGTGGTGGACCCTGTCTGGATGCCAGTCACCTACCAAAGCCTCCATCAGTTCTCTCTGCAGCTGGACAGAGGAGAGGAAATACAATGAAGGGTTTATGAGTTAAGGATCAGGAGAGAAATCATTCACCAGATACCATCATGGGTAAAACAGACTTGAATTATAGATATTAATTAAATTTATTACTAACAAAATCAGAGCAGGAAAATGAGAAGTAAAATAAGATCGTGAAAACACCTTTTCCCATCCTTCCCTCTTTCCCACCTCTACCGCCTTCCCCAGCAGTGCAGGAAGAGAGGGAGTGAGGATTATGGTTAATTTGTTACCCATTGTTTCTACCACTGCTGAGAGAGAGGACTCCTTCTCCTGCTCCAACGTGGGGTCCCTCCCATGGGAGACAGTTCTCCATGAACTTCTCCAAGGTGGGTTCATCCCCCGGGCAGCAGCTCTCTGTGAACTGTTCCAACATGGTCACTCTTTCACGGGGTGCAGCGTTTCAAGGACAGCCTGCCCCAGAGTGGGTCCCCACAGGGTCACAAGTCCTGCCAGGAAACCTGCTCCAGTGTGGGCTCCTCTCTCCAGGGGTCTGCAGCTCCCTGCCAGGAGCCTGCTCTGGCACAGGCCTTCCACAGGTTTACAGCCTCCTCTCAGGCATCCCCCTGCTCCAGCATGGGTCGTCACGGGTCTCCAGAGGATGCAGGTGGATCCTGGCATCCCTTTGGATCTCCAGGGCTGCAGGGGCACAGCTGCTTCAGGTGCTCTTCACCAGGGGCTGCAGGGGAATCCCAGCTCTGGTGCCTGCAGCACCTCCTGCCCCTCCTTCTCCACTGCCTTCGATGTTTACAGAGTTGTTCCTCTCACCTGTTCTCACTCTGTTCTTTGGCTGCAATTACAACTGTGCAATAACATTTTGGGATTTTTAACTTCTTCATAAATCTGTTATCACAGGGGCATTATCACCACTTCTAATTGGCCCAGCCTTGACCAGCAGCACATCCATCTTTGGACATGGCAGGAACTGACTCTGCTGGACGTGGAGGAAACTTCCAGCAGCTTCTCACAGAGACCAGCTCTGTCAAGGGTTTTGAATAAAAATGATGTAAATATTAGTTGGTGTGTATGATACATGAACAGAAAAAGTAGGGTTTCTTGATGTCCAGAAACATTTTTTGTGTGCAGTATTTCTTGTCATGGAGCTGCAGATATATTTAAATTTTGCATTTACTGGAAAACACATAAGGAAAGACAGACCAATATCAGCATCCACTCATCCACTTTTTTTCTTTTTCCACAGCAAATGCTTTCTCAGCAATATCTCTCCTACCCTCAGAGAGGCAAATTTAATCCACTGTCCTCAGACTGCTTATTTCCAAACTCTATGGTCATAGGAAAAGCAAGCAATTATTAGAAAAACTGAATAATTGATCTGTACATGTTTATGGGAAAACTCATTTAACCTGGCACTCTGGTAGTGCTCTACTGTAGCTGGCTTGCAGGTTTCAGAGCTCAGGCAGCAATATAAAGACAAAGTGAATGAAGCAGTTTGTATGCTTGTGTCCACAATAAAGTAATTTTATTAGGAATAATTAACAGTGCTTCAAAAATTTTAATCTTAAAATAACAGTTTCCAGCCGTATGAGTCATTAATTTTCTACTAAGCAAGGAGTGTGTGGCAAAAAGCCTGACACATTATTACATTCCTCCAACATTGTAGTTTCCATCATTTCTTTGAAATCCGTACCTTCCATGTACAGTTCATTAACACTGATCAAAGCACATGTCTTTCTAATAAAGTAAATTTTTCCTTGTAATCATTTGTAGATGTTTCATTTCATGTAATATTTTGGATGTTCTTTATTCTGAAATCTTATTTCTAATGTTAGGCTATGGTCAGAGAAGTGACGTTATAGAAATGATACCTTGATTTACTGTACTTCTTCTCTCTTAATGATATCCACAGCAAGTCTCTCATTTTAGAAGCCAAAACAAGATTTTCTACTTCCAAACTGGTACTTGCAAAATCAGCTGTTTGTCTGTCTGCAATGTCTGCTAAAACACAGTATTTCTTTACACTGTATGAGATTACCTTTCAGAATTCCTAATCTTGCAATTAACACATTGCATGTGCAAATCTCAATAATGATTGAAGAGTTACATCTCTCACTAAACAGCAAGGTGTATGGTGGCCTGAATTTTTACATAGAAAAAACCTGCTCTGCACATTAGAAGCACTGAAACCCAGCTGTTCCATCCCTCCATCTGGCTCTCATCCATCTCTGATTCTCAATGAAGATGGTAGCTCAGTAAATTCACATTTTTTAGTGTGGGATTTCAGTGGGGTTTAAGGATATGACCAAGGTCCTGAACTAACATCTCTAGTATTGGAAAGTCAAAAATACTTTAACTGCCTAAGATGAAGTCAAAAGTGATGGCAGAATCAGCAGACAACATTCTGGAGGTTTAGTGGGTGATGATTAGGAAAAAAATAAAGACCACTGAAAAACATGCAATCAAAGCAGGTATTCCTGCTCTTCCAACATTTTCTTTGCAAAAGACTTTTTTATTACATCCTCTGGTAGGTATCAGTCTTGATCTCTTTGTCCCACAGATTTTTTGTTAATTTCAGTGGCACTGCTGGGATGTATAGCAGTGAAGCTTTGCATTAGAAAGGACAAGCATAGGTTTGATTCCTTTTCACCCCTATTATTTAAAATTATTTAAACTTTCATCACTCAGAGGAAAAGCTTTCCATGCAGAGACAGAGACAAAACAAAATTTTTGAGTGCTAAATGCAATATTATTTACTAGAGATAGAAAACAATTCATTTTGAAATGGCAGCATTTGTTGATGGAGGTAACTAGAAGTAATTTCTCCATATGTGCTGAAGAAGCTATTGTTATTTTTTTCAGGAAGGCTCTTTTTGTTGTGCTTTACATACATTAACAGCAGCCTTAGAATCATCAACATTGTTTTGCCTACTAATAAACTTCCCCGTTCCAGAGTATTATTCTGTTGTTGAACTACATGCCATATAATTGATTGGCATCAGAGAGGTTTTTTCTGCTACTTCTCTTTGTTGTTTTAGTAAATAATAGTGTTTATGTGTCATTCTAGGGTGAAACTGAAATCCTTTGCTTTGTCAGTGATAAAAACAGATATTCTTGAGAGGTTGTTCAAAGTTTCCTTGACCTTCACCTATAAAATTGTGCACTGCTGAAAAAGTATGAAAAAAAGCATTATTATGGTGTGCAGTGAGGTACCTTATCTCATTAAAGAGTTTGTAATATTTAAAGTGCAGAATGTACAAAATGTGCATATATTAAACATATATACTTGTATGGCTAAAGAATTATGTCATAAGCCTGGGGGTATGAATAAATACAAAGATACAGTAGTAGGATGCATTCAATAGCTTTAATTATGTGAGGGCTGACAATATTTCAGTCATATTCCCCTGTTTTACTATGCTAATAACCTAAATGTTCATCGTAAAGATTTTCCATGCATGTTTTCTGCCTGAAGAACTGTGTTATTAATTATTACTGTTTGTTTGGGGGGAAAAAAAAGCAGCTGTCTTTTCTGAGGTTAAGTGGGATCCATCCCTTAAAAGCAAAATTTAATCCCATTTTCAAATGAGGTTAAAAACAAACAAACAAAAACCAAACAAAACCAACAAAAAGCCGCCTTTAATTTGGAGACTTTGCAAGTGAGCTGAACATAATCTTATTTGTAGAAGTTAGGGATGAAAAAATAGTAGGTCAACCAGACCAGCATGATGATTCCAGGAAATCAGATAGGCTGGGCAAGCATATTTCTAAGTTTTTTAAGATCTACCTGGTGGTATTCAACCAGATGATATCCCTACACTAGGAGATTCTTCTGCCTTTGAGAATAGGCTCTTGAATCCTTCCTTATAGACAGGTGGATGCCTCAGGAATTTTCTTCTTTTTTGTGCCATTCCTCTTACACTGAAGGCAATGGAGACAAGGAATTGCCCAGACTTCAAAATCAGAGCTGTCATGGTATCTATACATCCAGGCACTTGATTCATACCTCCAGAAACTGGTGGATTTTTCATAGAGCTGTATCATGACTTTTAGTATTTTTTGAACAGATCATTCTGGTGTAACAAATAGTAGCGATTTTCAGAGGACTGAACAGCTTTTTCTTTTTCTGTGAGTGACTCCCAGCACAGCCAAGCAAGAACAATATTGTGCTTTGCTGAAAGCCCATTTTAGGTTTGCAGCACTGAAAGAAGGTCCACATGTACTGATGATTCTGCTGAAACATGGAAACAGACTGATCAGCTCTCTCTGACTGAAGAGTCTGCAGTAGAGTCAGAAAAAGGAAAATTCCACAAGCTCATTTTTTAAAACCATTTTCTCCATTTCTGATGCAATGGCATAATGTTGCTGACAGCACATTAATCCAATATGCAGTAGGATGCTTTCCATTTTAACTTCTTTGGGTTTTTTTTCCTTCTGAATTTAATATGCAACTTGATTTCTTATGTCCAATGTGAGAAAAATTCACACCAAAAAATTATTTTTGTAGAGAAGGCATTAAATTCCCAGTGCCAGATGCAGTAAATTCAGGAAACTCATGCCAAAGAAAGTCATAATTTCTCACTGAACAGGACAGGTGGGTGTGGGTCCTGGCTGTTGCTGATTTGACAGATGTGTTTTTTGAAATCACAATACCTCTTTATAATCTGGGTTCTACTTGTTTTTAGAGTATTTTAGGTCAGCTGTCACATGACAGTTCAGAAAAACATCCCTTTTAAAGAACCAGGTAAATACTTGGTTGAAACTTTTTAACATGGGAAGGTAGTCATGAAATCATTAATGCTTTCGTAAGTCTGCACTCATTTTAGTAAAGCCAGCTGGATCACACAACTGCTACATCCAAACAGATGTACAGAGATAAAAAGACCATACTTTAGAAAATAATCAGTCTCTCAGGGATTCTGACAGTGTGTGTAATGTAAAAATACGAATTTCACTGAGAACTTAGAAGGGCCCCCATGATGCTGTAGATGATTCTGCCTTCCAGACTCCCCTGGAGTGAAATCCTCTCCCTCTTGATGTATGACACAGACTAGGAGTTTTCAGTAGTTCCTACTCAACATGGAAATGACAGATGTGAGTTTTATCCTCAAAATAATAAAATCAAGAGAGAAAAGTAGCTACATGAAGAACCTCATACACAAATCCTGCCCTGAAAAGAGAGATGTAAAGAAGAGTCACAGCCCTATCAGCAGTGCCTTGACCAGCAGTCCACGTCATCAGGCAGAAGAAAAGAAACTACTTTTGGGCACCTGCTGAGCTTTCCTATTGTTATATGTCCTTCCAGAGACCCAGGAGGCCCAGTCAGGACACTGGAGCCCGCTGTACTTCAATGTAAAGCACATCAGACATATCCACATCTCCTCCTCATGCCATTTGTAGGAACAGCTGGGAACAGACATAGACATGAATTTCATTACTGCTCCAGCTGACTTGTAGGGAAATAAATAAAATTTGATACCTCGTTTTAATAATATTCATAAATGTGCAGACAAATGCAGAAAAGCAAAATAATAGTATTGGGATTTATTACCAGCCTTTCTGTTCAGCATATTGTGTACCATCACAGATTATCTCTTACTATACACACAAGTCTCCTTAGAGCACTGTTTCTCTATTTCTTGCAAATGGGAGACAGCTCCTTCTACATTATTATTTTATTGATACATTGCTGTAAGTGCAAGCAGCAAATGTCCATGAAGTCTTTTTTCAATAGACCTTTTTTACTATGGGCTTTTTCTCCTGTTATTTCCTCATTTCATGTTTACTAACTGTAAAATACTAACTGTATTTTCTCTGATCACAAGCTTTTGATAATCAAGATATTAAGGACTATGTGTTTAACTTGAGGGGTTTTTTTCTTGAAACATACTTTCAAGATGCATTGAGAAAAGTTAAATGTTCGTCCCTCTACTGCATTACTATTTACTGACCCCGACCCACTGAGTTCAATCAAAGTCTGTCCACAGACTTTATAAGAAATCCAAGGAGGACTCCTTAGGAGAAGGAATGAGTTGCTTTTGGCAGAATCCTTTGTGCCCTTCAATATTTTATGAAGCAAAATGGCTCAACATACTTTGGCATTCTGCCTATTTCAGTCCAGTCAGAGCAAATACAAGCTACTTGTCGAGTCATTATACAACTTTTTTCTGTGACCATGATGACCTATCAGGCAGTAAAAGCAGTCTAAGAGACAGGACTTAAACAGCATCACATAAGCAAAAGCAATTGCAGCTTCCAGAGCTACCAAGGTGGCTCAATAACCTGAAGACTTGGGGCTGTGGGAAAAGACCAGAAGGTAAGTCAGAAAGCATCTGTCAATAATCTAAGTAAGAGAGCACCACAGAAGAAAGCATAAACCAGTTCATACTATGAAAGAAGGATTGAGTTAATACGTAGAATTTATAGTAATAACAGATCAGTAGAAAATTAATTAATAAGATTAGAAATAAAATAGCAAAACATGCTAACTAATTAAAAGGGTGATTTTGATCAGCAGATTTGTAGTGAATTTTGTATATTTGCATTTTATGAGACCAATTCTTTGCTTCCTCTAGAAGCAAAGTCTGTATTCTATCCTGCTGTCATTATATGTGCAGAGCCAGGAGCTGGACTTGCTGATCCTTGTGGGACCCTTCCAACTCAGGATATTCTATGATTCTTCTGTCCTCCCCTGTCTGAGGAATCTACCTCAGTGTGATACCTCAGGAAATTGTGAAATATATTTAGCATATGCTCCCAGATACTTCTGAGCATTGTCATCAGCTTGCTGACAGCAAACATTTGCTGATTAGTACTGCCACAAAACTGCCTCCTTCTGCTGTGCACTGGTTTGGAGTGACCAGCAAAAGTGTGCAGATGAGCTACACAAGTATTCAAAGAAAACATGGGAAATCCTGGCTTAGGTGAACAGAATAGTTTTCACCAGCTCCCTTCATGTTCCAGCAGTAAATTGGTGATCTCTGAAGAATAATCTCTCCATTTTGTCTCAATTACTGAAAATGTCTCCTGTGAATTCTCTAAGAAGCTTCCTTATTTCATAGAGAGTTTGTTGATTTTCCCACAACTCTTTGCTTTAATGTCTAATAACTAAATAATGTCATCAAGTGTATGGACATAGCTGCCACTGGCTTCAAAGGCAAATAAAAAAGGGAAATTTAACTTCTGTGTAAATGAGGCCTTGTCATGCTATGCCATGCTGCAGAAACTAAGGAAGTTGTACTAGCAAAAGTCTTTATAGAAGGCAATTTTTGCTTGATGCAAGAGAAAAATGAAAAAAAAATGTGAGGAAGGGAATATGAAGTACATTTACCCCTTTAAAAGGGTGCAGCCATAAAACCAGTGCTTAATTCAAAACCTAGGCCCCAAGAGCAGTAAGCTGTATATTAAAATAAAGTTTTTTGGCAGCAAACTGATGAACTTTAAGAGTTCAGTGAACTGTGTGCCTTGTATATACATATTAATCAAAAAGCCTTTTGGTTAAACTAATGTTCAAGGTATGATTTAGAGACTCAAAAGCAAGAAAATGACCGGGATAGGCCAGAAATAATGATTTTTGAGTGCTAAACCCCAGGGTTCATAACATTACATATTGTTCCTAGACTTATTCAGTACCAGTATCTGCAAAAGACTGGGGAAAATAGTTTGACTGGAGAAAGAGATTTTCTATTAAAGACATTATAAAATGATTTATTAAAGTTAAGATTTTCAGTGTTTCCAACCTTCAAAGTAGCATCCCCACAACATAGGTTTGATTTCAAATTTTCAGTAGTCCTTGCAGGTTGAAAAAAGGGTGTTTGCCATAACCATCTTGTTTACCAGAGAAGAAAAACCTCCACTTGCTTTTAGTTTATCATAAGACAAAAGAGATGATGACATTTAGTGTGTGTTTACTTTCATATCTTTCCCATACACCCTCATGTCTTGTTCCTGGATACTTAAATATGTTGTTTCATGTCCTTTTCCACAGACACTCATCTATGATCTCTTCTAGAGAAAGGCTACCAGAGGAGATTGGTTTATCCTAGACTGGCCATTCATGTGTTCTTTTGAGTGTGCAAGTGCTGAATGAAGGTGCTAATGCCATTACATGCCTAGCTGTTATTCTGGGGTATTCCATGCTTATGGAAAAAAAGTGGACTGAGATGTCTTGAGCAAAGTTGTACCTTGCTCTCATCTTTTTTTCCCACAATATTGCTCTGTTTCAGTTAGATAAACAAACAGGATTGTTCTCCTCTGTTGGACAGGAATCCTGACATTTTCTCTTTATAATACTGGAAGACATTTATTCTTAGAGACTTCTCTGTGCACAAATCTACTTAACTGGTAGTTGTAACAGAATAATTTACATGTGTTCAGAGGCAGTGAAGCATGTGGGTGAGCATTCCTTTCGAAGTTCATGTCAGCTGATAGACAAATATCTTCAATGTTTTCTTTGATTTGTCTAAAAGCATTTACAATTAATTGCTGCTTCTTGATACTTGTGGCACTTGCCTGAAAAGTTTCTACATTAGATGTTTGTTAATTGAACAGAGGGGATTTTAATGTGACATAAACATACTGACATATCGGATTGTAATTTAAGCACCAGTAAATTTGGGAATAGTCAGCATTTAGTAAATGCATGACTAGTTATACAGTGGTAAGAAGCAGGTTGAAGAAAATTTTGAATTATTTCCTTATTATTCGTTATTATTTAGTCTTCTGTGCCTCTAACAGGAATATTCTAACTTGATTCTCCATCTCAAGTTCAGAAGACTCAGTCCTGATGTTATTTTTAGAGTTTACAAAAAAAACAAGATAGAATTATAGAATTACTTTTTTTTTTTTCTGAAAAGTTTCTGACAAGTTTTTAACCAAACATCACTTTTAGATGAAGAGGATAAGACATCTTTCTGTAGAATTTTCAGTGTTTGGAATTGGGAAAAATCTAGTTATTTCCTAAGTGTAAAGTATATAATGATTGTTCTGCTCAGTTCTCTTCATGGACATGTGTTGATGTCATGGTTTAGGAAAGGTACTCCACAGTTTAGTGTTCCTACTAAAACAAAAATCCACATGCTACTTGCTCTCTCTCCCACCTTTTCCCCTCTTCAGTGCAGCAATCGAAAAGGAGAATTGGAAAAACAAAAGACAAAAATCACAGGTTGAGATAAGAACAATTTACTGGAAACAGCAGTGAGATAAGAAAACAAACAATAACAGTAATATTAATACAAACACTCTACAAAAGAGACAGTGCAGAGTTCAACCTCACCACAGCCACACCACCCCGACTGCTCCCTGCAAGCCAATATTGTTGATAATATCCTGCTGTTAGGGGATCCCAAAACATGCTGCAGTCCAAGGAAGAATAAGTACAGAGGAAAAATAGATTGGCTGTCTCTTGTGTGAGTAAATCATCTTTTATAATAAACACTAGATGTCACCCAGATAAATGGATTCCAAAAGAGAAGTGATTTTCACTGCAGCCACTCCCAGGTTTTATTGGGTCGTGACATTTTCAAGTATGCTCCAACTCCAAATCTTATTCTTCGTACTGTATTCCCATTAAAACTTTGACAGTCATAATTTTCCTTCACATTTTTAGTTCCCTGGGTCTAAACAATTATAGGTCCTCATAAACTGAGATGACAGAATCCTAAAATGAGCTCTAATTTGAGTAATCTTTTCCTTTTACTAATTTAAAAGCCCAAGCTGCAGTCTATCATCTTATGCAAATTACATCATGTATGGGGAAAAAATTGGTATTAAGAGGCTGTGAGAGTGACTGCTAGTGATCAATGAGTCAAACATTTGACCATTTGCTGTAACCACCCAGGTGCTGTAAGAGACTGGACTGTTGGTGTTAATGGCTCAGTGGGCTGGGTGCTTTGCTAGTGATGCAGCAGCCTCCAGGTGCAGGAGGGGTGCACACCTGAAGCTGCAAACTGTCTTCCCAGATAAGGCTGGCAGAGGCAAATCCTGTGAGGTGGGTAGGTCTTTCTTATCATGCCATTGTCCTCCCTTATCTAATAATCCAACTGTGAAAATTCCCCTGCAAAGTAAGAGAATTTTCACATTCACATGTAGGATGAAGGGATTCATCTTGGGAGATGGGCCATGATTGATTCAACTGCGCCAAGAGACAGCTCCAACACCTTTTGAGGTGTCAAGACCCTTAAAGTGTCCCATGATCCACAGCATTCCATCATTCCCATGTCTTGTGATTTACTTTACCTTACCCAGGGTGAAACTCCCCTTCCCTGGGCATTCCTACTGAACTATAAACCAAACAGAGTTTGTGTTCCTTGGATTTGTTCCCCACCACTTGGTGGGTACAGTCTGCAACCGCCACCTCCAGAGGACTGCAGTCACTGAGAAGACCAGAAGAGGAGGACTGATGGGATGTCCTTGGAATCTACAGAGTAGTGGTATTTTTGTTTGCTTCTCTGCCACTTTCTTCCTCTCCCCACCTTCCTTCTCCCTATCTCTCTCTCTTTACCTCACATTTACTGATAAATAAAAATCCATTCTATCGACTTAGGTATATGGTCTCGTTTGTGCTTTAATTTGAGCAGTGGCATTTCTCTAATAATTTTAATAATTGGATCTCTACAGAGGCCCTGATATTATTGCATTAAGACAGTCACAAATTAGCAACACCTTTTACCAGATAAAAATTCCCATACACCATTGAAAATTTTATATAAACAAGTACAGAACTTTTCATATCATTCTTGCTTTAGCAGTCATCCACTACATAATGCAGAACTATTAATGAAGTGCAAAATAAATTTATTAAAATAGTTTAATTTAAAATAGCTCCACATCCAAGCTGTACAAAGGAAAATCTCTTTTATCCCTTGCTTTGATGAATCTGGCCTGTGATCTTGTGCACTTCTAAAGATGATCAAATTGAGCAAAGAACCCCATGAATCCTAACACAGCACTCTGAGTGATGTTCTTAATGAACACAGCATGAGATATTTAGGCTACCTTGAGGACAGCTGCTTCCATCAAGCTACTTGTATCTTCAAACAGCTATTTAGTCAAGATACACTGGGTCAGCTATTGAAACACTCATATAGTAGTGGCTCCTATGAAGCAAATCATATTTGCATATTTTGCCATGTCTGACGTTATTTCTGTCTCTAGAAAGGGTTTGGCTTATCTGTTTTTAAAATTATTTTATTTTACTATTTATTCTGTTTGCTACTACTATTATTATCACAGTTTTTTGAAGAAAACTGATGGAAAAGAAAGAAGAAGCAAAACAAAAATTATATGCTATGAAAATAATTATATACCTTGTGAAATTACATGCCTTGTGAAAACAATAATTATAATGGACCATAAATGGAAGTAATCACTGAATAGTTTTCTTGTCTGTAATTTCTGCTGCCCATGCCATATAACTTCAAATCACTGAAACAGCAACATCTTTCACCATCTACTTTTGTGTCATAAGTGTATTCATATTTCTTCTTCCAAGTAACCAGTTTCACTGTCCCTTCATTTGAAACTTGACTCACTTGGACTAACACAGGTTCTTTACCTTGGGCTGATGATTAATAGGTATTTTCCACTCAAAAATAGAAATATGATGGTGTGATAATATGATTATGCATGTGGCACTCTGCAGTTTCTCTCTGAAATTAACATTTTTACGTGAGCTTTGGTTTCCAGTAAAATGTAGCAATAACATTTCAGAGGTACCAGAGAATCATAAAAAATAGAGACAAGTTCTATTACTTGAAATTCCCTCTGAAGTTACCTCAAGCTTTGCCTGAGTTTTAAGTAAGCCTCCAGCTCAGTAGAGTCCTGCAGTCAGTTGAAGATTGCTCATATTAGGGCAACTTTTGTGCTAATACTGAGTTCCATACCTACAACTGAATTCCCTTTCTTGTGAAGCTACCATGGCACATTATGGGAAATCAATATTTAATTTAGCACATTCAGTAAAATATCCTGCATATCTTTGTGCAGCCTCCCTTCTTTTTTTGTAATGCTACCTTTTATTTTTCTTTTGTCAGAGAGAAATATTCACCTCTGCTTTTAAAAAGTTCAGAGAAAGAGTTTCCCATTTATCCAGGAGAGAGCTATGCAAAGTCCCTCACGGAAATCTGCAAAAACATGGTGTGAGATCTGTCCATTAAACCACAAAAGAAGTGCAACAGGTGCTATATTCTCTGGCATGCCAGTCTCTGCTGAAGCACACAGGTGCTTTTGGATGGGTCAGGCTGATAACAGCCACTGCTGCCAGAACTGGGATGTAGGCATACTGGAAAGACATGGAGCAGGGAGGGTCACCCACAAGATGCTGCTGGCAGAAGGAGTTTGTTGAGACACAGCCATTGCAGCACCTCGACTGCCAGGCTTGGTTCATCCTCTGGCAAGCTGAAAACTTAAAAATACCTACAGACTTTTCCTGTTAAGAGAAATGTAAACATATGATGAAAACATAAACTTTTATTAGTTTAGAGGTGCTGCTAGAAATCAATAAATAATAAAATGTGATATTGTACGCACCTTTTCAACTAATTTCATGATTATTCTGCTGATGGCTCTTGGCAGGCATATAAGATATGGATAATAGAAGTGTTAAGGTTGGAAAAGACCTCTTAAGGTCTTGGAATCTGTCAAACCAGCACCGCTGTGTTCACCACTAAAGCATATGCCCTGGTTATTCATGCACCCATTTTAAAAAAAAATTCAGGTATGATAATTCCACCACTTCCTCGGGCAGCCTGTTCAAATGCCTGACCACCCTTTCAGTGAAGAAGTTTTTCACAATACCTTACATCTCTGAGTAGCTATAAAGATGTATTTCAGGGTAGGATATTATTAGCAAGAAAGAAAAATGCCACTGTCACATCTTGCTACTGAACTTCCTGTTGAAAGAGATCATAAACACTCTGGTGCATTTCACTTTACTTAGTGCACTTCATAAATCTAATGCTGATCTAGGCATTTCATTTTCCAAAATAAGTGTTAATCTTTCAGGAGATCAAATACTTAAGGAAATATGCATATAGCTCTATTCTTCACAATTTTATCATGCTGCATATTTTCTGCTTTGAGCTTCAGTGACACCATTTGAAGAGTTCGGAATATTCACCATGAGTCAGCCTTCATCAGCTGTTTATTTCAGAAGTATCTATTATGTAATGTTTACCAGTGTATGCAACTGGAGAAACCTACAGATGCCTACTTAGTCCTTTCAGACATTCTTGATGGAGTATGTCAGCTACATTAGGGTCAATATATCCAGTGGCCTGAGCTACTCTTGGCATTCATGCCTCTAGGTGGGTGAAAAGCAGCTGACCAATAAATTTTCTACATGGATATCAGCTCATAATTCTATACAGTGCATTTCAAATCTGAAGATCAGTGCCTCACCATTCTCACAGCCTGCCTCTGGTGTTTCTGATGCACTCCTTAGTGGTGCTCTCCTCAATGGAGTCTGGTTTTCCTGGGATAATGGAAGATTTGAAACTCTCCCACAATAGATATTAGGGCTACTTACTGCTGCTTCTTCCTAAGAAGACCATATATGGGCTACTGTTTTTTTGCAAATGAGAATATTTATGTTCAAAGTCATTGAAAAATTTGAGCAAGCACAAATGGAATAGCTGCTCCTACTGGACCAATGTCCAGTTTTTCCTAAGGAAAATTCCAGTGTTTTCTAAGGAGAATTGTTGCAAACAGAAATTAACTAACAAATTGTGTCTTGGAAAGTTTAAGAGGTACTCAGAATGACTCACAATGGTTATAAAAGGCCCTAATGACTGCTCTGGAACTCACGTCATGGACAAGCTTAGTAACAAACATCTGACTTAACTATTTTTAGGTATTGTTCTGAAGTATGTAAAATATCTTTCCCACAGACAACTGATTTAATTAATGAATGTTCAAACACCACTTAAGCTAGAAATCATTGATGTAATAAAAGATAAGGAGCAATTTTTTAAAATCATACTTAGATTTGCTGTTGGATTTGCTTTAGTTACAAAGCATAACTATATGTTATCAACAGAGATTTGGCTGTCTTCAACAAGAATTCAATGACTTCTGTCATAAGAAATAAAGCCAAGATCAATATATTAGACTTTGCAATTAAGTAGATATTTGTGGAGATATATTTGGTTTTATATTTGTGGAGACAAAAGGATAGAGAAGGTTAGCAGGAGTTTGCATACCTGCTTGGGAGGAAATAGAGAAATAGAGCAGTGGGATGTTGTTTTGAAAGTGGTATTCACTGGGTTCCCAAAGAGCTGGAGATGGTTATCCTCTCTGGAAAATAAAAGAGCATGTACAGTATTTTTGCAAACAGATTGAAGCCCCCAGTATCAGATCTAGGACGTGTCAAACCTACAATCCAGGGCTCTTTCATTGTGATTGTACACAGAAAATTCAAAGCAGCCACCAAGAATACCAAGATTGTCAATATTACTAATACATCAAGACAGGTATGTATTTATACATGCATAGGTAGGCATATGAGTGTGTCTGGTACCTGAGCTGAACAGCTGGTGGTAATTTTTATCATTTCTAGTCACTTAAACAATCTACTGCTTTAATGGGAAGATCAAGAAAAATAAGTAGCAGAAATAAGGAGGCTTATTTTATCATGAATAAAAATACTGAACTTTTGAGAATATATACATAATTCATGGAAATAAACAATAATGCTTCAACACATGAGTTGTTAAATTTCTGGCTTTAGGCTCTTTCCCCTCCCCAGGACATCCTGTAGCTTTGGATGCCCACAAGGGATGTCTTTATGAATGTACATATGCATATATGCACATATGCTGCCCATCCCTGACTGCATTATATAAATGAATTCTGTGGCTTTTATGTTATGCAAGAGCTTGTACTACCAAGTGTTCTATATACATATTTTGTATATGCAATTAATTACACAGACTATTTTGCCATTGTCGAGTTGCTGAGGGGGAAAAATGATAAATGTTAATGAAAAATTCAATAATAGACACTGCTGAATTCAAGGGGAATTCTGTCATACCCTTCATTTCAGCTTTATTTTTTATCATGGAAATGTACAAAGAAGGGTAAAGATGTTTTATTATTCTCCAATTCACACAAATTCTTCTTTTTCTTCTATACTGCAGGAATACTGCAGTATAGAAGAAAAAGAATACCTAGAGTTCAAAGAAACTAATCCTTATAACTTGCAAATACTTCTCTCCTACTGAACTCAATTGCAAAGCTCTGAGCTGAGTTGAAAGTGACCCAGCTGAGAAATAGATTACAAGAAGGAATGGGAGGAATTTTCTCATAAAAAAGGACAGCAGTTGTGCATTAGGGAGCACATCACGTTGTTTCCTTTGTGTACACCTTGTATTTTAACGTGTTGCAGAGAGGTAATTCACAGAGAAACTGTAGGATGATACATTAGTTTCTGGAAGGAATTTACAGAGCAGCTGTGCATCTCTTAAGCTTTCCTCTTTTTAAACTGCATGCATTTGGCTCTTTAAGGTACCCCACTGTGAGAGATTGGAAGGATTTCTGGCTCAAAATATTTCAGGTAGATGTGGGAGGGAAGGGGCAGGTCAGGTCTTGCTCTGGTGAGGCAATGCCATGCTCCACACCACCCAGACCTGTACCCCAGCCTGGCAGTGGCTGCCAATCCCTGGCACAGCACAGGCAAAGCTCCACACCTCCCCCTGGAGCCACAGTCCAGCCCCAGAGTGGCCAAATGTCCAGAAATCCCACTGAGGAAAGGCCCAGAAAAGCCAAAGGGTGCTTAACCCTGGACACAAGGCAAGCACGTCTTGGCCCTACCTTCCCTTGGATTTTATATCAGCTGAACACACTGAGCACTGAACCTGGAGTGGTCGCTATATTTGTTATTTTCTGTATCCTTTCTCTCTTACCCTTTCATCTCCTTCTTCTAATTCCCTCTTCTCAGAGTTTCAAATAACTTAAAACTGGATAGGCTTGGAGTTTACTAAGTTGAATGGGCTAAGTTAAAGCTTTGTGAAGTGTTTTACATTGATGGAATGCTGCTCTAAACCTTTGCCAAAGTTCTCTAATTTTCTGAATTTACCAGTAAAGTTTTTTGTTGTTTGGATCTCTTGAGGATATTTTGTCAGTATTTCTCTGTGTGCCTGCCTCAGATTATATAAAAAATCCATAAGTCCTTTCAGGAGTGAGTTTTTGGTGCCTTACATTTTAATTGACACAGTGAGAAGGGTGCTCTTGAGGTGACAAAGAGGTATTTTATATGGCTGTAACTGCTAGTTGCAGAATAAAGAGAAAATTAATTTTTGGTTTAAACTGATAGTCTCCAGCAGAAAGGCCCTGGAAACCCAGGTGAAAATTGACCTGAACTGTTCTCCACTGATGGAGTTGCTAAAGGCTCATAAAGTTCATCCAGCCCCAGACATGGAGATGTGGGCTGACTTTTTCCTCTTTCCCTGGGTATGGATCCTGGAGATTCCCCTGGAACCTTGTCAGTGGGAGGGATAAGGATGGTAATCTGAGACATGTATATTTGTTTGGGTTATAAGGATACCTGGACCTGTAAGATTACAGGCTCCAGAAGGCAAGAAACCTAACTATTGAAAATTGGCCTACCCTTAAAGGTTGTATTTTTTGACACAGAGTGCAATGCATTGCAATATCAATAAGCAATAAAGAACCTAAATTGAACTCTATTTTGGAGCTCATGTTACAAGTCCAGCAAGTATCAAAAGCGGTTTTATTAAACTGTCTAAGGTTTGATATGTTATTAATAAATGAGCAAGGAATATGTAATAGGCAAGACCTCACTGAAGAATACTGTATTAAGAAACAAGGAAATCCCCAACTAATCTGCTGGGCTCTTCGGTCACTGCAGCTGAAAGATTGGTTTCATGAATTCTGCCCTCAAAGCCTGGTGTGCATCGCAACTTGCCTACAACTTTAGAGGTTCACAGGGTGAGGAGAGATGACTTGTATAGAAGGAAACTTTTATTGTAGCTAGACTTATGATTATTGAATTAGCAATTGTCTGTTATATGATTTCTTGTATACTTTCCTCTTCTTTCTCTTCCCCTCGTCTCCAAGGTTAGGACTCATGAACTCTTTCAAGGGGCTTGTCAAGCAGTTTTTGGGGACCTTACATCCATGTCTTTTAATCCTTTCAGCATTCTTGTTGCTTGCTTTCAGAGCTTTCACAAGCAATGAAAAACAGAATGCATAATTCTATTTTCACCAGAGCTTGGCAAAGTCCTTCATTGATTCCCTAGCTTTACATAAAACCTCCTGCTCCAAAGCTGTTCCAATCAGCTGGAAGGGTCCCACTCAGTACCATGGATTACATATCAGACTCTCTTTGGAGACATCAGAATGCAGATTATACCACATTTCCTTTTTCCATCTGACAGTATCTAATTGCAACCTCCTCCCTAAAAGCCATGTGTCTGGCATCCCTAAAATAAACATTTCCTCATTTATTGACTAGTACTCATTCCTTAGTCTGTTACCTTTGGAAACCAATTGCATTGCTCACATTTAAAGTCTTTATCCTCCACTTAGAAAGACAGTTGACATACTGGAAAGAGTTCAGAAAAGGAAGTCACAAGTATTATCCAAGATCTGGAATACCCATTTTAGACTGAGTGATTCTTTTGGTTAACACAGAGAAGGATACAAGATTAATTGCTCCTGGTCTGCAGGATAACATTTTTCATAGTAGCAGGCTCCATAGTATAACAAAATTTAATGACTGTGAGTTTAACATTAAAAATCTTACGTGTTTTTTACCAGAGAAGGTAAGAAAGCCTTGGAAATATTTGCTTAAAGAGCATAGACATTCTCAATTAACAAGAACTTAAATCAAGAGACAGCCCATAGCCTGTGAAGAGCTCCTGTCCTGTTGCAGGATTCAGTTGATGAAATTCTATAACCTATATATGCATGAAATCCAACTAGGTTTTATTGCCTTTTTTTAAAAAAGCATGTCAATTTTTTAAGACTATCTGTATCTTTTTCTACAAATTTTATGCATAAACCCATCAAAATCAGTAAATTTAGGTTTCGATTTTATCAATTTCCCATTTTAATATCAGCCTGTGTATGTGCAGTCTTTATCTATTCATAGGAGATCAGGCTCAGGATCAGTTCCAAACCTGGGGTGGGAAGGGCACTCTCACAGACACTGAGTCAGGTTTATGACCTGTCAGGAACAGTCAGTGTTCCTCACTAATGTTCAACAGTGCCAGCTTCATTGTCCTTTTCATTCATTTCTTTACTCAATGCCATAGAAACATAAAAACACCACAGTGCAGTTTTGTACTAGGTCATTTTTTTTTTTAGAGTATATGGATTTTCTTATCCCGTTACAAACTTAAAATGAGAACAAAAAATGTACAAATCTTCCATAAAATTATATTAGAAAGGAATGTTTTGAGTCAATGGAACATTCTTTTCAGATAAAACAGAAACATTTTGTTTGGAATTTAAGCTTTGTATGCTATTTAATCATGTTGAATTAATTTAATTTTCAGAAGTCATTTAAAAATGCTAGATCACATTGAGCCAAAAATGCCAAAATGGACTGCTATCATGCTGTCAAAACACTTTATATTTTAGGCAGATTTTATATTCTCCCCTCTTTGTGTCGATTAGACAGTAGTGACATTTCCCACTGAAACATTTTTAGCAAAAGATTCTCCCTGGATCTCAATACCACATCTGGGTACATAAGATCACACCAAGTATTTAAAAGCAAACTAAGAAGGTGGACTGGGCTGGGGGGAATTTTACAGAACCAAGAGTGTGGGAGTGAAGATGTTTGCATCCACATAATTTCTCTAAGATACTCTTTCACAATATGCGTAGTTTCTTAAATAAAAATATATTTTAAGTATTTCCAAACTAGCCTCGAAATGAATGCATGGACTGTGCCTCATTTGGCTCTGATTAACATCCTAAAGCATGCCTCCTGTGTTTTTGTTTGGGTTTTTTTTTGTGGTGCTGGAGTGTTGGAATCAGAGAATACCCAGAGTTGGAAGAAACCCACAAGGACCATTGGGTCCAACTCCTGGCCCTGCACAGGACAGCCCCCAACATTCCCACCATGAGCATGAGAGTGTTGTCCAAATTCTTCATGAGCTCTGTCAAGCTTGGTGCTGTGACCACTTCCCAGAGGAACCTGGTCAGTGCCCAGTCACCTTCTGGGTGAAGAACTTTTCCTGTCATCTAACCTAAACCTAAACCTAAACCTAAACCTAAACCTAAACCTAAACCTAAACCTAAACCTAAACCTAAACCCAAACCTAACCACCTAAACCTTCTGGCACAGGATGTTAGTGTGAAAGACACCATGCACTAGGCTGTCTCCTACTTCATCCACAACATGCTTGAACTAGGGAAAAACATAATTTATTTTGAACAGCTACTCGTTTCAGGTAACATTTTTTGTAATGTTTTAGTGAGAGGTTTTAGTGAGAGAGAGGAGGATGCTCTCAGAGCAGTGTGCTTGCATCACACTTTGTAACTCTGTGTTTCATCTTTATACCACCCAACGCTTCCTTTCTTCTCTTCTTTTGAAGAGGAGGATGCTTGCAATATAAGCATTATTCAACATATCACCCAACATGTTGGGTTGGAAGGAACCCACAGGGAGAGAGAGGGCAGGAAACGAGGCCCTTGTGTGCAAGTCAAGCACAGTTCTGGCCCACTGCTTGTGAAAGCTTTCTGTCTTCCTACATAATCTTCTCCACTGTCATCATTTTCCCTTATACTGAAAACTAAGAAAAAGCAGTTTTGAATATTTTTCAGCCATCTTGGAGCCTTGACTTATATGGTCCCTTTGTTACTTTTCAGTGGTGTCCTTCTATTGTCTCCAGATATTTCTAGAACCCTCTTGCAGCCTTGTTACATTTGATTTAGCTTTCTTTGCTTCGCTTACTTTACCTCTGCTTTGTTTGCCAGCTAGATTCCATCTGGTCCTTTCAATCTATTCATGTTGTTGGATTTGGGGGGTTTGTGGGGGGTTTTTTGTCTTCCCAGGGTGAAATGAATAATGCAAATTACTTTGCTGCTACCTAACGAAAAGAACTATGTAGCTTTAGGTTTAGTTCTTTATTGCTTCACTTGCCTCCCTGCAGTGAGTGGCGCCTTTTGATCGACTTTTATGTCTTTGCTTTAGCTTAACAGCTGAATGTATTGACGGCAGCAATTTATTAAAACATATTTTGATTTCATAGCTCAAATAACAGAATACAAAACCGCAGTTTCCAGCAATCATGCCTCTGTTTTCTCAGGAAAATGGCTTATTTGTTTTAGAGGGAGGAAAGGAATTGCATGTTAATGTGGGTGGAGATAAAAGCCATTGAAATTCCTATACACTTTAATTTTCTTTCAAATGCCATAGCTGTAGCCAAGGCAATATATAGGAAGGCAAAGACAACATTATACATAAGGTACAGTAAATGCTGAATTGCTGTACATCCATTATACAGCACATCTGGCATGAATGCCAGACCTGTAAGCAATACCTCTTATGATTAAAACATCTTGATACATTATGTTACTAATATTTTATCACAGAACATTGTCTCTCAACTTAAAAAAAAAAATAAAAATGCAGAGTGCTTTATGAATAGAAATAGGAAGTGGAGCCTGGCTCCAAGTGTTGCCATTTAGAATTTAGTTAACTAAAGTAGTAGATGGTAAAGTGCCTTACTGAAGGCAAGGCACCTGCCAAAATCTATTTTTCTCTTACATGGATTCTACCTCTCTGTCTTTCCCAAAACCTATTGTTACATTTTGGAATTCACTTTTGAGTGCTCATATTTAAGTAATTTCATTTATACAGTGCATACACAAACTCTGTTCCTTTACCTATTATATCTGACCAGTGTTCCCATCCTCAATCTCTTAAAATACTGAAAAATAATAAAATGCCACCAATCAAAACTTTCCAGTACTGGTGCATGAATGTGGGATTTCTGAATGGATGTAAAATCCCTTATGAAGATGTTTACATATGGATTGGAGTAATGCCTTAGAAAACTCTAGTCAGGCTACAACAAGGAAATCCTTATTAAAGAGGCAGGTAGAAATGTAGGAATGATCCTGACTTTGAAAAATAAGTAATAGCTCTCTAAAATTACTGGTAACTGGATATATTATGAAGGTATTTGGGTCAGTGCTTTACAATGCAATTTGTTCAGGAATTTCTGTTTGTTTGGGGGTTTGATTGCTTGTTTTTAAAGAAGGCAGCTAGCTAGTGCATGTTCTGTAACATTTTAATTCTCTTTTGAAATTATTCACAGCAAGCTTTAGTATTTTATGGTAGACACAGGAAGGTGTGCAGGCTTGTTCCTTCAGTAGTTCTGCAGCATATGATTGAGGCATATTTGTGAGCACACAGCATTTATTGACTTGGACATTTCTATCAGAATGAGATCACTTGCAAGTAATGTGGATTTCAGTCGTGAACTGTGATCACTTTAGCTAAGAATCCTTCGTAGGCTTCACTTCTAGGTGTCACACTCAGCAGTGAATGCATAATACCTCATCTGCCCACATGAGCTCATGCACTGCTGGAATCAATATTTAATTATTAACATCGTTGAATTTAAATTTTTTAGCTGAGAAAGGGTAGTGTAATTGAGATGTGTTGGAGCAAAGTAATTGATATGTTAGGAGTATTCAGGTAGGGTGCCAAAAGAGCTGACAAATAAGCTACCAGGGAATGAAGCAGACATCTTACAGACACATATAACAGCCAAGTCAAAAGCTCCTGGCAGTACTGCTTAAGACAAATTTTACAAACATTATAGAAAAATGTCATAGTATACTTTAGAGAAGCTGGTGGTTAGTGATGTATTAGATCTTATTTGATTGATTTCTGTTAAGATTAGGAGCATACTGGATTGCAAGAGGAAAACTGAAATACATAAAATAATTTATACAGGCTCTACATTGAGGGCAGTTTCATTCATTGTAGAAATAAATCTACTCCTCTGTTTGAAACTATCAATTAAAATGGTAGCCATTATTCATGAAAATAAATATATAGAGTGTTACTCATGACAGGAGAATGTATCATGTATAAGTGGTCAATAAATCATTTTAGGGGAAAAGTGATATGGAAAATGGTGGCACTTAAACTTTCAATTTTCATTAAAATTTTAACTGCAGCAAGTTGTTCAGCAGTGAGACAGTCTCTGCCATGCAAACCCATGTGAGCACTCCTTTCTGTTCAGAAGTTTGGAAACTTCTGACTCTGCCTACTTCCAGTGTCTGCCACAGAGCCTGCAAAGGGGCAATGTAGGCCCATGCTCTCATATACCCTGTACTCACCTCCCTCTTGGTTTTGAAACCTACGGCCCTCAGTTTGCCATGAGGAACATGGAGAAAATTTGCTGGTGAGGTCAATACTCTTAGTGAAACGGTACAATGGAGAAAGGCTGTTTTACAACTTATTTTACTATGTTTTCTTATTTTTCTTATCTCCCTTTCTTCTTACTTTGTTGAAATAACATCCTTAATCTGCCATTAGTACCTAAATAGGTTCCTGCTTAAATCAATGGGCCACCTACATTTAAGTGATCACATTTAGTGTTCAAAACACTTAATTCCAATTGCTTTGCTTTGACAAGATCTCCAGCAGAGGTTATATTTAGTGACAGTGAGCATACTGGCATCTCAGACCCTGCTAAGGCACCATATCTGCACCATATCCATGAGCCGTATTTCAAATGCTATATTATATGTAACACCATGAAGAGATATAATGCCTATAAAATTAGCCTAGTGCCTTGGAAACCTGGCTATAGAAAATGTTGCAGCTAGGATTAGCACCTTAATGTAGTTACATAACAGGTGACATTGCTCCTCTTCCTGTCCCATGGCAGACAATCCTTTCCCTTCCCCCAAGTAGGGAGGTGGAAAGAGGGGTAGGACCGTAAAATCAGTTGGGGTTTTTTTCCCCCCCAATCCTCAGTTCCTATCTTCGTACAGTGCAGAGAAATGGAGAAGATCAAAGGCTGCAGTGAGTGATGTCAACTGCATTTCAGCTCTCTGCCTCCACCTTCACTTTGGGAGGCACAGGTGACAAGCATCCTCCTCAGATCCTCTGCTGTTAAACACTGCAGAAGGTATTTCTCAACTGGACTTAAGAATCAGACTTACAGATGAAGACAGAGAAGGTGAGCAGAGTGAGAAGGCAAGAGGACTAAACACCTTCCAGATTTCAGACTGAAAAGAAAGACCTAATTTAGACAGTGAGAGCTGGGCTCTGAGTGTAAGAGTTAATGGTTTATGGCAGTCAGGATCGTTTGGTAGTTCCCTTTTGGCGACTTAGCAAGACTTAATCAATTTTCAAGTACAGCTTAATTTTATTCATTGCCTTAATGGTTTTTATTCAGCTCTAAATTTTCTGTCTGACATTAATCTTTCCTTTGAGTTTCGTTTTTCAGAGGGTTTTTATTTAAGGGGAGTTTTTTGTCAGGTTTTTTTTTTTACCTCTTAAAATTACCTTACAGGTAACAATTGAACTGCTGCTAAGCAGAATGGTTTTACATGCTGTACTGGCAGTAGAGCATCCCCAAATCCTTCACTGCAATTTACTTGTCTTGAAGGCTATTGGCTTTTACTTACAACATACTCATAGCACACTGTCATAAACATGCTTTGCACTGACCTGCTGGCTCAATGAATCTGGTTTGTTGGAAGAAATTAGACTACCAGTTATAAAAGTACAAGTGAGATTTGTTCAGCTGATAGAGGCAAATAAAAGCCAGATAAACTTGGTTAGTGAATGTTGTATATTGCCATTTGACAGACAGGATAGCTCTCTTCTCCAGAACAACTCATGTGATCTTTCAGGTGTTCTTAAAACACTGCAGCAGGTTTCCTTTTCTAGGAAGAAAGAAAAGCTTCAGGAAAAAAAATGGCTTCCCTTTGGATTTGTGAAAAACACACCATTAATGGTTTACATGTCCACACAAGTATAAGTGCTTGTACTTGACTATTCTGAAAGCTTCACATCTATAAATAAATGTATTTATATATGTAAACACATATATTTACATTATCTTTTTTTATATCCTAAGTTCATTTTCCTCCATTATATTAAATTATATACTGGTCAGCCTTAAAAACAAACAAAAAACTTCTTGCAATTCAAAACCACTACCCATATCAATTAATCAAGGCAAAAGCTACTCCAAGTTACTGCAGATCTCCTTATTTCCCAGAAATTCCCTGAGTTTCAGGTTATGAAAGGCCCTATTTTTGAAGTATTGATTCTTTTTAAAGTGATCTCATTTTTGCCTGGAATGGGAGTTGCCTGTATGAAAATGTTGTCAAACAGCCTAAATTGTCCACCCTTGCAGAAGGGCAGAGGAGATGGTCGTTGGCTAAAGCCAGTTTGGCACCTTAGAGGTTACTGGGCTGGTGCTGGTGTTTGTGGTGGAGTCATGGAAGGACTGACAAGGCTGGGACAAAAGAAAATCTCATAAGATGGGGTTGCTTGCTGTCACCTCCCAGCTGGCTGAGGCTGGCAGGGCCTCAGGTGATTATTACTGAGCAGTCTGAGTTGATTTGTTCTGGTTTAGACTTTGTGGGTTTGGAAATAAAGCAAGCCCTGAGGACGGGGATACAAAGAGATGATCTATGATTAGGGGCTTGATTTTTCCTTGTATGGCTGGTGAGCCTGCACAGTGACTTACAATTAGCAATAAAGTCCAGACATCCTTTACAAATCATGAGCTAGGTGTATCCTTTGCCATCAGAAGAACTCAATGCCTTTAAAGAAAAAAAACATTCAATGAATGTCTGTTGAAATTCAAATCTTAATTCATTCCAGCTATGCTTGGGCCTCTTTTAGAATCTCTTTCTGTGAACATTGAAGCAAGTAGTCATTGCTTGTAGAAATAAAAATTTAACTACACAGGTTCCATATTCATATCACATAAGGTATACTTTTTTCTATGTAATGGGAAACTAATTTAAATGGCAAGGGGTAGAAGGGGAAATGTTCCAGTAAAACCTTATCAGAGCCCTGCAAGAGGAGCAACTGAGCACCCGCCATTCTATTATTTATATGTAAGAGAAGCATGTGTGTAACCATCCCATGTGACACTGAGGAAACCAAAAACCATATATTTTATGTACAGGAATATGCCCTATATATTACAGCTGTCTATAACTATATATAAAGCTGTATAAATAACATATACATTCTGCAGTTCTCCCTGCTATTTTAAAGGTGACCTATAATTGTTAGTTTGTTTAGTGTCTGGAGCTTTTTTGTCCTCAAAAAGAGGATTTCAAAATGACTGTAGATTTTTGAAACCTCCTTCAATTAAAAGCCAGTATTAACAAGCAGTTGTATACATTCACGAGCAAGATTGTCCAGGTGAGTATAGTTCCATTTGCAATGCAGATGTGGAATTAGCACCCCTAAAGGTGACTTCACAAACTAGCAAGCAAAGTGATGATTCAATTGAATGTAGATAATCTCTGAGGAGACACCACAGCTCCAGCCTCTTTATTCCAAGGCAGAAAGGAGACATGATGTCTATTTCCTGTAGACATTCATCAGACACTGGTTCTTATTCTCAATGAAGAATCATAGAATAATAAAGAAAAGCAAAAAAACATAAGGCATTAAAGCTTCCTTTTATTCCTCTTCTTGCAAACATGGCAGTGTGAATACTCACCTGCTGGACTGCACAGTGTCTCACCCTCTTTTCCTTCTCTCTGGTACCACAGGAATTTCTGAGGCTGCCAGCAATGATGAGCTTGCACTCAGCCACAGGAGCACAAGGAATAGGCTGGTGCTTCCTGCCATTTTTGTCACCAAACATCTCTGCTGAAGCAGCTCAGGGGTGGGACGCTGGAGATGTACTCTACTGTCTGATGATGCTGTAATTCTAAAACCAAGACGTCCTCAGCTCATCCCTGCACGGGCACACACCAGGTTGAAGGGTCAGGTGAGGGAGATCCATCCCCTTCTCACTGCTCTCACCTGGGAGGTGTCACACTACAGAAACAGCGGCGATGCTTCACCGTGACAGACAGGACATCGCTTGTGTGTCAGCTGGTGCTGGGCAAAGAACAGACTGTGCTGGCATTGCAGACTCCTTCTGCAGCAGGAAGAATTGCAGCTGGGTCCTCCACTGTCATGCAGAAAGGAGCAGGAGAGGGCTGTGAGCTGACATGTATTCTGGGGCTTGAGCCTGGGAGTGTAGAACGCTTTCACAGCCTGCTAATTCACGTGGAAGTAGGCAATGCCTCGTACTCCACAGGCCATGGAGCCTTTATTTACACTAATGTTAGTTTTTATGTTTTAACATAACATTTATGCCTGTGCAATCACAGAGGAGATTTTCAAGCCTGAAATTTTTTGACTGCAGATGAATTACTGTAATTACATCTCACTAGAGCAATGACAGAATACTTTCTTAGCTAGGAAGAAAAAAGCTATGAATAGAAAAGGTTTTTCTGTACCTGAAAATGAATCATACTTGTGAATAAATTCCCTGGACTCAGTCAAATTCTGAAACCCTCTGCGTGGGCAATATTCATGACTAGGAAAAAGACAATAAACAGAGAAGATACCCAGACAACCCTTCCTTTAACCAAGTAAATTGCTAGTCTGGAAACTTATTATTCCTAACTGGGATGACCTCAATGACAGCCATTAACACTATGGAAAATACCAGGGATGCTGCACCTCCTTATTGTGATTGGCTCTTTTAGTTAAACAGTAAAACTGAAATCACTTGCAAACTTTAATGGCAGCTAAAAGAAATACCTAGAGGCTGAGGTGCTAAGAGAAAATCATCCTTCCTATTTCTTGTATTTTCATGGAGAAAAACAGCTGTAGGATTTGAAAGCATATTTGTTGGGAAAATAATTTGCTAAAGATAGAAAGCATGGTGGGGATTTTCAGCAAATTCCCTTGCTGATAAATGAGTAATGCTTAAGCCGTTCTAATGAAGATGGGTTTACCATGGAATAAAGTCATCAATGATGAGCAGAAAATAGGGCATTTGTAAATACAATGTAACACGGAATGATAAAGCACATCCAATTTATGCAAAGATGTGCTTGCAGAGCACGATAAATAATATCTGCATAATCAATTACTGGAAGAAAGACAGACTGAATAAATTGTTTTCTGTCAATTTATGGAAAACAAGCATAGCATAAAAAAAAAAAAAAGACAATTTGACATTAGTCTTTTAACAAGATTGACAAGCACTAAACCCAAACTTGCTAATGATTCAAAGGATACAGTATTTATAACTGTCTATTTTCATGAGCAATAAAAAGTTGAATTAGGGCACGAGCAAAATTCCTATTTTTTAAGGTAAAAGGCAGTATACACAATGTAATAATATATATAACACACCTCCCCCCCACATATTATATATTTGTTATTTCCTTGTATATAAGATTCTTTGGTTTAAAGACACACAGGGATTGAGAGGCATGGGAAAGGAAGCAAGACAAAAATATATTTTAGGCTCATCAATAATTAATAATAATGGATACTGTATGTATTTGAATTATCTCCAGAAGATAGACATTTAATGGCTGAATGCTACACCCACCAGTCTCAATGGAAGTCTCAATGGAAGAGCTGGGTGAACTAGCCTTTAAAGAAATTCTGAAACTACTTTAAAACTGAATTGGGAAAGTTGCAAATTATATCATCCTTCATTTACGGAGCCATTAACTTTATGGTGCTAAATATCTCTATGATGCATGTAGTGGTTCTAGAAAGCTTCAGTAGCTGTTTAGGATACCAAGAATACTAAAACGAGTGATAAGCCATTTAATATCCAGGTATTAGCTTTGGAAGACAATGTCATTGAACAAAAACAATTCTCTAATCCCTCACCCTTCCATCAATCAAAATAAAAATTAAAATGCAAATATTTGGGAGCTGACAGTACATATAATTTTGCCTGCAAGAATATTCAAATGGTTGTTATAATCTGCATAAAACAATTCAATATCCAACTTGAAAAACATTTAGGAGTTTTCAACAGTCTACGCAGGATATTAAAATTCACATAACCACCAGATTCACTCTCCATGCAGAACACTCAACGATGCCTGTAGCACTACATGCTCTGTTAGTAAATAAACCACTGCTTTTAGTTTGGTGTTATTCCAGCTTTATCAAAACCTCTTTTTTTATTTATCCATGAAAAAGGTGCAGCCAGTTTCCAGAAGGCTGAAGCTTGTTGTTTGTTCTCTTTACGTGACACAGCCCTAATTCCCTCAGCTAAGCAGATGAAAAAAGAAAATCAATCGTCAGCGGATATGACACTGAATGGGAAGCTTGATTGTGAATGAGAAGAGAGAAATCCATCTCTAAATTTTGCTTCTGCCTCTGGGATCCAGCTAGGTGCCTGAACCTACACAGATGGCAATGTCTCTGCTTTGGGGAATACAGTTCAAATTTTCATGTACTTCTTTAAAGTTGGCACGTTTCAAGCTATCGTATCTTAATTAGCCTTAATTTGATTAATGGAAATAATTAGTTGTTGGGGGTGTAACATATCCCCGGAGGTTTCACTTCAGCCCATAAGTCTTGAGGCACTGTTCATGCTTCGCCACCTGAGTGCCAAGAGTTACTTCCTGAAGCCTTTGCACCTGTTTCAGGACACCAAGGCTTCACTGCACAAAGATTTATGTGCTGAAATGCAGACCTCACACTAAGACTAATGTACTAAACCCCTGAAAGCCAGTTTTTGCTCTCTTCCCAGCCCAGGCAGCAGGCTCACAGAGACAGGGATAGGAGGGGCCTGAGCACAGACCTCAAAGCAAGTGAAGCAAGCACTCCATGTTAGTAATATTTATAGGATTGAGAGTTTCAGCTTCAGTGAACTGGACTCTCCTAGGGGCTGCAGTTCTTGTGCAGTCTAATATGGCATCAAGGCTAGGAAAATAAAATGGTTTATGCAGAATGAGGGGGTCGAGCCCTCAGAGAAGCATTGGTAAAATTTTTAGGGAGAGCACCTGTTCTCAGCTCTGCAAACACCAAGTATTTGGTAATACTGCTGCAATGAACCTATACTTCAGGTAGAAGACAAAGGCACATGGATATTTCCAGGTGGGGAAAGTGCCTTCATAAAACATGTGTTTATTTACAAGAAAAGTTACTACACAGATTTCCAGCCCTCTGACACCATCTGCTTCCTGCCCACAACAAAGATATCCGAGCAAAATGTTAAAAGAAATAGTCCAGATTGAGGGTTTAATAGAGCCACTTACTCTCACAGATTTTGAAAGGAAAAGGTGAAAATTAAGTTATCTTTAGCAACTAAATATATATTTACCAACATTGGTAGATTTTTTTTTTTTTTCTAGATAAGGTGCATTTTATAAATGCTGATAATGGCATACTTACAGCAAATTGCACTAAGCCTGCAACATGGGAGGAATGGAAATAGTTCTGAATTTAGGGAATTCACCTGTGAAATACCACGTGCATGCACTTTGCTGCTTCCTGTGAGCTTCCTTTTGAACAAGTCAACCACACAGTCACTCAGGAGATGGAAAAGTGAGAGAAAGTGGAGGTTAGGGGATATGTTTTGTGGTGTGGTATAACACAGCAGTAGTGTTCTAATTAACTTTTTTTTTTTATTTTAAGCTGATAACAAAGCTTATCACTGGCACATTAAACATAAGATATGTGAGGAAATAAATGGAAATAAGTGGAGAAGCTAAACATTGATTTCCTTTTATGTAATTCTGGTCATGATCAGTGTCTCATGATGTGCTTCCCCTCTAAAAAGATGTGTGACCCAATCATTCACAGCCCTGTGCTGCCATAAAGATGATCTGAAGCTGACTACCTGTGAAAACTCATGCAAGGAAATTTTAGAAGCAGCATAAAAAAAGATGAAAAAAAAAAATCACTCGATAGAATAAAATAGTCAGAATAGGGTGAGTGTTAAATAGTTTCACTTGCAAACATGATTTCTTGAGATCATGGGTATCTCCTAGCAGTAATTTTTGAAGTTACTCCCACAAAGAGCTATGGGCATTTTAAAATACAGGCAGCAAAAAGCCATGAATTCTACCATCCACCTTTCAGCTGCAATGGCTGTAACTGTAATTAGCAGTGGCCATCATCTAGAGTTTCCTAGGTTCCCTGTCCTATATGGAGAAGCAATTGGGTAACAAAAGCTGAACTACACCTTTGAATGCCCTTCACCTGAGCTGCCTTGTGTGTTTCCTACCAGTAGCCAAGGATCTGGGCCATTAAGTTCAAAGGATATAACGTGCTCAAACTTTAGCATTCCATTTAACATTAATTTATGGTTGAACTTTTATGGAACTACAAAAGCTTTACTATCTTTATTAAAGCCACATACATTTATTACATACTGAAACTACAGCAAGGAGATTCTGGGTTGAATATTTCATTGATGCAATTTTTATTTTTTGTTTTGAAACAAAAAAACCTTGGGGAAATTTAGTGAAGGCAAGGTTTCTATGCCCTGCTTCAAGAGAGTACCCAAATACTACAGATAGAAAATGATGACTTCTGCAAGCCAGTGAATGAAGTCTGAGGTAAACTTCCACTCATGTCCTTTGCAGAGGCTAAAATTAAGAAAACATCTTTCATAGTTTGAGGAGAAAGCTGTGTATTCCTCTCCCTACCTTGTCACCTCTTTTACCATCCTTGCTATTTTTCATGTTGACCTGCTCACACACACACTAACGAAGTCATTAGCTACATTTTCATTTACTTCTCACGCCTTAGGAGGTCATAGGTCTGGTCCATTAACACAAGGTTCTTCTCTCTGCTGCAATTTGCATGTAGTTAAGAAAAAAAGGTTTAATGTCAATATTTCAGCTAACAAGATATGACAATTTTAAAAACAATTGTGAAAAAAATAACCTCTGACACATCAAAGCAGGGATGTTTTTTACAAGAGAAGAATGCAAAATGCATGAAAAAACCTGAAGGGGTGCCAGGGATGTAGAGCCACAAAGATTCTGAAGCATTGCAAACTAAATGTGTAGGAACAGCCAAGTGTTCTCTGACATGGGGACTAGTATTATCAGCTATATAGTTTTTCTCTACCTATGGCAATTTTTCTTTATATAATAATGCATTTCTTTATCTTTTTTCTTTACTTTCTAATCCTGAAAAATGTATCAGGTGCGTAATTTGATTTTTATGAACGAAACATTACAGAGCTCAAGAAATTTCACTTAGTACTTGTAGACCTACTTTTTAAAATACTGGGGAAAAAAAACAGGGTCTAGAATGTTTTGGTCATCTGTAAAGCAGAACAGCATATATTCTCAGGAAAATTAAGACTAAAAGGGAATATTCCCCCACTTTCAGCAACAGAGAGAGAATGAAAAAAGGTATTAAGGCAGGTAGAGGCCCAAAAAGCTATACACAAAACCAAAATGAAGACCTCTTTTTCTTCCCTCTAAACTGCTTTTGAAATCTTTTCATGCAGAGTGTGAGAATTTCTGCACAGAGCACTCCTAAGTGAGGCAGAAATATGATTGAGTTATTTTAGAGAAGGAACCAGCCTGTTGCAGAAAATCTAGCACAGTGCTTGTGCCATCTAGTCACCAATGTTAAATGAATAATGCTCCCAGAGAATTAAAAATGCTTTTTTTCCCCTCACAGTTGCTGCCCTCAACTTTCTAGTTCATGTAATTGATAGAGAAGCAATAGTGGTTTTGAAAAATAGTTTGAAAATAGATAAAACAGACTGAAATGGGACAACCTGAACACAACTTGAAATTTCATTTATGTGGCTAGATCCCTACACAGAACCTTTTATAGGGCTATGTCCTTTTTAAAATCCTCATTGAAAAACAAACTTTGGTAGGGGAAGGATCATAATGGCTGGTCATACTCACTGATTTCCTACAACCCCCTCTTCAGTTTTGTTTCATTTTTTTCCAGGGATATCCTTGTTTATGTAGTATCTGATGCTTTTCCTTATCTCCTAATAACCACAACAGGTATCACTGATGCTCCCTGCTACCCTACTTCAGCTGTCTTTAGGCTCTGAAACTTCTGATTTCCCATAATGTCATGAGTAAAAACTGAACTTACCCCATGAATTTTAATGGTTGTTTAAAACTTTTTTTTTTTTCTTTTAACTGCTAGCGCTTCCAGGATTTTTGCTGTTTGATGTTGAGAAGTATGGACATGTAAAGAAAAGATCAAAGTACACTTCTGGTTAATAAAACTCAGCAAAAATTACTGCTCAAAATGCTGGCAAAATTAGACTTCATCAAAGAATCATGGATGGTTAAGGATTGACGGGAAAAATTGAAAATCAGGGTAGAAATATTTTTTTAAAAAACAGAGGGAGGAAGAATAATTTGGTTTTAGAAGAACAGCAGGGAAAAATGTTACACATCATTATCTAATTCCATGTTTTCATTTTCACATTGGCTCAAAGTATTGGAAAGCAGATTTGAAATTCCATAGATTAATGATATTGGTAGTGATCAATGAGCATATCTTCTGAATGAAGGCACAATATTTACCTTTGATATCATAATACTTCATAGCTAAATTATTCATAAAATATGGAAAAACTAAAGTCTCCTTTTGAAGAATAACAAGAATTTTACAAAACCCCCAACTTTTAGGTATAAATATTTATTTAAAATACCTTATTTGTTTTTTATTTAAAACTTTGCTGTGTAAGGTGTGGTTCCTCCTAAATTTTTAAACAGCCATTTTTAATTTGAATGTGTTCTTGCATCAAAACTTGGGTTATTCTTCCATGGTTTTCCTTACTCCAACAAATCCAGTCTTCTAAATATAATTAAAAACTTTTGTCTGCCTCTGCAATATTGCAGAATGCTACAAGTAATTTCTGTTACCCTTCCATATGAGTAATCCAAACAGGACAAGGAGTTCAAGGTGAAAACACTGCTGATTTTATAAAATTGCTAATTTCACTATTGACTGACTCTGCTTCCTCCAGTTCTTCATGCAAACTGAGCTCTACCTGGCCTGGCTGATACTGGGCACTTGAACAGGTGTTTCATTACACTTGTCCCAAAAGATGTTAATTTCTTCTCTAGATAAGCAAGACACCAAAGAGTGGAATAGATTTTATCTGACAGGTGGGAGCTTTATTAAACTAGCCCCATAGGGAAAGTAAAGAGATGTGGAACAGTGTGATGACAAAGTGTTATTTAAATTGTCCAGTGCAGTCAGCCTACGGAATTTGCACACAAGTGTAGGGTGATGACACTGAGCTTCCCCTGCAGAGCACTGGGGCAAGGATTCAGAGATTTAACTAGTGAAAAAAAAAACAAAATAAAACAAAAACACTCTAAAAATTCACAAAGCACCAACCATCTTTCTGGGAGGCATCATTGCATTAAGGTGCCATGGGGTCTTCATCTCTTCAGATGAGAAATGAGACAGCCAGTGGCATTCACTCAGAGTGAATGAAATTTAAACCCACACACAATCTCAGCCTCGCCTCTCAAGCTGCCTGTGTGCTCCAGCTGCTGTGCAGGAGCTGAACATAAAAATATGTCTTGTCCAGTGACAAATTCATTTTTCCTGACCCTGGAAAACCCAACCTTTCAGAGTCTAGAACGTTCCAGAAAAGCAGTCTTTCCCTAAGAAAAGGAGAGCTATAAGAACAAAGGAGCGATAAGGTGATGCCTCTACCTACTACTTTGCCATGTGATAAGGGGTTAATGTTTTCTAAATTGGGACAGTTGGTTTAGATGGGCAGTGGGAGAGGTGACTATTTTTATCCTTTCATTGCATTTTGAACATGGATTTTAATTGCTGTCACTCAGTTAAACTCATAAAGATAGAACAATATGTCTTTATGCCTACTTTTTTTTAATAGATTATGCAAGGGAATCATCCACTGTTCATGTGTGAATTTGTTATTTTCAATAACTGATATTTAACTAGTGAAAAAAACAAAACAAAACAAAACAAAAACACTCCTTAAAAATTCACAAAGCACCAACCATCTTTCTAGCAGGCATCATTGAGTTAAGGTCACCTTTCACTTTTGTTATCATTGTAATGGATTTAAAGTATTTTCAGTAAAGTTTGCAGAGCTTCTTGGGATTTGGCTTTCCAGTCACAAGTTATGAAAACAAATTGCTTTCAAGCAATTGAATAACTTCCAATATCAGATCCGATGAGTAGAAATAAACAAACAGAGCTTTGTACTGATTCCTGGGGAAGAATCTTATTCAATGGATATTTGGCAATTTGGATGCCAATCCCCTTTTCTTCCTGCTTTGCTCTCACAGGAAAAGTAGAGTATTTTTTAACCAGTTACTCACTAGAAATATTTTAGAAACTGTGTTTTTTAATCTGATACCTTTTCAAGTAGCTAACTCAGATGTCTCATATCTCACCAAATATTTTTCATGAACCCTCTGAAGTTTTCCTTTTCCTCCTTATAATTTCATTTAATATTTCTTCCTTTTTTTCTTTAATGAGTTCCATTTTTCTTCCTTCTTTTCAGTTTTTTCAGTATACAGTGCATTTCACATCCTCCTTCATTTCTTCTACCTCCTTTGTTTCTTTTTTGTCCTATTATTTTCCTCCTTCCTTTTCCTCCACTCTTTCTCTTGGCATTGATACTTCACTTCTTTCACTCCATCAGTCTATCAGTTGACAGGTTGGTGTATAGAACTGAAAGGGTTCTCTAAAATAATTTCACTACCACAGGAACATTCAGATTTATGCAAGGCATGTTAATTTTCAGCCCATTACATTGTCATTGGAATACTGGAATTTCTGGGATGCAGCCACCATGCTCCATTTTGCTTCTTCAGAGATTGTAAGTTTGCCAGCTAGGCACAAATGATGTGTACCAGAGTCATGCCCATCAAAATCACAGTTTGTGCTCTGCCCTGCTCAAACCAGAGTCTGCTGCCAGATTGCTTGAAAGAACGTGCAGGGAAGCACACAGCTGTGGCAGTTTCTAACGAAATGAATAATGCAATATCAACATCTGTAGGATTTTTGAAATGCTAAACACTCAGCTATGAGGCCTCTGCCGAGGACACAGATGGTACTGATGGTATTCTTGCAGTGGTTCCACCAGAAATGGTCAGAGTTCCACAGCCAGACTGGACTCTCAATGCCTGAAACAATCCTTTCCTTTAGCAGCACTGCTCTCATGCATCACAGAATGATAAATGCCTGCTTTGTGGGCTGCATTTAATTCCAAGCTTTGTTAAGCTAAAGAAGCCCAGTAATGAATATGGACATCTTCAAGCATGGATACAGATGCCAACATCAGTTGATAGCACTCAGCAGGTGAATTTAAACTGACAATCCAAGCTCAGGCAGAATAATTAAAATAAATTTTCCATTCAATACAAAAAGAAAGTCCTATGTTTACCTCACGAAACCACAAACAGCTAAGGCAACTTTTCCTAGGTGCAAAACAGTATTATTTCACAGGATAATACATATTTTTCTGCTTTTAAAATCATATCAGTATGCATTTCCTACTGAAAGAATAAAAATAAATAAAATGTATATCCGAATATAAGCATCTATATCTGTTCATCTACCCACTGTTTTTAGGACATTAAAGGAGAGCACAATGTCTTGTAATTTATTCTTTGCCTTACTTTTATCCATCAATAAAAATTGTGTTTCAGAGATATTGAGCAAATAGAGAAAGAAAAAAAAAAGAGAAACAAAAAGGAACTTTTGCTCAAATTAGAATCTGTCCCTGGATTCAGAAACAAGTTAAAAGAACTGAAACGTCAACATAAAGTTAAGCAGCGCTGAGAAGCAGAGGAATTAAAAGGAGCTAATAAGGAAAGCCATGACTATATAAAACAATCTTCTAAGAGAAGGCATGATGTCAGCAATCAGCTCCTCTGGACAGTTGTAGTCTGAACTCTTGATCCCAGACAAAATTTATCTTCTTAGCTGGGATAGGCTCCCCAGAAAGATGGGGATTAGTTCCTTTGTGCATGGACACAGCTGAGACAAGTCTATTACAAATGTTAAAAACTGCACCCAAACCATAGAATAATATTTTGAAATCTTAACATGCAATGAGAAAGGTCAAGCTGCTAACCCAGAAATTTCAGGAAGCCTGTCCAGGGAAGGAAGGAAAAGGAGGCATTGTTTTAAAAAGGGTTCTTGATAAACCCTATACATAACTTTAAAATATCAACAACCCTCTCTTCACAGTTTGCTTTAAATTTAGTAAAAGATAAGAACTTCAGCAATAAACCTGATAAAGAGTAGTTACCTTTCCTCTTTTAATGCTGGAAACAGAATATTCAGAGACAGCTGCTCACCTCTGCAAGACTTGGAGCTCATAACCAGTAGCCTCTTTAAGCAGCCAGCATAATTTCTTGGGGAAGGGATGAGACATTCTTATTCCTGAGAATGCTCTGCAGCAAAATCTGAAAAGGATAAGGTCTTTCATCAGACACATGGCTCTCCTCAGGAGCTGCTTAGCAGCTTTGTGATCTCATGTTTTTGTCATGCCCAAACTACTTACCTTTTCCTTCACATCCTGGTAAGAAACAGTCATGTGCTTCTGCTGTTTGCTGGCAGAGATGTCAAGTAAAGTACATTTCTGTTTTCCTTTTGGGTACTTCTCTTTGAGCCTGGCTCCACCAAATCTTGGAGTCATTGTCTGGCAGACGGCTGGCCTGGTTCTGAGACTGGTGGAGCCTGCAAACAACTCTGCCTTTATCCTTTCATCAAAGAAAGAATTTTGTCATACCTAAAATCATATTTGAAAAAAAAAAATCTCTATTAAAAACACTTGACAGGCTGAGCAGGGGGAAGGGAAAACTGAAAGAAACATAAACAAGAAGATTTTCTAAATGCAACAGATCCTACAGGGGCCTGAAGTGGCAGGCTCTGGGGGACCATCAAATGGGCAGAAGTTCAGTGGTTGAATCTCATCATAATATCACAAGAGGTGCAAAACAGTGCACAAAATCCTCAGCTATAGTTTTAAGAGTGAGAAAGTTGCTATCAAAAAAGAGCCTCTCAGGTCATATTATTATTTTCCAGGGGAAAAAGAAGAGTACTGCTCCTCCCTTAGGAGTAAGAGAAGCATTCACAGCCAAAGGGGAGGCAGACTGTGAACTCTGGGGTTACAAAAGCTCTTGCAGGCAGGACTAAAACCCAATAAGAATTCTGCTTAAACAGAGAAGCAAAACTCAGGGCCTCTGTTCTGCAAACTGAGTCACTTTTGCCACTAAAGTAGCAGATAGGAATAAAACATCCAGGTAGGGATTGGAAATATACATGGGGTATGTGTGTGTAACATTGGACAAGTAAAAGAAAGGAAAGGAAAAAAGTTTAAAAAAATAGTAATTTCTAGGATTCATATTTTTCTATACAGAGAAAAATATGTACACCTTGATGCACAGAACATTAGCATTTTCAACATGCAAGAATCTGAGCTTCAAACCAAACCACAGAGGGACTCAGTAACTTGCCCAAGGTCAAAATCTAAAATCCATGTAAGGCTCTTTGATTGTGATTTGCTTTCTAATGTAGAGAAAACTCACATGCTGAGGGCTGTGCAGGCATACAAGAGTTCCTTCTACCTAATTTACTATTCATATAAAATTTAAAGAATCTGATCTCAGTAGATACTTGTTCACATCACAAAGCTACCATGTATTTTGAAATAATCTGTTAGAGTCAGAAGACTCTGTAGAGGAAAGACCCAGAAACCCAGAACTGAAACAGAAGACATGTTACAAATCAGGATCAAAGCATATTCTGGCAGATGCATTCAGGAACCTGAGATAATGTTTCCATGCTCTGTGAATAGCTTGAATCCAGGCTATCTCCTGTTAATATTCATATGTAAAGCATCTATCAAAAACTTAATAATGGAATTATTACAGTAATACAACCTCTGCTCTCTTGTGAAACTTTTACAATTGGTAAGAATTCTCTTTTTTTGTTCCCCTGCCTTAGGAATCTTCTTCATTTCACCACATCTCCTTCTATTGCTAAATTTCTTAAAACCTCCTCATAGCAACTCAAGCACATTACTGTAACAGCTCTAAAATCTGCTATGATGCACTCAGGCCAGTAATGACCTCACTGCTACAAAGCCTCCTGCAAATGTCTGAGCCAAGCCTAGAAAAGGCCTTATTTTTAGCTATATAGTTAATTCCAGTCACTAGAACAAGAGTCAAAATTACACATGTGAAATACTTTGCTGAGGGTCAGCAGCCCCTCTGTAGTATGTGTCCTAAAACACGCACAGAGTTCATACATGCCACCTATTTCCTGAGAACGTAAAACCCCAGGATCTTGTCTCTGATATGTCTGTCAGTGGAGCAAACTCTGCTTTCTGCTGCATATTTACCAGCCAAATTAATTAAATAGTACTCTAGTCTAGGGAATATAAGCATTTTTCCGTGACACCTGAATGCTAAACAGCCTGGTAACTGTGATGTTCTGACCAGTGCAGAATGCCTTTTTCTATATACACACCTACCTACACATCTAAGTGCATTTCTATTTCCATAAGAGAAGCACACCCTAAATGAGGAAACTGATCTATAATAGGCACTGATAAAACTGATTACCAATGCAAAGCCTCAGAACAAAGGATCTGTTTGGAAAGATTATGATTTGTAGACTTAAGATCTTAGCAGTGTTTCAGTATGTTCAAGAACCTTATAGAGTGAGAACAAAATGTCTTATAAAAGTTTAAATTATGTAAAATACTGAGATGTATTATATGAGGCATTTTAAATAAGGGCAGAATAAAGGCTAAATACTTCTGAACTGTCTCAGAAAAATTAATCCTTCTAAACTCATGCACCATTACCAGACTCTGATATTAAAATGCCTCCTGCCTTTAGGCTGATGTGGTTATAATTATTCACTAGTTTTAATTCATATTTTATGTACTGTATGTATTTTTATGCAGCACCAATTGTGGTGGCATGCAACAATTAAAAACAGGCATAAATTAATCTCTCATTTACAGGCAAACATCTTCAATTAATGAACTAAACGACCTTCTACAATTTTTAATTAAAGTTCTGAATAAGCCAATACACATATAAATCTTATGAATTTTGAACTTTCCAGGAGGATCTTTTTAGCAACACCTTGGAGGCCATTTTATCCTTGTTGTAAAAACAAGAGCCTAAGCTTTCTGTCTCCCTAAATGGGTGCCCCATGGGTGCCCCAGGACCAAGCAATATCCTCCCAGCACCATTTGAGCAAGAGTTAGGGCACTGATTTCTGCCTCAGAAGAGTTATATTCCATTTTTAGCACCCACTCTCTGAATGAACCTCAGAAAGAAAACTGTACAGGTTTTTTTTTGTCTCACAGAAGTGCCACTGTGCTAGGTCTGGGAGTCAGGGGGTACTATGTGGAAATTGGGATGTCTTTTTCTATAAATGATATTACAGTCACCAGGCAGCATTTTCCTTGGCAGTGTCCATTTTCCAACACAGTTCCTGATCTTGGATCCAAAGCTGCTATTTTGGCTATAGATCCACAGAACTAATGAGAATTTGGGGCAAAAATCCCAGGTTTCTGTCTGGGGTGGGATGACTGAAAGAGCACAATTCATATTAATGAGATTTTTGCAGTTTCTGAATAAGAAACAGGAATAGTGTGGTGTCTACTGCCAAATAACCTAAAATGTCACTACACCCAGCAGCCTAGCAGGCTTTTTCTTGTAGCCACTAGCGTGATGGCAGCTGAAAGGAGACTCTAGAATATATAAATCTCCCAAGCAGATGTGCTCCCAGACTCAGCACAGAAGGCACTCAAACAAGAACATGTAATGAATAGGTTGAAGTGGAAAGAACAGAGTTCAGAGTTCATGGAAACATGTCCCCAAGAAGAGAGAAAAAATTAGAAACAGAAGTAGTTTCTAATAGACCAAAGTTACATAAAATTCTTCTTTTTCTAGACCATGTCATCCTTAAGGCATCCTTCTGATAAGAATGTAAGAGATTGTGGCAAAGATCCAGCTCCCAAATAGCTGGGTGCTAAATGGACAAGTGGTTGAAAATTAAAAATCGACATTGCGTTTAACTTGGTACTGACCACCATAAGTAAGCACCTGCTGTACAGATAGAAACATCATCCTGTGAATATTTGACTGGTGAATATCAGAATTATCAATATTTAATGTGAATACTGCTCCTGAGTATGATGCACTGTATAAGCTGTATTACTGAAGTCCTAGAATGTATTCATAACTTAGTTAAAGTCAAAGTCTGTGGCTATAATAAAATAATATGTAATATCATGTGTTAAGATTCCAATATACATTAATGAAAACATATGTGTATAGTGCTGATATTTTTGAAAAACATATTTTTTTAAATCTTCTTGTGGACTTTGGCAAAGCTGCTATCTTTCTTTAGATGTAGAATGACATTTCTACCATTACCTTTCATAGGCTAGGAATATTCATGTTGAAATGAGTGAGAGCACTACTCACCCATATTTAGATTTGAAAAGATATTATCTATATTAAACTCCTCCTCAAAGGATCTAAGACCACATTTAAAATTTTAGAAACAGAGCTAATGTTTGCAAACCTAAATATAGATTTATCCTACATATCATGAAATATATAGTCCCTATTCTAAATCATGAATAGGAAGTGTAATCAAAGATTAACCATCTTTCTTGGGATAGCCAATTAGAATATTTTGAGTAATTAATTGCTCAAATACACTGCTTCTTGATTACCCCCTGCACAAATGCATATATGTGTATGCTTCTATAAAGAGTTTTTGTACATAGGGGAGAAGTATATTCTTTTAATCATAACCATTCTAAAACTTAAGGGCAGAAATGAATTGCTCAGTAAAGAGCCATGTATGTCTCTCTCCTGTGAAATACTGTATCTCTGCTTCATCAAAAAGGAACCCCTATGTGTAGGCACAAGACTCCTAGAAATTAAATAAATTGTGCAGAGGAAATAAAACCAAGCAGTTCCATAGCACAACAAAGGAAAATGATGATAAAGGCAGATTTTACAGTGCTTCCATCTATCATATACTTGTCATATGTCCATTGTCATATATTTGCCATCCTGAATTATATGATACTCTATAAATCTGCTTTTTACTTTAGAAGCTACAGTGTTCTTCTTAAATTGTCTCAAACCAAGATAAGGACATATGTACAAATACTTCCACTTCCAGTGCTAAATGAAAAAGGTTATATTGCAAACTTAAACACTGAGAGACTGATTAATGTCAGAAATACTTCCATTTAGAATTCCTAGCTGTATAACAGTGTTTAATTCCATTTTCACTTTATTTTCTAGAACTTCTTAAAACCTTACACCCTGTTATCTTTAGCCCAGTCCTGATAAACTAAATTCCCTAGGTCCCAGACCTGGTTTATCTGATCTAAGATACTCTGCCCAATTAGCTCTCATCTATTTTGCAGCAGGATTTATTAGGTAAGGAATAATGACACACTGAATTCAATGCCTGGCCAACTTAGAAATGAGGCACAAAACCTTGTGTCTCACTACAAAAAGTTGTATGGGCACATGCTTCATTTCCCAAATTCTTGCCACAATATCTTCTGCCTTGGGTTCCCACTCCTCAGCTCTCCCACACATTTGAAAGCTTTACTGGTTTCTATCTGAATTTCATGCATAATGAACTGAATACAGGGCTGTCATTTAATTTTGGTGGACAAGAAATCAGTCCATAGATATCAATCCTGCAGCAAACTTCACTCTGAACTTCAGTGGGAGGAAACTTCCACAGGCCAATGTTAGGCATTGTTCTGGAAATTGGTTAGGGACAAGCTACTCACACAGCAATGTGGCAACGTTTTCCCCATGGAGGGAAAACATGGCATATTAGCACTGAAAATAGGAACTTGTTATCTCCAGCAGCACATGGCATGGCATAAGCTATCCAAGGTAACACTTCCATCTTGGTCTCCCCTGTGCTAACGTTATCAGGATTTCTAGATGGTTCTTTTTATTTTAACTTTAAATGGAGTAGGCACAGATGCAGTGCTTAGTCTTATACCTGGGTCCTGATCTTGTAAAATGCTGAAGATCCTGAACTAAAGTGGTGCCAAAGAATTCAAAACCCATTGAAAGCTTTTACACAGCAGACTTCAAATAACTAATTATTTTTCTTGGTTTTGTTCTGCAGGAGTCATTGCTTGAAAATGATGAAGGATGTTAAATATAACTAGGTAATTTTTAAGGCTTTTAATAAGGTGGTTTTCTTCACAGCTAGCTAGAATTTGGCTGAGTAGGTCAGATGTGTTACTGACCTCAGCAGAGGGGATCAGATGAGAATCCTTATGAACAAGCCCTGTAGATACAGAGACAAGTTTCTTACCTCTGAAATGTTGCTTACCGTGTGTTCATCAAGTTTTAAGTGTTTTTTTCATTCTTCAATGAAAACTCAGTAGACAGGATCTAATTAAAGAAAACTACACTTCTCTGGGGTGTGGGTAGAGTTCCTCCTTTCTGACTGATGATTGCTGTCACGCAGGAGTTGGCAAACACCATCTAGAAGCTAAAATTGCACACCTGGGCCACATATGAGAGGTATCTTTGAGTCCTAAATAATCCCTGCATGTTTTTGGAGGTATGATCTCTGCAGTGATCAAGCAGTATTGGTACTTTCACTCATCTTTAAGCTTTCTGCTGAAAAAGGAAAACTTAAGATCGCAGTTTGGGCTCCACAGTATGCCCAGGATTTTAGCACAAAAAATAACATCTGTTTTTTCCTATTATAACTTCCCAGTTGGCAGATTTTCAGCTTAGAGGCCCTACCACCTGGGCTTGTGCCAACAGAAGTAGAAACAGGTGATTACTGGATAAATTCCCTGTCCTACAGATTTTAAAGTCTATGTTTTATCAGAAGGATATTCACAGAAAGGGGATGACAGAGACAGGTTCTCATGCTTGGGTACACTGATGACTCTTTTGGAGGAGTCCACCTTGCAAACTGTGAATGGTGCACAGACTCCCCAGCACCAACATCACCCTGAGGCTGCTCTCAGCTGCCTGAGCACTAACTCCTCTCAGCTCTGGGCTCCTGCCACAATTCCTGCTGCTCTGGGCTCTCATCACCAGAAATCTTGTTCTTACATAAATAAAAAAAGCCCTCAAACACATACTCAAGGCTGCTCATTGGTGACAGATTTTGATTTTGGGGGACATTGTCAGTCATAATAAAACATTTTTCTAGCTACTGTAAGCTCTAATACTCATTAAAGACATGAGCCAACTCTCATGGAAGCCACTGGGATCCTTTCAGTTGCTTGCCTTGTGGTTCAAATCAGGAAGGACCTTGAAACACTTAAATTTCTAAAAGTCACTGTTATTTCCAGTGAGGACCTGTTTTTCTTACATGAAATATTCATAAGAAAATCTTGAACTCTATTTCTCAGTGACTCAGTAAATAATTCATGTCATATTCAGTGCTTTTGGGTGGTAATTACAGATTAAATACATTCAACAAAAATGCCATTGCTTAATTAAAACCAGTAAAAATCTTTCCACATTAAAATACTTGCCTGTTGCCACTCATACTTTATTCTAGGTATATGATAGGATTTTTCCAGTTAATCTTACTTGAAGCAAGCAGGAAGCTCTTTTTCCCTGGATGAAGAAAGCTTTAGAAAAAAACATATTGTCTTAATCTTCACACTGTTAAGAATTTTATTGTGTATTTATTCTTCAAACATGTGGTCCCACATGCATTATTTAATTTCATTAGAGATAATGGACAAAGGGATATATGCTATATTTTCATACTGCTTGTGTTTCTTTGTTGGAATTTTGGAGTTATAATCTGGTTATTATCCAACAGAGCAGTATAGAGAAGTGGCTCTCAAGTCCCTCTATTTTGCAGTTTCTTGGTCTGTAAAACCCACGTGTACCCTTAATACCTCCAAAACAGAAAAAAAATACTAATCCCCCAGTTTATTTGATGAATTACAGACTGTTTAGTTATCCTTGCAGGAGTCACTGCTTTGTCACATGCTGAGCAACCACAGGCATGGGGAAGAAAAGAGGGGGTGCCAAGAAGCAAAGAGAAATGTGGAACTCACAGGACCTGTTCTGGTGACGAGTAGTAAGCAAGGTCCTGCCATGACCCAGGTCCAAAGAAGATCACTGATGTCTTCAAGACATCACTGTGGTCCTGGGGACTGGACAACAGAATGGTTTGGAAGCTTAGTCTACATAACCTAACAGAAAAAAACATCACATTAACCTTATAAGCTTAAAAGTCTACACTTTGGTTTCTAATTCCTGGTTTTTGCACAAAAATAAAGGACAAACTGTGTTCAAAAGCACCTTCTCAGGTAAATATTTGTATATCTTTCTTATTTCCTGGATGAGCATTGCTTAGGCCAATACTGAGGTAAGAAGCCACAGGGGAAAATGACAATTTTATAAAACGAAACTTTGTAAAATCACCTTGATGAACCAAAATATTTTCACAGAACAGATGGTTCATAATGTGGTTTTTTTCCACCACTATGATCACACCATAAAATTTTCCTCTGGTCTAGTTCCATTTGAGCTAGCCCTAGCACTGGCATCAATATAAATACTCCAGTAAAATTCTTAATTCCACTTGCTTGAATCGAAGTCAGAGGCTTTCTCACTGTTTATCTTGTCCTTGATTTCTTTTTCTCCATTACTTTTATTTTCATATTCAAGGAAGTTTAAGTAATTATAAGTTAGCCTTTTTATTCTACATAACCATGATGGATAACTCATACATTTTCTGGTGTTATATATATTTTAATTTCATCTAATGAAGGATGAAAGGATTATTAGTACTAAATATTTTGGCTTACCCTAGAACACTGTATTTAATTTTCCACTTTAAATGGTGGTATGTACATTTTAATTAACTTATCTTTGCTTCTCAAGCATCCTAATTTTGTTATGGGCTTCACAGTTTTGATACCTTTAAAAGCCTTTGATCTGTCTTGCACCTTAAAATATTTAAACTCTTTTTGATTTGATGTAATCATTCTTGTTGTGTTCCTTTGATGTCTTCATTTTTTGATTGCTTTGCTATATCTCTTTATTTTTGCTTTCAAAGAGTCCTCTTTGTTCAGAGACAGACATTACTTTCCCAATGCTATTTTCCTGGCATGATCATCTATAAAAAATATGCATTCTTTGTTTTTAATTTGAGTGGCTTTTAGATTATGCCAATTCCTAATACTTACCTTCATTCTGTGACATCTGTGATTGCTAAACACAATGAAAACATGTCCATTTGTATTTGGCACTTCTCAAGATGGCTCTGACATCAATAAAGGTTAAATAAAGGATAGTCTCATAGAACAGTAGAGCAGGAACTTCTTGAAATATTAATAAAATATTTCACTGCTTTTTTACACTTGTGCTATTGTGTGATTGATATGCACATACTCAAGCCTTTTATGTTTTGCCAATTTTTTTCTGCCTTTAAAAATTAACCCAGGGCTATGCAGTGCACTTCAGCTTTTTAAGAATGGGAGTGAAAATAATGCAGAGTACTGAAGGCAGCAAGCTGGCCACCTGACCTCTCTGTGTACGGCAAACCACGTCCTTAGACCAAAAATTCAGTGGCATGGTACTTTTCCACCAGAATTTTAGTTACAGATGGTGGCACATAGCCTTTCAGGAAGGGTATGGTTCCCTGATGACCTGGTCTTCTGTAGTTTCTAACCATGTGAAAGTTACTAGAGGACGTTTCTAGGATGTTTGCTTCAGCTCTCCTGTGTGTACGATAAAAGCTCTTTACCGGGTGCTCAGCGTGCGATTAGAGGAAATACCCTCCGAGTGCCCAGCCCTCTGCAACAAAGAATGCCTGCTTTCTGTGCTCAAAACTGTGTTAGAAAGTTTCTATCTGACTGATTTTGGTATCAACATCCTTTTGTGACACCAGGATTTATCCAGAGCAAAGAAATCCCCATCATGTTCACTCATATAACACTGCGATCTATTGTTATGAGCAGATCGAAAGGGATTTAGAACAACATAGAATCTGTTCTCATTCACTGGTCATAATACACCAGAACTATTGTCATTCTCACTGAAAATCCTGTAATAGAAGCAGCCATATCAGTTCTATAGATCTGATTATTAAGTGTCTCCCTATAGTTGATCAGAGCTCCTAGAATCAAGTGACTGGATAAGAATTTCAGCTTTCATGTGAGTGAAGTTGAAGGTTTTTATCCCCCATGACTGTCAACAACAGCTAGCAAATAAAACACCCTAACCTCTTAAATGGAAAGTAGAATAAGACATAACATGAATTAATCATTTTATAGACGCCAATTTTCAAGAACATTGCACTTTTGGGAGACACTGAAGAAGTGATTTATGGCAATAAAATCTGCCAGGGCACCAAAACCCCTGCACTTTCACCTTATTTTTGAAGTGATGCTGCAAGTCAAGATCGATGCATATTCCCCATGTTTTACACTGTAGAAGTTCAGTTTCCAGTACCTGCCATTCATAATTCCCCAATGGATCACAGCACAACACAGACACTTTACTTTCCCCAGGCAAAGACTTAATTTGCACAAGAGGGGTCACACTCAGATTTTATCCTCCAAAAAGAGAAAAGACCTTTCTTTTGTGGCATTTTTTGTGACAATAAATAAATTAAATAAATTAAAATTGAGGTCTATCTTGAGTAAGCTATTTGTGTACCTTTCAGTCTTGCAGAGTCATATAATCCCTCCCTCATATCTTATTCAATATTAGTTTTATCACGAAAGAAATAATGTAAGGGACATTAGAATCCTGTCCCTTGCTAAAAGTAAATAAAATTGGTACAAATGTTTTGACAATATCTTTATGTGCTTGTTTTCCATAGAAAAATAATCTTCACATTCTGTGTGTCAGCCAGCCAACCCTCTTTTATAATTTCAAGGTCGTTATTTTAAAAGTACTATGTGTGAAATAAAGGTGGAAGTTTTGCTGTACTTTCGCAGCAGTGGCTAAGATGGAGGCTTTCAAGGTTTAATTATTTGTGTGACTGTATCTCCACATTGTCTTCTTAAATAATATTGAGAAAGGTTAACTACTGCATTAGTGCTGATTTTTAGAAAAATGTCATTTTGGGAAGCTGAATAGAGGGGAGTAACATCAAGATGAAATTACCAACAAAGAAATTGTCCTTTCACTGAAGTAAGCCCCACAGACATTGTAATGTAATTTCTTGTTAATGAAAGCATTAATAGAACTTTATCACAGAAGAATCCTCTGAATTTTAAACTGTCATAGATCGTTGTTCAAACAGGATATGACAAAACCATTTTATATTGATTATATATTTCATTTGCACAGCTGGATGCACTAATGAAAGATTCTGAGTATATTTCCCAGTAACTCAGAAACAGTAATTAAAATAATTAAAATTCTTTCCACAGCATAAAAATTCGACAAGTGTAATGTCATTTGCAGATCCATCAGGAAGACCTTGGTGGTGCGGGGGGTTTTACATGTACATGTCTGCTGAAATCAAAGATTGGAGGCATTATACAGCGAGAATGTCCTTTCCCTTCCTTCTTGCTGATGTAGCCAAGAGCTGAGTGTGAAAGATGAACTAAAGGGGCTTCTGTTAGTCTTCCTGTACTGCTGTTGAGCAAAGGGCAGCCCAGGCTCACACTGCAAGGCAGCCCCTAGCTCCATGCACTCAGCACAAGCAAGAGGATGGCTTTCTGCAGTCCTGAAGTTTATACAGATTCCTGGTCATGAGCCCAGGGCCATGGCCAGCTAGCAAACAAAGGACAGACATTTATTATAAGTGCATATAAACACATTTGGCATGCAGAAGGAAAGGAGGCATGGTGGCTCGAGTTGGGCAGCAGCACCAGCCGGCAGCTCTGCTGCACTGTGCCTGTCCCGCAGAGACAGGGAGAGGGCAGCTGGAGACCACATCATGACTCAGCAGGTCTCATCTGGCCCTTGGGCTACACATTACATGCCCCCACTCTCATATTTGATGTGCTGAACAATCTCTGATTCCCTACTGGGGATGTAAACTGATAATGAGATTGCTTTGATGCTCTAAATCTCAGCAGCATTTTCACAAAGGCTATTTTCTGGCTTTTGCAGTCGCCTGAAAGGGAAAGGGATATAAACACTGGAGGTGAAAACAGAATTGCTGTGTAAGTTACAAGACAAACACAAGCTGCTGATTCAAGAGACAGTGTAAACCGGTTGCAGTCAAATAGCAATTCTGTTCTCTTCTGATACGTGTCATGTGGAGTATTTATTTAAAATGCTGTTCAGGTGGACAGACTTAAAGAAAGAGGCACCATATTTTCACCTGAGACTTGAGGACAGCAGATAAACACTGCAAATGCCTTGCAAACCTTCAAATAGCACACTGCACCGTGTGATCTTTTTGTGTACACAGTATGCCAGGAGGTCTGCTTTACACCAGTCACAAAACTAACGATGTGTTAAATGCACCATCAAGCAATCCACCATCACGTCTGTTTTCAGATGTTATGACAGTCCATACTTGCTTCTCTAATTCTCACACAACACTTGGGCTATAGCATAATTTCGAGTTGTCAGGCATCATGTAATTCTATTTTAAATTTTGCCGAAGTGTAGTCTTGAGAAACTACAAACAGCAGGGGCCAAATTTTAATAAGTGTCTCAGTTACCATCACTTCAGCAACACGATTCCCATTGCTGTAGTCACAGGGGGTCTTTAACATGCCTTCAGGGACACACAGTTAGAGCCAAGAAAAATGTCATAATTATTAAGTGATTACAAAGAAAGAAAAGTAAGGAAGTGGTTTTAGCATTGCTAGAAAAGTACTCTCTTAATTAGAGCCTTAGCAGGTTGTTATAGTTCTCTCTTCAGCACCAAGGGGCGGTGACATCTATATTTACAGGGGGGTTAAATGACGAGGTGCTGACCTTTATTAAAATGTGCGGGTGGTAATTCTCTTACAATATCCCTGAACTCCCAAGACTTTTCTCAGCTGTTGTGCATGCCCTCACTTGCCTCTTCCCCACATCACACCTATGACATGTGGGGGCATGTCATAGACTTCCTTAAGGTGTATGTGTACCCCTATCCAGTGACATCCAGCAAGGCACTGGCACTTTATCCTTTTCATTTCTTCTGTTCTTCTGTCCTAGCTGGCATCTTTGCCAGATAAATCCAGCTGAGCTTGACCACCTAATTACAAACACATGTAGCACTTGTCACGCTTTGACTGGCAGTAACAAGGGCAATCTTTTTTTCCAGAAGTACCTAATAAACACAATAGTAAGCCACAAAACAGAAACCCAGGAAAATTAAATTAAGCTGCTTGTAAACTCAGTGGGTGCAGCTACATCACTAATTTAGTTTTTTGTAGGGTTTCTTTTGAGAGAGAGGTTGTCTTGTGTCCATACTTGGTGTCCCATGACGTCCTTAGCCAGAGAACTATCACTCCAAGCCCTTTCTCTCCTGGTGAAAACAAGAATCATGGAGCACCCAGGTCTGTCTCCAAGGATGCCCAGTAAATCCCAGAAAGGAAACCAGTGTATAATTCATGCTGAGAAAGTGCAGTGTGGATGCAGGTTTAAGAGACCTAACAACTAAAATAAAATCTAACCAACCCCACACCTCTTTGTAAAGTAAATGGACGCACTGAGCAAATTCTCCTTCCCCCTATTCCTTGCAGAATGAATTAAATTACTCAAGAAAACCGTATTGAAGTGGGAGAACAAAGTAGAAATAGGAAGTTAAACACAGTAATAGATTCTTTCTCATTTTTGTTAATAGTTCCATAAAGAACAAAACTAATAGTCATATCATGAAGTGGGGAACAGGATGCAGCTCAGGGAGAAGGAACACAGTCACCTGAGTGAATCAATGCCGTGTGCCTCAGGTTGAGTGGCTGCCCTAATCCAATGCAAAAGCACACAGCCCTCTGGGGAGGAAATACTGAAAAATGGAGCTCTCTGAGCACCCGTACAATTTAATTTTCACTGATCTCTGAGTGGTGTCTAAACCCAATATTTATTACTTTACTCTAGGAATTGAATTTGGTCCTGTTACTAGTAACCAAATCAACCCATTTTTCTTAACACAAGGCATAATAATATTTTAAAGTCTTTCACTATTTCCTTCTGAAGCAACTGTTGAGAGCACTCACTGACTTCCAAACTCCTCCTGGAACATCAACCTGCAAATTTTGGCTACAAAACCATATTGCCTATCCAACCAGGTAGCAGGGCTGTCCAGTATTCTGTCCAGTGTCCCTCTTTATTTATTTCCCCTTCTATGCATGCACACTGCCAGTCTACTCCTTCCCTCTGAGCTGCCACCAGTCTGGAGCACTCCAGGAGGAGCCACTCCTTTCTTTTCATCTCCCCACTGCACCAAAGAGTGCCAACACATGCAGAATGGCATTTACATGTGTAAGGTGTGCAAGGTTCAGAAAGCTACAGAGACCTCAAGGGGGAACCAACTGTGGGACCCTGTAGTCTTGGAAAATTTCCTGGCAGACTGCGGATTGGAGCACATTGTTCCAAATCTTGCACTCAGTAATTTGGACTTTATTTTCAACATGCAAGTAAAAAATCTTTATGAAATTTTATGTGTCCATACCAGTCATGATTTCCAAAGCCTCTCACATATGAAATGAATCTAGAAAATGAGAGGAAAATGAAATTGGCATCTGTTATCTTTATGTAAATAAATATGGAATTTTATAGAAACACAAGAATTTTCCATACCTTAGACTCCTTCTTCTATGTCAGAAGATGAAAAGATTATCTAGGACTTCTCTCTTAGCAACAGGTGTTAATTTTCCTAAATTTTATAATTATAAAAACATTTGTGGCTACCTCTAAATTTCAGTAAAACTATAGGCAAGTTTGAATTAAATTTGTAAGGAAAATATCACCATAACAAGAATATATATTAAAAATTTATGTCTACACCAGTACAGAAATTTCTGACCTACAGGAATTTAGATAAATATATATAGTGGGACTAGAGTAACCTTTTAAATCATTACTCACTGACTTGCCACTAGTTTTGGTCAACTCTGCTTTGCAACTTTCAGGCAATAAAGTTCTTTGGAAGACTGTCCTAGATTAAACAGAACTTGCAAAATGAGGATTGAAAAGAAAAAAAATTAAAAATTAGTAAAAGTAACAGGACAATTGCCTTAGGAGCAAGTAGAAAGGAAATGGAGTCCATGTGAATTTCCATGCAGGGAAAGATTCAGAGAATTTCACTGATTTAGAAGTTGCAGTAATGTACTGTAAAATCATACACAGGAGTGAACTTTATGCAGCTTCTGAAGGAGAGGCAATATTGTAAAATACAGTACAAGAGAAGAGGGATTTCTGAACCATCTGCAAAGGACAAGTTTTGTTCCCAGCCCCTGTGAGCACTGTTTACCTTGACTGATGTGTATCCATGTTTGCTCATTGCCTCAATTAGTATTGTTACTTGACATATTGGGCAGCACACTTCCATCAGTCAGTCAGGGCCAGGAAATTTGGGAGAGAGGGAGTATTTTGGTCCATTTTGCACTATGTGTGAAAGAGAAGGACAGTGATCTGACATTTATTTCCATTCCTCACATCACAGATCATATACAGAAATATAATTCATCAATGTCATTCTACCAAAGGCAAGACATTTTAGCAGGAAATACTGTTCTATCTGATTAGAGTACTAATTTAATTAATGTAACAAGTAGACAGGACAGTATCAGGCTAAGTAAACAAGCTGCTAATCTTAACAGGAGTGTGTCTTTAAAGTGAAATATACTTCATGATTTTTTGTTATTCTAAGAATAACGATAGCACATTCAAAAATAGGAGTTTATGCGCAGTTTTGCTTTGCCTTCTTTATATAATTATCCTTACAAGTTCATCTAAGTTATTATTTAAGTAATTACATGGAGCACACCTTTATGGAAGAGAGTAGCTTACAATCTAGGGCTGTGTACTATCAAATTAGATCTCAGCTGCATACATCATCCAGGAAATTTCAGCATTTGCGCAACACATTTATTCAGGTGGAATTTAATTAAACTGAGCAAATTGAAGCTGACTACTGCCTCATTTCAGAGCATTGGAGCAGAGACATAGACAGAGACACTGGAAAAAAAATTTGCAACCATCTAGGACATTGTCATCTCTCAGTAGCCCTCAATTCGCCATTAATAATTTTGTGAAATTTAAATTTGATTTGCACTGTGCAAAAACCAATTTGAGAAGAGAGACCTGTTAAGATATGCATTTCAACAAGCCTCTCGAAACATGGTTAAGTACACACTTTTTAATCCCTACAAGCAAATTGGAAGCAAACTGGCTAGTGTGTATATGTACATGTGTACACACAGCTCACCTCATCATCTTTGCTTTATTAGCTTTTCCTTCATCTCCTTAGGTCACGAAAGAACATAAACTGTGCTGACCTGCTATCCATATCCAGATTATACAAAGCTGAGGCCACAGCTAAATTAGCACTTTGTACACACATTTATGCTCTTCTGAAATTATAATTAGAGGAACTAGAAAGGAAAAAAAAAAAAAAAAAAGAAGTAAAAAAAGAAGAAGAAATCTCTCCCAGCTTTGTATTTTTCTGTGGTTTTGGTTGCCTCTACCAGGCAGGTGAACTCAGACTGAAGCCTGTAGCAAGCAGCAGTAGATGGCCAGCACAGAGGCCACGTGCTCACTCTCACCTGCTCAGCTTGGCATGTCTGTTGCTGTGGCTTCAGTGTTGGAGAAGCCTTTGTCCTTGATCAATTATCTCCTTCAGGCTATTGTTTGTGCAGCACCACCTCCCAGCTCTGTTGCATTAACAGCTATAGGGAAACCAGGGTTGAAGGTGTCTAATGCAACCTGTGCTAAAAAGCCTCCAGTGGGGAAAGTCCCAGAACCTCCACAAGTAACCCTTTAACTCTCCTTGCACTAGAAATGCTTTCTGAGTACCTAATCTGATCTCCCTTGATGCAATTTCAGGCCATTATATCTTCGTATCCCCATGGACATCAAAAATAATTCATTCCTTTAGATCTTAAAACAAGCTATACATTCTGAAAAGTGTCACTGTGCCTCTCTTTTACTCCCCTTTAGAAAAAACAGGAGTCTTTTCTCTCAGGCAGTGCATCTCCTTGTCTTCCCACTGGAGCTGCTTGGGTCTGCCCCAGATCTGATTTTAGAAACTGTGCAATTTCCAGAGGAGCTCACAAATGCAAAAGAATTGTCTTACAAGACTGAATGTCCAGCAACTTTGCTTCATAAAAATAAAAGTTAAAAAAGAACTTGGACTCTGGCCCATACAGGATATGACCAAAATGCAGGAACTACATTAATGCTGTAGTAGCTGAAGATGATAAATAGGTTAAATATTCCACACCTTTCCTAGAGAAATAGAAAATATAAATACAAAGATTCTAGAAATACAAAATATACAAAATAGCCCTGATATGTTCCCATCAGTTTAAACATTTAAGCATATTCAAAACAAAATCTGTCTCAAAGATACACATTTTGAAAGCAGAGGGAAAACACAAATCACTGTGATTGCTAAAACGAGTGAAAAATAATGGTTGAAACTAAAAATAAGTATCAAATAGCACAGAAAATTTCAACAGAGTAAGATGATGCTCAGTAAATATTCACAACATTTAAATAGCTGAGGATGATTTTTCCTATACTGAAACGAAACAAAACAAAACAAAACAGCCCTTTGTGGAAATGAATGCAGGAAGAAAAACTGGTAAGTAAATTTACAATAAAAATCACAGCAGAAGGAAAGAATCAGAGTTGACATCATCAAAAACATAGGAAAAATGAAATGTTCTGATCTGCTTTTGAAGATCAGGAGCACTTAACTAAGGCAGATAATAAACTGATAACTCCCAATGTTGAATTCTTCCTACATCCCAATAGAGCCATCTTCTGTGCAGTTTTATGATCTCATGAACAAAACCACAGAGGCTGTTCGTACAAATACACAGGAGAAGCACAGACATCCTTTGTTTCACGTGGTGGAAGTCTGTGGAACTGCTTTGTGTGCTTTGAGAGTTGGGGTTTAGCCTGCAGAAGAGAAAGTTCTATAAAGAGACCTTATTGCATCCTTTCAGTACCCAAAGTAGGCCTATAAGAAAGATGGGGACAGACTTTGTAGCAGGGCCTGCTCTGACAGGACAAGGAGAAATGGTTTTAAGCTAAAAGTGGTTGGATCCAGACTAGATGTCAGAAGAAATTTTTCATTATGGGGGTGGTGAAACAGTGGCAACCCCTCTTTCCCAGAGAGCTGGTGGATGCTCCATCCCTGGAAACATTTGAGGCCAGGTTGTGTGGGGTTCTGAAGAACCTGGTCTAGTTGGAGATAACCCTGCTCATTGCAGGAGGCTTGGACTAGATGGCCTTTGAAGGTCCCTTCCAACCTAAACCATTCTGTGATTCCATTTCTAGTCCTATACTTCATGAAGCCAAAAAATACTCATAACATGAAGAGGAGCCTAGGACTACCCAGACAAACTGTAAACCAAATTCTTTCATTTCAGTTGTAATTTAATTGTGCAGAAGCCAAATAAAGATAGAGTTGAAGAGGTGGGCCATATGCAAAATTTTCCATGTACATTGCTGACCGGAAGTTAATAGAACTATCACTTCCTTTTTGCATAAATATTATTTTTTACCATCTTAGATCTATTAGATTTATGAATTGTTCATAAGCAAAAACTCATTTTCTTTGATACATTTGCTATGTTCAAGCTCTCCTGGAACAATTTAGAAAACTCATTTTCAGGTTATTTTTGGTGAAATATTTGGTTTATGTGTTCTCTGATTTGATAGAGGGTGCTTGCTGGACTGTGTCAATTATTATATTGGCTGACAATCTTTCTGCAAATAATAACAAATCCTCCTCCCATCACAGCCCCTTGCTGGCATGTCCAGGAATAATTCTTAGATGCATAATGAGTCCATTTCAAACAATTAGAACATCTCAGACTCATGAACATTTGTATAGCTAACCAGAAGATGCTGGAAGATTCATGACATAGGATTAGTAGCCCACTATGGAGCACAACTGTTCCAAATTTGACCCCTGTCCTCAGAAACCTACTTGTACTTATGAATTTGATTTAAAACCTTTGCTTATTTTTGAACCAGCTATGGACACTAGCTTGGAAACTGCTGCATCAAAATACAAAAAACAGGCAGGGCTGGTGCAGATGCTACAAGCATGATTTTGGGATAAAATGGCTGGGATTAATCAACAGATTTCACACAAAGTTGGACTCACTTTGACAGCTACAGAGATTTGGCCAAAGTTATTGATCAGACAGCTAATAGATCTGGAACTTAAGAATTAGGCATTATATTTTTAATATAAATACCATAAAGGCACATAAAAACAAAGTTATAAATTTCTCAAATTATCACTAAGCAGAAAAAGAGTGCCTATGCATAGACATAAAAAGGAGAATACACTGGATCACTTGATTTGGTAACTGGGCACAAGAATACTTTGTAAGTGAAACATACAAATCAACTTATTTACTGAGAGGAGAGTGCTTTAAGGCCATCAATAAACATCGAAGAGATTTAAGAGTTAAACCACTGGCAAATGATCACCTCTAAAGACTCCAGAGATTATGAAAATACAAGCTGTGCAAAAGCTATGAACCTAAACTACTGAACCCCTTCCTAGATTCTAGAAATGTCCCTCTTCAACTGTGTATTCTCCCCCACAAAAAACCCTATAATTTATTATATAGTGGAAAGTGTACTTTTTTAACATTAAATGATGTGACAATAATAGAATTCTAAATTCGCATAGCACTATGCAACTTTTTTGCTTAAATGCTTAAAATTTAAAGTCCTACTTTTACAAACATTTCACAGAGCATGTTATCAGGTACCCTACAGAACAGTTAACTGAGCTACACAGAGTGAATGATGCCTGCTTGTAAGTATTTGCAAAATTATCTCTAAAAGAGACAGTGTGACAGGTTTGGAATTTGGTATTAAACACCCCTAATCAAACACTGAAAAAATATTGTAATTAGTAATTCCAAGTAATGAAGGAGTAGATGATATTGTGCAAGATAAATTATATTCAACATACAAAAATAAAATATTAACTCGAGTTTTTCAGCAAAATACAAGTGACTGAGTATAAAAATATCAATCAAAGGAAGCACTCAGGATGCAAACCCAGAAGAATTTAAATTAAAGGAAGTCAACATTATTTTGATAAAGGTTGTGTTATTTGGGCTGTTCAAGTTATCTACCATTTTACCTATTAAATGCTATGTCTGCAATTCAGCACCCAGAAAGATTTTATTGAGGTGTTTTTCCAATATTGACTCTAGTTATTATTTTTAGGGAAAGAGTGCAGACACAGGTGTCTAACTGCCTGTGGGTCTTCCATGGGTCAGATAAGGAATTCTCCCTTGTATCATACCCATTAACATCCTTGAAAGATAAACAGATTTGCTGAAGTGTCCTTACAAGATGATACAGTTTAGTATTTAGTCAGTTATTCCCCAGTGTTTGAACATTAGAAATGACATCACAAACACAGTGACTGGTAATCCTTTCACTTCTATGGCCATTGACAAATTCTGATTTATCTACACATTTTCAAAATCTACTACTCTCTGCATAGGGGGGTTTTGGAAGACAATATTTTTTTCAGCAGATTACCTTGAAAAAATTTAAAGTGTTACAGCCGACCTATTATATTCCCTGTGCAGCATTTAGAGATGCAGCAAGGAAATCATTTCTCCATTCTTTGTTTGTTAAAAAGTCCATTTATTTTTTCCTGTTGAAAAACTATGTGTGGTTATTTCCCTTCCTCTTCCCAGGGTAGCAGACTAGTCATTCATGTGTTCCTCTCTACAGCAATAAAAAGAAAAAAGCTTAGGAAAGTGTAACTGTAATTCCACAAAAACTAGCAACAAGACCCTCTAGGAAGCCAAATGATTCTAACATTTCTGAGAATTAGATTTCAAGTTCATGGTTTTCTCTTAATGCTTGTAAAAGACATAGCTTTGAGAGCCTGCAAAGCTGAAATCTTTTCTTATTACCTCTGTAGAACAAATGTAGCTGAAGTGCAAGGTCTTCCAGCTTTACAGACAAACACCTTACCCTTTTGCAAAGGATCACTTCTATGGGTGTGAAGCAGCAGTAAATTGTGGCATTATCTCCTAGGATGACCCTGCCAAGCTGCAGTGCTAAGTGGTGTTCTCTTGGCTAGCTGGAGAATCATCACATTGGTCTTGAGAGACAGAATGCACGCCTCAGTATCTTCAGGAGCTGGAAAAATGGTTAAGGGTCATTGTAGAGATTATTTCACCTTGAAATACCTCTGCCTTAGATCTTATTTCTCCAACTCTTTGCAGGCTCAATGGGGAAAAAAAAGACACTTGCTGAAAAGGAGAATTGATTATGTTGAATTTTCAACACCGAGCAGCTATTCCCAGCTGCTGAGAACTCCAGAAGTGATGTAGCTTGCATGCAAGAGAGGGGAATACATTGGCAGCTCCTTATCAGGAGGCAGCAAATCTTCTGCCCTTTCACATCTGTATCTTGGAGGTAAAAGAGAGATTGGCACTGTCCCCTGGCAAATACTAATTTATGAATTATCAATGTATGTCTGTTTTAGAGATGCTTTCTTGCTGCTGCTGTCAACAGTTATGAGGATTGGAAATTTCTTTTCTCTAAATATTTTGTTGGTGGGTAAAATAGCCATAAACATAAACACTTTCATTATTCAATAGGATCAATATGACTTTTAAGTTGCTTTAGCACTGGTAGAAAGTTGTTTTATTTTTAGTTTCCAGTGAGGAGAAAAATCTCTGTCTATAGATTTTGAGTCTTTAGCATAACGTGTCTAACATTTTTATTAACAGTAAATCTAGAACAGGAAATATGGCTGAACATTTTCTTCACCAAGTATTGCATGATCTCAGGACAGTACCAGGTTAAAAGATGGAATAGCCTTTACATTAAAAAGAAGCTGCTCTGCATTGATTTCTTTGACATCTCAGTCACTGATTCTTTTTGTGACCCCAGACAATTAATTTACTCTCTGTTTTACTCAGTCTCTACTGTAAAATGAGTCCTTAACAATATTCAGGTATTGATTGTTGTAGGACTCTGTGAAAAGGGGGTGGGAAACTGGTTTGTTTCCATCCAATAAATAAGATAGGATGGGATTTTTATACATTTAAATGTATAACAATTCTCAGTGCTCTTTACAAAGAACCAAGGGAAGAAAAAAGGTCTTCTAATGCTCAGTCCTTTCAAAAGTATTCTCAGCAGGGTCCATAATATACCTAATTGAATAAATCACCAACCAGGAGTATTTATAAAAAGTATGTAATTCCAGTAGAAATACTTTGTTGTGCATTTTGCCATTTTTCAGATAAACCTCTGAATTTATTAACCCTCTGTAATCATAATTCCTCTGTTTATCCAGTCCTTTACAGTTTCAGACTCAGCAACTTTTTCACTGACCATACAAGCTGTGATGAGATACCTGGTTTGTTTGCTTTAATTTTGTGGCTCACAAAGCAAAATTTCACTGGCCTTGCTAACTAACATTTGGGTAGGAAAAAAAAAAAAGAAGAGAGGGAAATAAAAGAGCATTTACTTCTAATTTGAAACTTGTAACCTGCAATCTTTGCTTATGCTGAACTGAGCCCAAGTCTACACTGTGGGAGAGATATGAAGTCCTGATCCATAATCAAACACGCCTCACTTATTTCTAAAGGAATGGACAGTATAAAACAGGAAAAGGAGTCTAAAACTTGTCTAGGCATGGGTACAGACTGGGCCTGCATTTATTGCTTGGAATTAGGTAGCTGAAAGCTCACAGACTATATATGTAGTGGCAAACAGATCCATTTTCCTGCTCTCTGATCCAAAAGAATTTGGGATATAATAAATGTAACTTAATTAAATGTTCACAAGATTTGTGTCCTCTTGTCCCCTTGCAGAGTTTCCAGCCCTAGGACTTAGATCCTTGGGAATAACAAATAATCTCTTCATTTTCAGGCAGCACCTAGCTTGGGTAATACCACTGAAGCAAAATATTCAAATGAGGAGAAAGTGCACAATCTAAAGAGGAAAAGGTCTGTTAAGGGTTTTTTTTTATTCCTTTGTCCAGTGTACCTGCAAAGAAAGTCCTATTAAGTACAATGCAAACCTCAGCTCTTCCTCTGATATTCACCTCCTTCAGATTTGCCAGTGCAAACACTTCAAGGGATACCACTAAGCAAGAGCAAGCCACAGTAGAGACACAAGGCAGGCCCAACCTGTGGTTACAAACACAGCTGTACAAGTGTGTGAAAATACCACCAAGTTCTTTTCTGCAGCAGACAGCATCCTTGCCCCTATAGACATGACTAAAACAGGACAGTAGAATTCCCAAAGAGGAATAGATCTCCTAGACTGTAAACAGTCTGAAACTGATGCTGCCTGTCGTGGTTTGACTCTGGCCCAAACTCCAGGCACCACAAGAGCCTCTTGCTCACCCTCCCCTGCTACAGCTGGGCAGAGGAGGGAGAAGGGAAAAAAAACTAACAAATGTTTCATGAGTGAAATAAGGACCGGGAGAAAT
>VZRX01022409.1:31782-87958 GCA_013398075.1 Notiomystis cincta | reverse complement strand
GGCTGCAGGGGCACAGCTGCTTCACCATGGGCTGCACCATGGCCTGCAGAGGAATCTCGGCTCTGGTGCCTGGAGCACCTCCTGCCCCTCCTTCTCCACTGACCTTGGTGTCCCCATGTGTTTTCCCCCTCACATGTTCTCACCTTCACCTCTGCTCTGACCAGGAGCAAAACCTGTGAATTTATTTTGATTTCCTTCCTAAATCTGTCATCATAGAGGTGTTACCAACCTCTCTCACTGGCCCAGTCCGGGCCAGCAGCATATCCATGGTGGAACATGGTGGAACCTTCCAGCAGCTTCTCACAGGAGCCACGTCTGTGGCCCCCCTGATACCAGAAACTGGGCCAGGGCAAACCAACACAGTGCCATATACGGTATTGACCAGAGCAGATTGTAAAGCACAAGTTTCAGAAAGCACAGGTGCAGCAAGTGCAGTGTGCTGCAAAAGCTGACAGAGACTCAGCTACACATAAGCAACGTTAAAATCAACAGCAGTTTCAGCACCATTTGGGATTGCAGCCTTCAGTCAAACAGCTGGGCTCCCTCATAATGACACAAACCTGTGGCTAAATTATACTACCAGTTTATCTACAATAATTTGTGTTCACTATCAGAGAATCATAGAACAGTCCAAGCTGGAAAGGGTCCAGAGGGATCATCAAAGTCCAGCTCTTAAGTGATGGCACATCCAGGAACTGAAGCCACAGCCATAGCATTATTGGCACCACGTTCTAACCAACTGTGATAACCTCGAGGTCTGTCACAGTACCATTTGCTTTTTCCTAAGGACAGTATTCATGTGGTCATCCCATATCCTAGACACTGTTAGAACTAATTGACTATACCATTTTTAATGCTATATGCAACCTTTCAGACGTTATTTGTCAAAAAGTAGAGTAACATTAAAAGTAGAGTAACATTACTCTAATAATTAAATACTCTGATATTTAATTTAATACTCTAACAATTAAACACTCTAATAATTAAAACATTAAAAGTAGAGTAACATTAAAAACATCAAAAGGTAGACTGACATTAGATATCTACAGCAAATGCTGAATTTACTTTGTATTCACCATATTTCTGCTTCCAGATTCAGGTTCTCTGGAATAATTGCATAGCAGGTTTGATTCAGCAGTTTCTCGATGAATATATTAATTTTGACCTCTTCCTTCTCTGGCAATCTATGGCAGAAGAAAAAAATATAAATCCATTAATACCAAATTTTTGGTGAATATGACCTCAAAATGTTAAAATGCAGTGGTTTGATCAACAAGCAAATGCCAGTTGAGAATTTTACAAGGAAAAGTTCCAGTTAATTAACAAATAATATAGAGAATTAACCAGCATCTTTTATTGAATGTAAAGGAGTGAGTTTCAAATATCTGTTATTTATGTATTTGTCTGGATTTGCACATTACCACACGTAATGCAGCATAATACCATAACAACCTATAAGATCCAAGTATTGAAGGTCTACACAGTCAGAAGATGGAGAACAAAGGAACAACCAATGAACATTTTCCTTGCCTGTCCTGCCAGCCTTGGAGACACAAGCAGGATCTAATGCCCAGTGGTTCCCAGGCTGCTGTTTAAGCCCAGAATATGGAATGATGGATCCAAATGTTCCTGGGTAAGCCAGCAGGAGTCCACATCCCATGTATATCACCAGCCTGCTGTCAAAATTAAATTTCCTACTGGTCTGCAGAGGCGTGGATATTATTGCCACATCTCTCAAATTGTGCAAACAATGCTTTGCATTCCACAGATGTGAGAGGGGTTCAACCCTGCCTTGATTGTATTTTTGAAAGAAATTTTCTAAGTAGCACAAATACAACTAGACAGCACAGGAAGCTTTGCATTCACACTGGTTCTAGCACCCCTACGCAACACCATGTTCAAATATTACAGCAAGAACTTTCTTTGAGCAAATTCAATCTTTGCTGAATTCTCCTTCCTCTTCCTTCCAGAAGTCCATAAACTTGATGAATGGAGACAACTAAACCAAATTAAAAAAATCTTATTTCAGGTTTATTAGAGAACAGGAAATACAGCTGTTGCTTTTTGGAATAAAATAGACATCCAAAGCCCCTTGTGCTGTGAAGTAAAATCATGAAAATGCTTGCTCCACCAATACTGCTCATGGGGACAGACATGTCCACCATAGACACCTACCTTTTGGAGCTGGCTCTGCATCTTTTGTCTTTTAAGCCTATCCAAAACTGATAATGCAGGGAAAGAAGTGGATGTCGGGGAGGTGTTTCATTTACATCTGTTCTTGCCCAGCATAGAGTCCCACAGAGACAATGTGTCACCAGCTTAGGTTTGACAAGATTTCTGGCTTTTCCATTTCTGCCTGCAAGTGATTTGGACTATTATACAGGGTTAGAAAGCTGTAACTCGGTTTCCTCCAGCCACAGGAAGAAAGGTTGCTTTGGATGGTGATTTACATTGAGATTAATCACTACCATGGCCATGGCAAATGGTTTTCCTGCTGTGTTCTAGTGATTTAATTGTACTGCACAGCATAAATCGAAGAAAACTGAGTTTGTATTCTTGGTACTGTTTGAAAGTGTCCTTACTGCTGCTATTACCCATTGGCTGCCCGAGTCCACCGATTATATGTTTATTTAACACAGCTAGGTGGTAAGCCTTATGTCATCATAAGGAGTCAATTGTTCAAGTGCTAAATAAAAGTGGACAATTTGGAGCAGAAGCCTGAACATCTGACAGGCTGTGTGGTGCCTGGATCCAAAGCTGTGCTTGAACACACAATACATGTGTGGGCAGCTGCACCATTTAGCTGTGGATCCAGCTTCAGGCTGAAGCACCCCAGGCTGCTTTGAGTGCTTGCTTCCAAAGTCCAGTGGATTTCAGTGTGATGGTTTTCAGTTGGGCCCATTTTTAACAAAAGCAAATGCAAATGAGAAGCTACCCAGAAATAGCACTGCATAGCAATTTTCTATATCAATTTATAATGCAATGGAAACAGATGGTACATTCAGCACTGTCAGAGAAAGCCATTTGGGTTTTGGTGACTATTTCTTTTTTACTTTTGATGGTATATTTACTCTGTCTATTTTCATTGCTGAGTTGTTTCAACACCTATATAAAACAGAAACCTACCCTAAGTGAGAGCTGTGTAAACTAATCTTGGTAACAGATGCAGCTTTGTCAGTCCTGATGTGATTTTCTGACTAGTGGTGTAAATTGTACAGCACACCACTTTTTGATGGAATCAACAATGTTCACTTGGTTTCTACTTGCAGAAAGAGGGATTAGTTTATGAGGGATCATTAGAAGCCATTTCCAAAAGCATGAAAGCCTCCTTCAATTTTTACGAGGCAAGTTTTGTGTTAAAGATGAGGCAACAGATCATTTATTTTGATGCTGTATTTCACAGGGTATTTGTATTCTACATTTTCTTCAATATTTACAGGAAAGGCCAGTATGGTGATCTAAATTCAGGACACACAGCTCAGGGAAGACTAATTTAGACCAGACTTGGGGCAACACATAGCTTATGCAATTTACTGTCACCATTTCCACTGAATCTTTGCTGATTAATTCAGCTGCAGAAAAAAAAAACCATGACCACAGTTTTTTTAAGGGAGGAGCATGGGCAAGGCTGCTGAGTTGTACACTGATATGGTACAGCTCTGAAGAAACCCCCTCTAGTGTCTTCAGCTAGTAAGAAATTCTCCAGTTAAACGTTTTCATCAGAAATTTCTCATTCAAAAAGAGACTCAACCACTAAAATCCACCAAATATCTCATGCTCAGAATAAAATTTATGGCTATGATGAACAAAAGCAATGCAAAAGCCCAGCTGTCTATGGTTGGCACACAAAGAAACAGATTTAATTTTGAAGAATGAACCTCAGTTTTCCATTTTCCAGTGTCCCCCTCTCACTGTTTTCTCTCACACTCTGCAATCTTATTCTACCTTGCATGTAGTGATTACTTCCCAGAACAAACTACTACTTGAATCCCAGCCTCATGAAAATAATAAAATTGCCAAGCTAGAAAGTATTTCATCTGCTTGGTCTTCTTTTTCCTACCCTCAAGACCACTGTATTGAATATTTTAAATAGAAAATTCTCTCAGGATAATAAAACCATTTTCCTTCAAGCAGAATTTCTCTTTGGACAATATGGGTAAATAAATATGCATCTTTTTGAGAGAGCACTGAAAACCAATTTTTACAGTCTGGGATTCTCAGTGTTCTCTACACTGTACTGCAAACATCTACATTGGATAGATGGACAGAAGGAATTTTTCATAAAACAGGTTCCCTGTATCCATCAAAGGTAAATTAAGACTAATGGGAAGCACTGCAACATTTCTCACACCAGCTCGGACATTAGCAATTCTGGTAACTCAAAGAAAGGGTCACTGGGTTGTGAATGACATCCTGAAAGGTAAATCCTGATAACTGGAGGGTGGAGGGGGAAGAAAAGAGAAAAAGAAGAGAGAGAAAGGAAGAACTCATGTTCTGTGCTCCTTAAAGACAGGAGGAAAATGACTGAGTTCAATATAAGGCATGAAAGGGGGAAAATACCTGAATTAACTGAAACAGTGTAGCTAAGAATCAAGTGTTCTTCCCAGGGATGTAAAACAAATTATTTAAATTTTATAGTATTCTTATGAAATGGGGAGCAGACATTCTTATTTTGTTTGATCTATTTTTAATGTGATGTCTCCACAGCAGGATCTATGGGACCTGGCCCAGTCTGACCAGATCACAGCTTCAGTCTTTCAGTTCTACAGTAATTATCAATGAACCTTATTTTTTATGTAGTTATGGACATACCTTTTTATGTAGCTCTGGACTGGTGCTTTTAGTAATACCATTGAAATTAATTGAAATTAACATTTCAGTTGGGTTGCTTTGGGAGTCAGTATGGAGAGCCCGATAGCAGCCATGGGAAGACAGGAAATCCCACTGGAAATTCATTGCAAAACCACTGTTTGAGACAAAAATAGAAAACTACAAGTATTTACTTGCCAGTGAAGGATGTGATTAAAATTAGAATTCTACTAAGAAACAAATTTGTACATTATGTTGTTTTCATGTATCAAAAAAATGGATGACTGTAAAAAAACTTGGTTTACATACTGTAATCTGTTTACCTGGTATTTACAGATAAACAAAATAAACATGGATCTGGAATATATAAATGCAAAGCCCATGTTTGTCTTCATCCATTGAACATTGTTTTCTGTGAATTTGTTCATAACCTATTATTTCAATAATGAAAAACAAGTAAAAACTTCCCCCGAATGAGCAAATTCCTTTCCTACTTACTATGCAAATAGGAGCAAACTGTATTTTCCATTTCTAATTAAACCTCTACCTGTTCCTCAATCAGGTAAATTGCTAATAGCTTCTTGCTACATTATTTTTGGGACTATTTTGAGAAGAACTATTCTGGTTGCTATAATTAAGACTTCTAAAATTAATATTTAAATTTTATAAAAGCTGGACTACGACATCCTGAGAAATAATAAATACAAACCTGATTGCAGAGCTGAAGTGAGCTGTTATGTGCATTTGACTTTCTTTTATCCTGCAGTCTGCATCCCTGTTCACTTGAATGCTATTAAGTTCTGAAGCTGATTACATGGGCTGGTTTGTGGCTCAGACAGCCAAGCCTTCAGGCGCCTAAAAATAATGTTCTGTTTCTTTTGTTAAGGGAAAAAATGCGCCTGTATCACTTCAAGCAACCTGAGCGAGACCTGAGAGTGAAAGCCCAGCCTGGTCCAACCAATTCAAAACCCTCACATCAAAACTAGAGAACTACTTTTTCAGTGCTAGAGGCAGGGAACAGAATATTTGTGATCTCTCCAGCTGAACATTCAGCTGAGACAGGTGTCAGTATCTTGACAAGTCTGTCTGCAGTTCCGGTCTTCAGGTCTGAGACTCTCTAGGCTTTGATACCAGCAGGGAATTGGAGGCAGGGAACATAAGAAATGAGCAAAGTAGCAAATGAATCCATCATTATTATCTGCAGTGAGGTTGTGGTTGGGAATGAGAGGGAGAATTAATTCAGTGTACATATAAAACCCAGAATGACAAGATTCCTAGAAAAACATGGAGAAATACAAATTACTTTAGGAATATTGTGAGAGAGCTTAGTTCAAGATAGAGAGTAGGTGTCCATTACCTCTCATGCCACTATTTAAAGATCTTCAAGAAAAGGCTGGACTTCGTCAGATGTTTTAAAGAACTGATGTTGTAATATTTTTATACATTCTTTTTTTTCTGTCTTGGAAATCATGTTCTGATTCAGAGTTTAGATTCCTGTATATTTGCTCAAACATTAAGAGCAGGTCAGTATAAAGAATGATAGAAAAGGCAGACAGAGGAAATAAAAAATTCTGCTATGGCACAAAAATAAAAAATGAACCACTTTAAGAGTCTGGTTTTCAAAACTAAGTGTCTACTCCCACCCCTATAACGTGAAACAACCTAACAACCATTTGTTAGCAAAAAGATGATGAAGACTCAGTGGAGAAAGGCTGCTTCTCCTGCAGTGACTGAGTTAATGGAAGGCTTGAATTGTCCTCCAGAAGCTTCTCTGTGCTGATTGTACAAGAATCTAGGACAACTACACTGCTAATTAGGATCTTCAATTAAGTGCTCAAAATTTGGTGGGATCAGTGCCAACCAAAGCAATTACTCTCACTTTTTTGTACAAAGAGAATGCTACATCATGTCTGGAAGATTCATCAGTGGAGGTACAGATCTTGAACTGAGAAAAAAGGGGAGTTTACCACTTTCTGTGTTGTCTTCATTTAAAGACCTCTTGAGGAGCTAAAATGGTGTTTGCAATATTATTTTTTCCCCTTTTGTTCCAGTGAAGGATTTCCCCTCCATTCTGTGTCTTCCACCACTCATTCATAAAACCATGGTGTCAGAGAGTGCAATGAAACAGGCTCACCCCTCAACACCAAAATCAATACAGCCAGGCAAGGACATTTGCAAATAGTCCCCTGTGCATCTGCTCATGTCCTGCACTGTCTTTCAGTAAAGAACTGTAGTCTCCTCCTGTAATAAAGCTCCTCTTTTGCTCTACCTTTTCAATTGCTTATTAGTAATTTTACCAGAGCTTTCCTAGAAGATGGGCATAGAAAATGAACAGTCATTAGGTTCCCTACCAGATATTTGTAAAATTTCACAAATCTTAATCTCATTTTTCTTCTGATTGTCCTTTTTCATTTCCTATACTTATATTCAAAAGTTAATAATATAGCATATAGTAGCTATTACTTTGTTTTGCTACAATCATTGCACAGCAATTCTATACACAACTAATTAGGCATCAAGCACCAATTGAACTATGTCTCATCAACTTTTTTAGAGAACGTTTCAGAAGAAAACATAGAATTCAGACAACTCTTCCTTTATGTGATTTAACTTGTCAATAAGAGAGGAGGTTGTGATATATTCACCTTAATTATCCTAATTTAAAAATTCCTCTTTCAAATAAGAGCAGTATTGCAGCATGGATTTCACGGTTTTAATTATTCCAAAATTATGCACCACTTACAATAATTAACAACTGTCTGTAATTATGGGTGCATAGGGGTTTCTCTGCTTAATGCAAAGTGCCCTGTTGAAAGTCAAGGTATTTTAGTGGGGGAAGGACATAAAATGTCACAAGATATGCTGAATAGAAAGCTTTGCTCTTCTGATAGGGAGTAATATAATTTTCAAATTAAAATTTAATTTCTTTTACCATCTTTAAAAAAATGCCAATCTGTTTTAGAAACCACGAAGAAACATATGAAGATATACAGCATATTTTCTAGAAGCACAAGCAGAATTATTTTAATGAAATTCTACCTTAAACAGTCTTGTTATTGCTGAGAAAATAACAACACTCTGGCCAATGTGTGTGGTGATGTGATTCTGGTAACCACATTCTGTTATTTTCAGAATCAGGAATTAGGAGCACCCATAATAAATACTTGTCCAGTAAACAAGTATCTAATGAATTAATGACATTTTCAAACTGAGAAAGAGGAGATTATTCTGAGAGTGATCAGCAGCCTTTTTTTTACTTCCCAAGCAGGATATCTTTTTTTGTTCCAAACATAACTGCTGGCATTCAGAATGGTCAATGAGTTTGAAGTACCTTTGTCAAATAAAATTTAAAAATCAGTCACCTAAAATTGAGTTTTCCTTTAAATTAGGAAGTATTTTTTGTCAAATATATGAATTATTCACAAATGGAGTTATATCTGATCTCAGCATGTTCATGTTTTTAATTTTCAACTTCATCTATGTAGATTCATCTTTCCTAGCATGAGAACATGTTCATCTCTCTCTAAAATAATAACTATGCAACAATATTTTTTAAAATGTTTTTTTCTACCAATTTTTTTTTTCAATTGAAAGCTTGAAGATTGTCCGCTTGTGTGTGTGCAGACCCGTGTTTATTCACATGCATGTGCTTTGTGTGCAGACACACTTCTAGCTCTCATAAAGGGGTTCAGATCTCCTCTTTCAGCTTTTGTTCAATAAAGAGAAACAAGGTCTTTTACAGTCAGGAATCAATGACCATTTGGAACCATTCAACCTGCACTTTTTCCTCTTGATTAGCGTGAATAGCAACATGCCCAGTGAATGAAGTTTTTATTGTATTAAGTAGAACTGACAAAAGTCCATTAGAAAAAATGCATTTTGGTATGTTTTCCTATAATGCTACTTCTTAAAAGAAAAATACCGTATTTCTTTTGTCAGTTGGCAGGCAGAACTCATCCCAAATGTCTCCACACTCTAAAAAATATTTCATTATAAAGATGCTGCTGCCATCTATTGGGTGACATTACTCTACGTGAGAATTATGTCTTTTCTGGATTCAGCAACGACAAATAAATAGTGTCATTCACTTTTTTCCTGTGGAGTTTTATTAGCAACTAGGTTATAGCAACCTGTATTTGGTTCATAACACATGTCTTATGTAAAGAGCTTGGTCCTGTCTTTGTCACCAGTGCCAGCTTTCATGAAGAGAGACATTTTGGCATAGCAGGAACTTAAATTTAATGATGTGGCACTGGAACAATGGAAAAATTAAAAAATCAACAACAAACCCACCATTTAATACTGCCTCACATTTCAGAAAGATCTTATACAGATGTTTTCATGCTCAGTGTCACTAGTGAAACTGCATCACTTGCTGTGTTTGAATAAAACAATCTTTTGCAATACAAAGAGATTTCTGTAATATACAGAGACTTCACAGTTGGGTATTTTTAAGCAACTTAATGAGGCTTCAAAGAAATATTTTGCCCCTCCAAGATTGAATTTATATTCCCATAAAATTTTAATTGACGTTCTGACTCCTTTTGTGACATCCCTGCATCTATGTCTTCAGCACATGAAATGTGCATTTTTATGAAGAATACAGGCATCAGAAGGATAAATACTAAAACCACATATTTGAGCTTTGAAAGTTGTAGTTCAGTCCATAGGGGGACCACATGGAGGTAAGCACATATGGTAAAATAAATGAAGTAAGTGGGTGAAGTGCCCCCCTGTGCTCTGCCAGCTCTGGCAGAACAGAGGCCTTGGAAGCATTGCTCTGCTACAGAAAACAAACAAGTAATATTGACAACAGAAAACAATGGCAAAAGGGTGAACAGATCTCCTTCTCTGATTTCATCTATTAGCATATATTTCTGACAACGGCTAATTGTGTTTCTCTTCTCTCTTAGCTTTCAGAAGGGCAAGAAGACATTTTAACTCTTGCAGCCCAGAAGAAAATTAACTGGCTGCAGTAAGTGTCACACACATTGTTGATGTGTACACCACCAGTAGCCAGCTTGAATTTTTATTGCTAAAATGGACAGATAAAAGGTCAGCAGCCAAAAACAGCACAAAGAAAATTCCTTTGTATTTTTAAATAGAATATATATGACTCAGGACACCGAAGCAACAGCAAGCTGGAACCTCACAATGCTAACTGTACCAGCACTGCTGAATTGCACTTTGCAACCTCTTTGATTTTTTTATTATTGAGGTTAAGCCCAGACAAGTTTAGCTAACAGTGTGCTGAGGTCGAAAAAAGCCATCACAGACAGTATAAAATTCTTTTCTGCCATGCTTGGAAAAGAACCATTTCTTCAGGCTAGTGTTCTCCTAGGTAAGTATAAATGCCTACCATTACCCTTAAGAGCATAGAAAGGACAGCTATTAAATATTAGACTAGAACTCAGGAGATCTTGCATCTAATTATACTTCTGCTAAAGCATTTCTACATGACCTTGAGCCAGACACACAAAAATCTATCTGTGCTTCAGGCTACCACTGGTAAATGGAGATAATGATATATTTGCCCCTTACAGCAGCTTTCTGAGGTTAAACTCAGGTTACTGTAATATCAACATTTGTTTTTCAGTATTGAGATGATAAAAGCACTTAAAGGCCCATTGCAGTACAATTAGAGAGGAGTCTGACTTTCTTTTTTTGTGTTTACCTTTCCATTAACACATCATTTAAAGAAAAAAAGGGTGTTCTTTTGGAAACACTTTCTGCTAAGCAGCAGCAGGAAGATTTGTGTGTGGAAGAACACCCATAGGAAAAGAACATGCAGTGGAAGGGGAAGAATGCTCCACTCCTGTTCTGTGGAAGATTGCAGAACCTACCAACAGAAAGGCTGATAATGTGAGCTCAGTGATCCTAACAACTACTCTGTTATTAAAAAGGAAATATCTGCAGATGGCAACAGTGTGAAATTACAACCTCTGCCAGCTCCAGTTGCAAAGGGGATATGGAAAAGTGGCACCAGTATAATATCAAAATCATGTAGAAGAGTTGGGTTTTTTTCTGGATGGACAGAAAGGGAATTTACAGAAAATACAATTTAGATTTGCTTTAATACTAATTTATAGCAGCAGTACAATTTGAGTTGTACTGTACAATGGTTTCCCTATTTCTACTGCCCCAGCCAACTGACCTTTATTCAAGTAGGGAGATGTTTTCCATACGGATTCTTATCCTTTCTGCAGTACCTGTAGCTTAGTAATACTTTGCAGTTCCCTGGAGGGGTACTAGCCAAGTTCTTACTTTAATAGGCTCTTGGTCTTTGGTTTCACAGAGTCTTATTTTTTCCATCCTAATCCTAACTTGGCAAAGTATCTACTGGTTATACAGTAAATATGCCATAAGGATACATTAAAAAGAAAGGAAAAGCCAGAATTTTACTTTCTCCAAGCTGGTTGTCTATCTAAACCAATGCCAAATGTCTAACAGATATGGAATGTTTCTCTAGCAGCAATAAAACTTGTAAAGAGGTCAAACATTTTCTTCCCTTTAAATCCAAGGAATGCTGTGTGCTGAGGTTGCCTTTTAGATGCTCTACAAAACTCTACTTGCAACCTAATGTCCAAAAAGCAAATTCTAGCTTTAAGAGTGGTATTTTGAATGCTTTGTTTAGTGCTGCAGAGGCTATATAGACACAGGGTTGAAGAGAAGGTTGCAGATACCTGTTCAGTCTCATTTCTGCAGTGGTTAAATCTGAGTATGGGTACCAAGTGATTTTGAAACACGTTTTGTTCTCAGACTCCTGGACTGGAGTCTTGCTTTTATTTGTCTTGGAGTGTGTCCATTAATTTAACACATTCAATTAAAATTACTAGAAATGTAAACAATTCCTTACCTGTTAAACTGGCATCACCCTACCTTTCACCTTAGGAACTGAACTGACAACTTGTCAGTGTAATGAGAAACAGTTCTTTTTCCATCTCTGACCTGAATGGAGTAAAGAAATAGCACACGGGAGTGTGATGAGCTAAAAGAATACAATATTGGAACAGTATTTTTGGCTTAGTTATCGAGAAAGGGAAATAATTAACTTCTTGTTAGATAGCAATAATGAAAAATATGTCTCTGTGTGTGTGTGTGTGTGTGTGTGTGTAAAATGCCTTCTCTCTGTTGTGTAGTTATTCTTTGGTTCAGGGAATTAATTTAAATCCCACTTTTCCTCTAGTGGCTACTTCAAATGCCTCCTTTTACGTTACCCTGCTTCAGAGGTTTGAAGTCTGGTTTTCTAAAGATCTAAAGGCCAATAGCTAGAACTAAGTCAAAACCACTTGTATCTCAAATACATGAAAGTCAAAACACTGACTTTGCTCAAACAGTGTGTGCTGAGCTCGGTAGGCAGTTGTTTAGATCTCAGGACCTAACATCAGACACTTCCCCTCTTGGAGAAGTAGGGAACTTCTCATGAAAAGAAATTAAAAAGAGAGGACTCCCCCACAGCAAAAACCTCATGTACAGTAATTTATTGTCTGACAAGCAACGTGGAGGCAAAAAGGAGCCAAAGTTATGGTTTTGCATGGATCACAGGGTGAAGGGCAGCACTTGGAATTGGGAGCTCTGTATGTGCTCATAGATGGACTATGGTCAGATGTAGAAGGAGGCTGCCTATATTGCATTTTGTACTCAAACAACTGCAGTCTGTATCTCCAACAGAAAAGAAAAGTGTCCAACCTGTCCAGAAAACCATAGCAGGACATGGCATGCCTAGAAATTCAGATCCTGTGTGTCTCAGGCCAGATATTTAAAATTATTTGAAACACCATAATTCCAGCCTCAATCACTTCGAGCCTCTAAGAAAAGGAATAGCAATACAATAATGAATAAAGAGAATTTTGCCTATATAATAATGAAATAATAATCACTGACTGTCTTCATCATTCACGTTGATGAACCTCAAACACCCTGTGATCTTTATCTTATGCAATGCACTAGAAAACATAACAAATTTGTGGGAAAAAATGGCAAAGATTAGTGTAAATAAAGAGGATATCACATAGCTTTGACACCAGGAATGGTGCAGCTAGAGATCAGCCTTAATTCTTCATTATAATCATTCCTAAATTTCAGTGGTTAAATGTATTCATGTATTCATGTAACAGAAAGTTTGGGAATAATTCTGAGAAGAGATATGTTTTAATATTTCACACCCATATAGATACACTCATGACTATTTTTTTATCTCATCCTCTTAGTGCATTCCTCTCTATTTTACTTCATTTCTTCTCTTTCTTGCCTGTATTTTCCCAGGGTCTACCTTTTCTTTCCAGGCTTCCAAACTTTTAAGTCTCAGTAATCTGTACTGAACGCAAATAAAACAAGAGTTTAATAGCTTCTAAAATAAACAACAATGACCTTTTTCCCCCATTTCCCTTTCCCCAGGAAAACAGAGATTGAGAAAGTTCATCTAATGGTACCAACTCTTTTTATCTACTTTTTATCTCAGCCTGTAAAGTAGTACTATGGATGGAAGGCGATAACTAATGACAGAGGGTTCCTGTATAAAGTTTTTGCTTCCTTTTGTAGCAACCCCTCAGAGAAACAATAAGTGAAGCAGAGATATGCTGCTGTATCAAGTCTCTAAATTTCAACCTAAAAATTGACTTGTACGATTATGTAGTACAGCCTCCCCCAAAAAAGCAGAAACAAGAGGCAGATTCTAATTTACAAAGTCACTGAAAATAGAAATTATTTGGTAACTTTTATGTTTCCTGGGTTTTATCCAAATGTCTCTGACTCATAATTTCATTTTTCACCTTTCTCCTTTTCCCTCCCTTGACAAGCACTAATTATTTGTATGCCACACATTCCTGAAGGGCATGCACTTTTTCACAGACGAACAGAGACAAATATTTAAAGCTGAGGTGAAAACAGGAAAACATTTATTAGGCCCCAAAGTCAATGCTTCTCAGGGCAGAGTTAGTAGTGCAATCATGCCTATAATGAGCAGAGATCATGGCAAAAGGGAGCAGAGGACAGCGAGCTTCTTCCAACATCCCCAGCTCCACTCACTGAGCAGCTGTTTTGGACACCCCTTAGAACAACTTTACAGGCATTCCTGTAGGTGCCAAATGATACCTAATAATCATAAATAAGTCTACTAAAGGAGGAGCTTAGCTATAAACCTTGGAAGATTTTCAGTCATATTTTCTGTCAGCTCAGTCTGGTGTCACTTCAGAAAATTCCCTAATTCCACTGCAACATGTAGACATCTCCATAATTTAAACTGTAGTTATCATTTACAGAATCAATCTGAGACAATTGAATTAACTAAATCAAGAATTAAACCATGAGAAAGACAAAATAAGGTTAGAATAATAATCTTGAAATATAGATAATATGACTGAAATTATTTATTTAATTTCAGATTAAAATGAAAAAATATTTTTCCTGTGTGCTTATGGTGTTGGTACCTGGGACATTGGTTTAACAACAAAGAAAAAAAGTGGTAAATTGTGACTGGATTTCAAGAAAACCAAAACTTGTTTTTTATTTGAGATCTTCTATGCTAGTGAATTCAAGCAAAAGCTTCACATCAATCAGGCCACGTCCTGAAGGACTCATAATATTTGGGAACAGCAGATGATCAGCCTGCTCCCGATTTGGTGGTTTTCTCTCCTCCTTTGGGTCCAGGTGTCCCTAATTCCAGGTGAGGCTGAAGATGCACAGAAGCTGTACCAAGATTCCCTATAGCTGATTGTACATTTGCTGAATGAGGTGAACCTTCACTACAATAAAAACAAAGTATTTGCTATTTGTCTTATGTCCCTGTTCAATCAAGTTTTCAACATCAGCTCTCTATATTAAGCCTGTATGGCCTACAATAAATAAACCTGCAGATAGCAGTGCTACTGGTAAGGATCTATAGATTTGCAGATTGTTTGAACCACAGCAACAACTCCTTATGTTCACTACAATAACACTCAATTAGCTCTAATAAGTGTAAGTTTTCATGTTTAACCCAATGCCTCTCTGAGGATATGCTTGCAAGGAGGTGTAGCTATTAGCTGGTGAAATATAACACCATCTGATTAGGACAAATTATTTTCGAAACATAACTGCCATAAAAAGCTAGAATGAAAGATAAATTGACAGAACAACTGCTGCTAAATTCTATTTTCAGCATTGCAAATGGGATAATATACCATAATTTATTTTAATGAGTAACAATTAAGAAACAGTTTCTCAAGTTGCATGTAATTTCTTTCAGTTATTAGTTATTAGTTGTTCATGCGTAAATGTGTTTTAATATTGGTTTATCTGAGCTCCGGTAGGTGATTAAAACCTCTCAGTATATCAATTTTTTTTGGTTTTAGAGTTGTACATTGCAAAGGCAATTCTACCACAAGGCATTTGTAAGAAAGAGATCGCTAAAACGTAGAGAAATATTCCTTAAATATTACAAAAATATATGTAAAGCAATATAAGAAAGATGTCAGAGAAAATCCTGATATGCTTAACATTGGGTTTTGTTTTATCTAACTGCAGGTACAGTTTAATGGCCTCTGTCTTAATGAAATATTTAAGTTAACCTGGCTTTAGAGTGATTTATTATACTACAAATCCCTTCACTTTATTAGGATAAAGAAATATTATGGTGGGAGGCTGTGCTAACAAGCCTAGAAATTGCTTGTACTGTTAAAGAATAAGTTCACATCTCAGAGGAGCCTAAAGACCTAGAGAAACTGGCACCTCTTTAACTGCAGAGGCATTCTACTTTGTCTCACAGGAAGCAGCCTATTTTGGCTGAGAAGAATGGCTTAGAACAGCCTCTCTGCTATCAGTCACTCTCACAGAACACAACATTTGTTGTGCTTGGTCCTGCTCAGGCTCTGGGGGTCGCAGGGGGAAGGAAACAAACACTGAACAATTCTCTTCACAAGGCAAACACTAACCTGACCTAGCATGTGCATGGTAACCTCATGAGTAGGGATCTCACAGGAGTCAATGTCTGCTCTTACAAACTCACCCATGGAAATGTTTTTAACCGGGATAAAATGAATTATCTCAGCACAGAGAATTTTCTTTTTGTGAGCTTACAGTATTCTGTCAGGCTATATTTATGTTCTTTAGGCCTCTGTGCATCCAGAAACTTAAGAATAATGAATAAACCTTTGAAGATTATTTTGGTAGTTGAACTGTAGGTCATTCAAGTTAGATTAAATTGCTTCCAAAAATGTGGATATTTCTAACCACTGTGCATATGTTGCTTTTGCTGTGTTTTAAAACATATTTCTTATTCCAGTCTCAAAATAACATCTCACTGTAATTAGTAATTTTCTACATGTAATTTGCAACAACCTTTCAGGCCAGTAAGTAATGCACCGTGATTTACAAACCACTCTTAATTACAATGAGTCTTTGTGGCAGTTGGAAAATAAATAAATGTCAATTAGGATCACATTTAAGTGGCTATTAGACCTGAATTTCAGTAGAAACCAACAACTTTGATTGTTTGAGCTCTGCAGAGAGGCTTGGAACTTGGGCAATTTTTAACTATCAAAAGAATTGAAGAAAAAATAAGAAGCTATTTGATTTTACTGTTTCTAAACAAATTAAGTTTCATTTGGGAAAGGCTGCTGTGATCAGCACGAAGGTTTCATGTGTGCCATTTCTCAAGATGTCAGGGATGGGTTTTTGTGAGGACTCTTTACTTGTTTTTCCATTGCAATGAAGCAAAGCCTACTTTGTGGAGATAGAAGGTTGACTAAATCCTTCTTAAGGCAGCAGCACAGAGTACATGAGCAATGCAACACAAGGAGTATTATAGTCTGCATAACAAATTTATTGCAGCCCTTATTTTCCTGTACATTTAAAATCTTTTCTTTTCCTGCTGAAGATTTTATTCATCCTGAAACATTACCCTTCAAGTGTTAAAATGACAAGTGCTGATGAAGGTAAAGCTGATCAGCCGCCAGACTCCCACTGCTGAACATTATAAAGTTTCTGTTGTTCAAACAGTTAATTATCCAAATGTGAAGGATATCAGAAGGGGACCTGCTGAGCTTTACAGCTGACTACCAGGGAATTATTCATAATAGAGCTGTTATAAGAAAATTATGACAGATACGACGTACAGGGACCTCTGCTTACCTCCCCTGAGGATTTGTGCAGGACTTTATAATCAAACAGAGTTAGGACTTTCCTCAGAATCAAAGAGAAGCTACACTTTGCAGAGGAAAAGCAGTCCAATCAACTTCATGGTGTTTTATCACATAAACCCAGACAGGATTCTAGACTCATGTATATTAATTACCTGCTGCAGAAATGACTGGCGTTCCTCTGGTGCTGGGGACTAGTTGCTCAAATTTAGGTTCTCAAAATTTCTATCATGCCTTGTCCACAGTTAAAAATGTAGTCCTTGCTGCCTCTGTGTGAGGTTTTTGAGAAGCCATAATGTCCCTTTACAACAAGCACTCATAATGAGTCTTTATCTGACTACAATTTTGGCTTTTTAAGCCATTACAGATGACACTTCGTAGACCTGAGACATTTCACAGCAAAATAATTCAGGTTGAAGAAGCTTCAGTGACCAATAAGACTGCAAAAGAATGAGCAGGATTGAGGTGAATTGGGTAAAACATGGAATCTGTTCAGATCAGCTGCTAGAAAAGCCAGAACTTGAACTAATCTGCACAGCACTGGCTGATACTGCAGCAGCCAAAGCTCTGTGGCATCTTTATTTCATGATCACAGTCATGGGACTAAAGAAAAAGGTGTCAAACTCTTCCTTACCCTCCCAGAAACCATAATTTGTGCACAGACCACAGTGCTGCACTGGAACAATGCTTACTCAGTAGCTGTTATTTTCTACTGTTTCCAGTACAACTGAAAAGAATTTAATTCACCTGTGTGGGCATGCCCTGGCCGGGGAAAATTGCATGGACTTGTGTTCAAGCTATGAAAGAGAAAACTGAAGGAACTGAGGAAAGTTTTACTGAGGAGCTAATATTTGGAGATTAACTGAATTATTTTATTCAAAGTAAATAATTCATTTTCCATGGCAAACAGTGTGAAACTTTAATACTGTCATATCTTACATCAAAGTTCACCATTATAATGACAGAAGCCTTTTTGAAAGGTCTATCACCATTGCACTGTCAATTAATCATTTCCAGACATTCTTGATTCTTAATCTCTCTTTGAAATATTATTTAACTTTGCAGTATATCTTCTAAGTAGGTGCACCTAACAGCTTCTATGAAATAATGTGCAGCAGAATGAGCAATCTGAGGTGTGATAATATCAATGAAAATTATGCCCTGCAATTATTACCATAAAGTCATAAATAGGATGGTATGATAATGGAATAATAATGGAAACCACATTTCCATAATTAAGATAATCCACATTCTGTAGTACCATAGGTTAATTTGCAAAATTAATTTGATCTGATAAATGGTCATAAAATTGTCATGATACTAACAAAAGCCAAAATCATTGAAAAGTTTCTCTGATATAACTGTTCAATCTTTTTCTTTCTTTCTTTCTTTTCTTTCTTTCTTTCTTTCTTTCTTTCTTTCTTTCTTTCTTTCTTTTCCTTCTTTCCAGACATTTTTGCAGGTTTAGAGACTGAAAAGTATATAAATTTCTTTTCTGCTAAAGACTTCAGCAGTAAGATTAGAAAAAGCCATCATTATCTTGTCTACAGAGCTGATGTGGCTATACTACTTCCAGCACAGCTGCTTTTGGCACCATCTTTTATGAGAAACTTTGCTTGTGAACCCTGACCAGCATAAGTCCAAGGGTCAATGGCCCAACCACTATCAAAGCCCTGTGAAAGTCTTATGCCAAATCTAAGAATTTGGTTTTACAGTTGTATTTCCACATAATTCCACTTCTGCTGGCAAAAAATGCTAGCCTGGTACTACCCACCAAATCAGAGTTATCTCTATGCTACCACAAGAAACAAAGTCTCAGAATTAAGTCAAACACAACCAGCAGTGGTTAAATGCACCAGAAATTTGCAGTACGTAGCAAAACCTCATAGAAAGAGTACTGCAGTTCCCTAACAGCATTATATAAACATATGCTTATCTATTTTTGAACTTAATTTAGTAAAATAGTAAAACATTAATATGGGAGTGACACATCAAAGCACATATGTGGTAGTTTTACTCAATTCTTCTGTCTCTGAGGCAGTTTACCAAACCACTCAAGAAATGCAAGATGCTTTTCAGATTTTATGTTACAAGCTCCAGGAAAAGATTTTAAGAGCAGTGTTCAGTAGCCATGAAAACTAAAACATTCTGTTATTGGGAATATCTCAGCTATTTTGACAGTATCTAATTGTCATTTAGGTCTCTTTAACCATGAGTTTACCATAAGGAAATATGACTAGCTGTTTGTTCCCTGAGCCCTATACCTGACCTGCTCCTCCCCTGATTTAGAACTGCCTTGTCAAACTTCTGTAAAGTAAGTTGCAGAAGCAAAGGTCTTGAGATATGTGTACATTAATATGTGTACATCAATGTCCTGTCAAGCACTGAATAGGAAGCTGATGTAATTTGCAATGTGAAACTCCTCAGCTGTGACTGGAGGCTAAGAAGACAAAATTCCAGGCAGACATTTTGAAATAAGAAAGGGCTCACAGCAGAGAAGATTTTGGTCTATGAAAGAAACACTCTAAAGTTACACTCTACTTTTACTGGGAAAACACCTAGCTAAATAAACTTAAATTTGTCATAAATGCAAAGAACGTGCTTTAAATATTTAGAATATAAAGCCACAGATGAAACCTCTCCATTCCATATTCTCCCCAGATCACTGTCTTGGCAGCCCATTAGATTTAGAGGATAAATTGATTCTTCCATTCAATGCTTGAGTCAAAACCCCAAACCAAACTAGCACCCCAGCCAACTCCTCCTATAAAGAAGGGGAATGTGTGTGCATGGATGTCAGGACAACTGATTTTAATAAAATGCTACATATTGTTCCCTAAAAACAAGCTATTAACATGAAAAAGACATGTTATATAAAATATTGTTACTTTAAAATTTATTTTCACTTCAAACACTTTGCAAGAAGGGAAAAGCTGCTTCCATAGAATTTCTTGAATTTCTGGAAATGAATCCTTGGTGTTTCTAATCAATAGCCCAGAGATAGATGTAAGAAGCCTTAATTTCCTTCATCACTACTGAAAGAGAGGAAAATGTTCCAATGATTTGTGAAAGCACATTAACCACTGAACTATTGGTTACACACAGATCAGAACACTGAGAAGCTTTGTCTTAAAAGGTGGAACATGAGATGCTTCTGCACAGTAAATCTGCTTTGTAGTTCTTGAAGAAACAAGAAAGTTTTGACTCCACTACCTGCAGTCTGGCAGATTGCACATTCCTAAGCAGCAGCTCTTACTAAGATCAGTGAAAACCAGAGCAACAAAGCTACAAAAAAAAAAAAAAATCACAGCAAATAGTGCTCCTCACCTAGACAAGCCCTGACAAACATCAGCCTTCCTTGTCCTATGAAATTAGGATACAATTTTATTTTAAGACAACTCCCTCTTGACTTCCATTTGATATACATACCTTACTACTTTACTCTTCTCAACCTGTTAATTTTATGTAACTCAAGATGAGTGCAGTGTTGTTTCTATGAGGATAAAAATATTCCTATTCTAACAGGAACATCTGCAAAGTCATTAACATTTTCAGTGAAGGAACCTTTTTCCCCCTGTTTTTCTAGAAGTATCATTCTTTATTGTAATCTCTCCCCTTCACATTGAAATGTCTCATTTAAAGAATCAGTGTAAGTAAACAGTGTCTTCTGAAGCAACAGACATTTTCTTTCATGAGAAATAATTGTTTGTCTGGTGTATTTCCCAAGAGACTACAAAAATTATTTCCAAACTACACCATCCAGGAGAATAAAAATACAGCCATTTCTCATTAAGCAAAGTCTCTTGAGTGCCAGCTCCCAGGGCTGCTTCTGTGCTATCTAGCTGCTTTTTCACACTAAATTCCCAAACCTCAAATTGATTTTAATAAACTTTTTTTTTTCCAACTCATTCCACATGCACTCACTCTCTACCTTTATTTATTTATATTTTAAAGTCCAGTGATTTTGAGATATTGTCTTTCACATTCATAACCTCAAGGGCATTTGAAGTTTTGATGACATTGAGATCACTAGACTCAACTTTTATCTTATTTATCATCCTTGTCTTGTTTTCCAGCAATATGAGGAGCAAGTACAAAATAGCCTGTACTTTTACTGAGTAGCCTGCAAAATGTATCAGAAAGGAAACCTGTCCTTCAGGAAGAGGAGGTACCCCTTATCAAGTCCATAATTTCCAGCCAGTCAATATTAACTAATTGAATTTCCAATGATTAATGATCTATCCATTTTATAGGCTTTCCTTATCTTTCTTTTTTTTTTTAAATCTTGCCTGGGAGGTCTATATCAATTTTCAGTGATTTTTAGGTTTTAATTTTCCTATCTTTCTTCTTCATCTAAACTGTCCCTACTCAGGTGTTCAAACTACATATGCCATTTATTTCTTTTGCCAAGAAAGGTTCTTCATCCATATTGCCATATGTCTTTCTGTCCTGATGTGTCTATGCCTTTTACTATATTTATTTATCAAGGCGTTCCAGCCTTTATTCTTGGGACATATTTACAAAATGAATCTTAAGAGAAAGATGTATTTGTGTACCTAATTAAAATCTTGCTTCCAGATCTGTTTTTCATAACAAAGCTGGCAGCTCTGCCTGCATGGCATAAGAAGTACTCTGAAAATACATGCAATCCTGAAGAAATTAGGCATTTTGATGAGTGTGGCATTCCTGGCTAGTGTCAGACAAATCCAGACATTTTTCTATTCAATAGAAGGTGCAGATATTCACCTCACCTGAAAAACTCCACCCAAAATTGCTTAATAGTAGTCAGTTATACCCAAAAATAGTCATGTCAACAAGTCCGTGATACAGGATCCATTTGTGCTTGATGGGATTAAGAAGGCTTATGAATCACCTGTAAAGTTATATATTTATATATTTATAATTGCTACAGAACATTGAAGACACTTTCTGCAAGAGAGTAGTGCCCTTTATTGAGCCAAACAGACATGCAAATAAAGAAGCTATTGCAACCCAGAATGTTTACACCATAATCAGACATGAACTGAGATGCAGAGCTCTGACCCTTCTGTGTGTTTACATTGCTTGGTTCTAACTCTTCCCAGTGGCACAAAGCAAGACTAGGTCAAAGATAAAGATTTCTCACTATCACAACTCCATTTCATGCAGAAGGTCAAAGAGCAACGGAAAACTGAATTCAGGTCTGTGCTGCTGTACATGCAGCAAGCACCCCGGGGCAGTCAGCACTGCTCAGCACTGTAACTTCTGCTTCAGTGCAGTATCTGGGCCACCCTCAGTGATTTTAACTTGTAGAGTTCAAGCAAAGCAGAAACCTGAATTCCTGAGGCTGCAGACTTACCCCTTACAGAATTCTTTTGAATGCCATGGAAAGGTTTAGTGTTACTTACCTAAAGCACTTACACAGCATAGGACAAGAATACCTTGATTTGTTTAGTGGAAAGCTTTGATAATTTTACATCCATCACCTTGGAAACAAAATGTGAATGTGTAGTTATTCCCTTCACAATGTGAGAAGAGCTGGGTTTACAGCCTTGACAGCTGATGTGCTGTTCAGAGCCACTGACACGTACAGCTGAGCAGCAAAAGGTTGGAGCTTTCTCTTACTGTCCTGCCAAGATGCCTCAATCCTGATTGGGAAAGAAATTGTAGGTAAGGACACACACTTGGCTCCCACCTCCCCACAATTTCTTCTTAAATAGTGTTATCTGTGATTCCTCTTGTAGTTTTCCTGACTTAGGGAGAAGACTCCTAGTACATACTTGTTAAAGTGGTTGAAACATGAGTTTAAGAGTTCCAGTATAAAGACTTTCTCTTTTTTCTTCTTTTTGTTTGCTTTTTTTTTTTTTAATTTACTTTCTGTATATTAAATGAACCAAAAAAAATCTTCTGAAGCTGGCTAATTATAATGTCATTCATGGTCCTGCTTTCACCACGTAATATGATGCTAATGGAGAAAAACACCTGCTAATTTTGCACATCATCAAATTATATTATATTCGAACTGACAACTAAAATTTAAGAAATACTTAGCCTATACTCAGGCCTCAGAGTTGAAACTTACTTTTTTTTTAACTAATTGCTTTAATTGCAGATAATATTCAAAGGGAGGATGTCTTCAGTGTTGGCTACTTTGTATGCTGTACAATAGACACTGGAGAGATAAATGCTTCCATGGAGAAAGGGAAGGAGTCATCTCAATGATTATTTTGTGCTGCGTGGTTATTCTTGCTAAATCTCTTGGGATGTCTCACCTTAGAGCTTTTATTGGAGGTTTGTGACTTCTTCCTTCTGTTGATGTAGTCAGGCACACAAAGCACAACCACATCCCTCCTTTGACAGCCATGGATCACATTTTCAATTTCAATTAATTTTGATTGCTATATAAAAATTTAACTCTGACTTGACTTTTAGGAGCAATTGCAAAAGTGTATAGAATAATAATCAGGATCCCCTTGAGCATAAACACATATTTATTTGGGCACATATACTCACTCCACTGCAGAAAACTTGTTGCCAGGCTGGATTATTTTTATTGATACATATGTGAGGCTGGTTTAGTAACAGAAGAGGTTCTAATAACCCAGCTGTTCTACAGTAAAACAACATAAAATGGAATACACTAGATATAGGCAAAAATTTTTGAGTGACTTGAAAATGTATGCAGTTCCTTCAGCAGGACTAAAACCTGTTATATATAAAAAATGACTCTCAAATATTATTCCTGTAAGTACTCACTGAAGTACCCAGACCAACAGCCCCTTTTCACAATGTTCAGCTGGGTTTTATTCCCCTTAAACACATCAGAAAAATAAAATTAATGCAGAACTTCTTGTTACTAAATGGATTGTATTTGCAGACATCAATCCATGCAGTTCTGGAGGCCTGGCAACAAGTTAATGAGGTTTGGGTATTCAGCAACTGAGATAAAACTGACCCAGAGAAACAACAGAGCTGTCAGGCTGTCATTTCTAGCTGGCAGCATAATGAAACCTACAACAGAGGGCAGTTAAGAATAAATGCACAACAATAATCTGGTTGGAAATAACACTCTAACAATCATCTTCCTTATTTAGGGATAACCCTTCTTAACTCAGTAAATTGTTTGTGTATTTATTTATCTGACAGATATGCAGCAAAGGCAGTAACCACACTGAATAAATGTGTATTATTTTGCAATTTAGTTTTTTTGCAAGGCGCAGATACTATTTAATTTTAAAGACAATTCTCCAGGAGAATAATTAAATCCATGTAACTCAAGTATTACTGCAAAAATACCTCTCACAGGGTTGAGCAGCATTTAAACATATACTGTTTGAATGCTGATGTCAGTGCTCCCAATTTTAAGATGACAAAAACTGAAAGCATATTATTGCTGAATATTAAATGTGCTGTTTGGATATACTCAGGACACAGGAAAAGGGTGGATGCTCATTAAAAATACCCCCATCAGAAATTAATTTCTCCTCCACAATCTGAGTCAAGGGGAAGGAATGAACTTAAATTTCTCATCTCTCCAAAAAGTAAATTTGCCTCTGTTTCCTGAGGTGGGCTCAGTGGGTTCAAAACTCCCAGTGGTGGGCTCAAAACTCCCCGTGGGTCCCCAGGCCCCAGGCTTCAGCTCTATGGTTTCGGATGCGCCCAGCACCCAACTGCCACGTACATCAGGAACAAAGGCAGACAAATGGAAGGTGCTGCAGCATTAATCTAATAGTTCCTTGCTGTAAACAGACATTACTGATTGCAGCTATTCACCACGGGCTGTGAGCAGCTCCCATCCCTGCCATGCCTGCCTCTGTGCCTTCTGCTGGATCACAAATGCGCTGAGAGAGGGAACCTTGCAGGAACCTCTCGGACAGCAAGTGTGTCATGTACTAAAAATAAAAATGACTGCAGCATGGAGCATAGGACAGTTGCCTGGTAGGTGGAACAGGAGGAGTAAAAGCTCCCAAAAACAGAACTCATAGGAGAATACCCTAACCTATGGGACATTGAAGGAAATCAGGAAAAATTGCCATTTTCATTCTATGGCAGTTTTTTGAACATAGCGCTTCATTGCTCTGGCTTTTATTGCAATCATTGAAGCACTTCTGTGTTTCAGAAATACTGTTTCAGCATTGCACTCTCATTTCAGCACTTCTGAAAGTGCATTTTTGAGGAACAAGAAATGTAAAAGGAAAATATAATTCACCTCTAACTTCTGAGGGATATGATTGCCTTGTATCTCTCCATCGTCTGGTCAGCACCTAACATAAATTTCCAAAGTTATATAGTTTGGGGTGCATTGCAAAAAGTTAGAAAATTTATTTCTTCTAATATTTAAAACAGAAGTGAAGCTGAAAAAATATCCTGAAATATTGTGGAAATGGCCTCCTTCTCCTAAGATTAATAACCAAACAACCAAACAAACTCTCCACTCTTTTCCAACTAGAAAATTGTTTACATAATAAGACAGCATAAAATTGATATGTGTTCTCTTTTCTGTCTTAGAAGTCTATTGTTTGTCACTTGTTTGTCAATTGGAAATTAAAGTTTAACCTCCTTGAAGTTATATCAACACTATAAGTGTGTTTAGAAATATAGGGAACTCCTTAATTCGAGGCCAGAACACGTAAGTGATGCCCCTATACTAATGATAGGAACATAAGAATTTTTATTTGCATTTTCTTTGTTGTTGCCACCTCTTTTTCATTTTCTGTCTGTCTGTCTGACTTTTTTCCTCTGTCTTCTATTAACTTTAATTTTTTCAAGTTTTATTCCATCTTTTCTATGCTGTCTTTTGTGTTAAATTCTCCCTTTAAATAAAATTGGAATTAAAGTTCAGCTCAAGCTCAGGAAATAGTAAATTTTCATGTCTGGAACTAGGCAATAGAAACCTGTGCATCACTCTAATAAACGTGGCATGTCTAAGAGAATAGAAAATGTTCCTGTCTGTATTTATTTTTTTCTTTCTGTTGAACAATAATGGTAATCCAAACAAGAAAAATCGTGCCATTTAGGATTTCCACAGCAGCAGATGATACAATTTCAGGGAAGAATACAGATACTTTCAAAGTCTGTAGCTATTTCCTCCTCATTGACCCAAATATGTTGTCACCTAAGACTCTGAGTCAGTGATCTTCAGGTGACACCATGGAAAGAGTTAAAAAAGTGAAGAACTATTCTTCTGCTATAGTCTTAATACAAAATGTAGGATTAATTTTCCTTTTAAGGCCTTTTACACTGTTTTGACAAAATCATTCTTGGAACACTATCATCAATTCTATTTTAAAAATATCTTACTGCTGGAAAGGTAAAGGAAAAAAGTAATTGCATTGACCTGAGTGCTGGAAATTTGCATGAATTATGAATGACAGCCTGAGAAATCCCAATCAATAGAAAAAGGGAATTTTAAAGATCATTTAATTGAAGTAGAGTAAGTGGAAACATGAATAATGTCAACGGAAAAGCTACCATTTTCAGCTCGGTACACATGATAAGACTTTGAGAGTCATAAGTACCTAATACCATCTCAGGAATTTAGTAGTGGGTAAAGATTAAAGCTTACTGTCTCCACAGGGTGCTGAGCTCTTGATTCATGTCTTTTATAACAGCAAGTCTGGATTATTGTAATACTCTGTTTGTATGCCTCTTTGATACAGTGGTTTGTCGTTTGCAAGCTCCAACATGCACAGCTTATAACAGCTCCGATCCTCAGTGGAATTGAACTGCATCCACATCCTACCAGACTTGATTGCCTTTTTGTCAGATTTAAAATGATTTTTTTAAATGTGCATGTTACCCACTTTTTTTTCGTCTTTTTTTTTTTTTTCCAGACTAACCTAATGATTTTTCATTTTCTCTGGTTTCTGCCTGTTACAGTGACAACTTTACTATTGGCTACAGACTCTGAGAGCAGCTGTGCCCTCGACATCACAAGAAATACAGTGGGAGAAAGCACTCAGGCTAGGATAGATATTAGAAACTCTACAGAGCAGATTTCTTAATGTTTGTTTTGTTTGTTCTCTTCATTCATGTTGCAGGTGTCTGGCTGTGGAAAACCAGCACTGAAAACTTCGGAAGTACAAGACAATTCAGACTTGTTAAAATATACTTTTCACATTTAAAAATGTCATTGGAGAATAGTAGGTAATATTTTATGAATCTATACAAATTAGCTATTCCAGTTATATATTCTAACGAATCGAGGCAGTACTACAAATGATTTCTGAGAAGTCATGGAAATGGGAAGAGGTTGTGAGTGATTGGAGAAAAACTAGTTGATAATAGTGATAGCTTAAAGATAAAAGAAGAGGGTGTTGTGAATGGTGCACCACCACAGAGGGTAATCCTTTAAATTGCCATTCACTGTATCTATTAGCATAAAGAAATATTTAAAGTAGAAAAAAATAATAGTCAAATATTTAGGCTTAATTTCAAGAGAATTCAGCACTCCAAAGACAACTTTAAATTTCATTGCAGTCTTCTAGTTAAGTAAATAAAGGTTACTTAACTAGAAGTAGTATTCAGCTTAACTTGAATATGCAGGGAGTACCAATACAAAATGTACTGCAACTCCAGCCCTGAAAAGAAATGCGTAAAAGAACTGAGTGAAATATTACATGAAAATTTTAGTATTTAAAACAATTAATTACTGTATTCCAGTGGTTTAAAAATCAAAACCTAGGAAAATACTGTGTAAGGGATCTTACTTCTCTTCTAGGTAGGTAGGTAAGATAAATATGTAGATAAGAAAGAAAAGCTGCTATGTCATAGAATGCAGTGTCAATTATCTGTAAGTATCTGAATGTATAAACAACAATTGCACACATTATTCAGGTTTGTCTATGGGAATTTAGATATGTTTATGCAGAAAATGCAGGGAAGGGAGTTACTCTAAGCATTACAAATTCTCATAAAATGACAACAGTCTTGCCTGTTGCAACAGGCAAAACACTAGAAACTGCAATGTCTCAGACTATCTTGTAGTTGTTGTAAGAATCCATTGGATTAATGGATAATCCCATCTGGCTAAAAAGAAATAAACATAAATTTTTCTTACCCTGATTCCCACCACCGTTACAGTGAAGCATGATGTCACCCCAGCTAATTACAGGTGCAGGGATATGGCCTAATATTATGTTAGGAACTTCAAAGCCTTTTGCTCTATGAGTGCTTAGCTTCTTTTTTGTCTTGTACAGTTTTACATTTTCTGTGTTTTTATCCTGACTGCATAATTTCCTAGTTACATGGATAAAGCACAATCACAATAAAAAATGCTTTGTAGAAATTCAGCCTTGGGCTCCTTCCTCCCAGATGAATTTCTCCTCCGAAGCACTACTTCAGCATAATAATCTCAGATTTATATCAGGTTTACTGAATTTTCAGATTCACAGTACTGTAGACAAGCATCTTCCCCACTCAGATTTTCTTGGACAGCCCCTTTTCTCTAGTCCTTATTCTTTTTTTTTATATAAAAACATAGATTTCCTCAGAAGTTTCTGCCTGCACTGAACTGGCCAGCCCTGTGAGTTAAAATGATAAGGACAGCAGAAGAGAACAGCGCTTTAGCCTGATAAGGATGGCAGGACAGGACAGCACAGCCTCAGAGAAGTAGATAAAGGATGTAACTTGGGCAAGCAGAAGTCATGCAAAATGCAAGCAGGATGCCAGCTCAGCTCTGCAAGGCTGAGAAAGCAGAAGTCAGGCAAAGCAGTGATCCTATGCTTACCCAAAAGCAGGGGTCGAGGAGCAGCCACCTGAAGAGGATGCTGGATTTAGACAAACATCCTTCCCTTAGGAGCAAAGAGACTTCTATTAAAGAAAATAAAAGGCATAAACTAGGCATTTCACAGAGTTATTTAGGATTTTTTTTTTATTTCTTCACAAAACATGACTTCTTAAAGTGGAAAAATAAAGGGGTGAAGGTGTCAAGAACCCTGCCTGCCTGCTTTCTCTTTTTCACTTACTTCTTAAAGAAAACAGGAGGCTCAGTGCTGAAAATCTCAATAAAGGAAGGAATTGCCAGGAAGCATTTTGTAAGGTGCCTAAACCCCAGAGAGACAGACATGTCCCTGTCCTCACCATTCCCAGCTGGCTGGTTACAGTTTCTCAGCTGGTTTTCTCTCTTTGTCTCACTCACCTTCCTCACAGTGCACAAGGAGGCAACAGGACAGAGTCTGCTTCCAGAGCAAATGCCCAAAGGAGAGAGATGATACTCTTGCACTAAAGATCCCTTGGGGTTTTAGGTGTTCAGTGTTCCTTCATTATTACTCTGTGCCTCTGAGTTCAGGATTTACTTGCCACAGCAAGATAATATGCTAATCACTGCACTTTGAGCTACATCATCATCTCAGCTGCCAGCCCTCTAAATGATGCAAATATCGGCAGGAATCACTGTGGTAGAAGAAAGCCAGGAAGTCAAAAGATTCTTTAGGTTTCTGGTAATTTGTTTGCACTTGTGAGGGTGTATGTAAAGAGAGGAGCTAAGTCTGCTGTTCACAATCTTTTTCTTACTCACCCAGCAAACCCAGAGAGGTGAACAGCTGAGCATTGGACAGATATGATGGCAACCACATCCTTGCAGCAGATACTCAAGGATATTTTCTTACAGCACATCTTATTTCCTTTCTTCAAATAGTCACTGTTCTACTCTAGCTGTTGTATTCAGCCTGAGAGCCTGCAAATACACAGAGACTTTATCATAAACAGAACCCCATGGGCTTGGTAACACCACCATATCCCTCTTAAAATCTCTATGTTCATCAAATTGAGCTCCTTAATTATCCTCTTTTACACTCCAACTGGTAATTTCTGTTTGCATGTAAATGTCAAGATTTGTCCACAAGTGTCTTTACTTTTGTAGAACTCTGATGAATTTGTGCTCCATAATTCAAAATGAAGGAAGCAGATGGAGTCCAAGGTAATTTTCCCTTTGGGAATGGCAGATATGTAAAATTGGATCACTGGCATTTGATCCTGTAATCAGTGAAATGCTCCCAGACCGAGAATGTCTTTCTAACATTTTTTTTAAACTTAAATGTCATGATGAAAAACAGAAGATGCAAAGACTGCAATAATATTACAGAGAGCACTGAAACTGATTAACACCAGTCATAATAATATTAAGAAAATTAGATTAAAATTAGATTTTAAAATGTATTTATGTACATGGATTAAAAAAAAAGTATGAAGCCTATTTACTTAAATTACAATATTCAAAAAAGTTATCAGGGACTTAAGATAAGGAAAAATCAGACTATAAGTGACTTATCTTTAAAGTGGGTAGAGTCTTACTCTTGTTCAGAACTTCCCTTAGGTTCACTGAGGTCAGGCTTAGAAGTCAAACAATGTTCTGTGATAAGGTAGTAAACATTTTAATAATAAAGAATAAATTTTAAAACTTTTAATTTTGCTTTAATTTAAAGATTAATTTGTTTAAATTTTATTTTTATCTAGAGAACATTCTGATAGAGATCTTTGGTTTAGTTTAATACTCACTCTATAGAAAACCCAAATATTTTTTCTCTAACACACAATTACTATTTACAGAGAAAGAACTCAAACTGTGATCCTTTAAGGACACTTTTTCTCTTGCATTTTGTTTCCAGAAATCACACCTGAAGCACGCCATCAAAATTATGTGATATTGATGCTACTCAAGGAACAGATAACAAAACACCCTAATGTCAAAAGTAATTTCATTTTTCCACCAAGAAGAATGAGGCTATCTCTAAACATATTAAAATATTATTCACTTTGACAATAAAACTAGTTCTGAGACATGAACTATTGCTATATTAGAGAAGGGAAGCAATCAGTATTTTTCATCTTCTTAGAATCTCTATAATACAAAAAATCCATCATTGTCTAATGGAATCATTAAGTACCTGGAAGGCAAATGTCTTTTCTTATTTCCAGTGTGAAATCTAGTTTGAAACAAGCACTTACAGTTAACTCACTTCTCTAACATCCAGAAAAGTTTGACCAGTAATGAATGAATATTTTCCACATCTTTATTTGAAATTCCGTAAATTTTTCATTACTATGCCATGGTGCATTGTTGTACCATTAAAGAGTCCTAAAGGGGACTGCACTAATATTCAACAGTGCTACAAATGATAATATTTCCAAATATTTTAACCTAAAGCAGTTAGGTTTTCAAAGTTTTTAACTGTTATTACTCACTTGCGAGAATATTTTTTTCGGCTAATCTATTAAACTTATTGCAGTGTGTTACACTAATGGCAACATTTATGCTATATATATTATCTGCATTCTATAGAGGCATTTTTAAATGTTCTTAATGTCAGTTTTTAAATCAAGCAATATGGCTGTTAAGAATACAATTTCATGCATTTCATTATGAAAAGCTTATTTTAACTGCGTGGCAATCATACCTTGTGGATTTAATGAAACACATGCTTAAAAAAAAAAGCACAGGAATGTTGAGTAAACATTTAAAATTAATTTCATATGTGAAAATAAGAGCCCTTTCTCTGACTATGTATAAATTGCTGCAGCTCTGTATCAGCTCTGTAGCTCAGGGGTCATCACAGAGACCATTCCAGTTCCATGTTTCCTGTAGTGCATCTAATCCCTCCAACTTTATGAATCAAGAAGCTGCATCACTGTGATGGAATTCCTCTTTCCTTGAGAATTGCCTCTGATTCAGGGACAGGTACTTATATTTTACTTAATTAAGACCCAACTAGCCATTCCATTATTGTTTGCTTCCTTCTCCATCCTTCTCCACACTAGGTTCACCCATATTTTTCTTCCTAAAGCCCAATGCTGTGTCACAGTCCTGGTGGAGTCAAGTTGCTAAAGAGCCAAGCAAGCCTCCATGAGCATTTTGTCTCACACTCTTTTCACAAGGATGAAAGCCCTGTAGTTCTCTGTAGGGGAAAGCACTATGCTAATTTGAATTACAGGAACTGTTACCATTGAAGTCTACTGTCAGTTTTCCTGCCAGTATTAATTACTAAAGCCAGGGTGGCTATCTGAATCCTAATTTTAGGCACGTGTGGAATAGGGTTTGGAATATGAAACACTGAGATTAGCTAACAGTTGGAGCTATAACACAGAAACCCATAGCACAAATGCTTCTTCAGATTTGTCCAGAGAGAGGTCTCTTAGATCAAGGTCTCTTACCTGTGTATTGTATCTTCATGGCATTGCTAAAGCATCCAATTCATTGCCAATAGAAATAGAGTTCATAATACTGAAAGAGCTCTCTGAACATCACAAATGCATTTCACGAGTGCTATCAAATCACAATCCTGAAACAGCTTTCTTTTGCTGCCAGCCCAAGCTGTTTTTGAAAGGACATAAATAGACGTGTGCTTCAACATCTTACTGAAAGCTGCTCAGCTATCTAGACACCTTTTCCTTTAGTAAGACTTTTAAAGGCTCTGTAACATCTCATTATATTTTAAAACATAGCTTTAAATAAATCATTTTTATTGTGTATTGAATCATAGTTTTCTGTAATTTTAAATGGCTATGTTCTTTGTTTGGTGCTATCTCTTTTTTTCAAATCTGCTCTGGTTAGTGGGACTTTACAAAATGCAAAATTAATGATCAGTTTTCTTATTTAAGACCAGTAGCAGACATCCTTTTTCTGTGTGGAAATACAAATATGAAAGCAAAGCATTCAGGCCAAACTCTTAGTTTCTATGGTAATGTCATGAGGCATGGCAGCAAATGTTATTTTAAAGCATTCTCCCATTTCCCATTCAAATGGTTAGCACAAAGTATTTTCCAGTATATGCAGTCAATAGCAGATCAATGGCTTTGCTCCTCTCCTGCCAGGCACACTACAGACAAGGAGGAGTCATCCTGCTTAACAATATTGCTGTGGGAGATTGGATTAAAATAATCAATATGGCTTTTAACATATGTGTTTCATTTTGAAGAAAACCTGTAAAATTCCAATTCTTGGATTGTGTCCTGCTAGTATCGGACTATGCTGTAATTAATATTTCCCATAGCAACTAACTGTAGTAACACTAAATCATATCCGTGGTTCATCTCAGAAACCTGGAACAAATTATTCTTGTCAAAATAAGGCAATAAAAAACAAAAATTCCCAAATCAGGTTAATTTTACAACAATGTTCTGTTCTGCATGGCTGTTCTTATATTACCAATCCATTCACCTCTCTTTTAAATTTTGAATTTGAGGTACTACTGAAGGTGTCTCTTAGAAGGAGCCTGAATAAAAAGCTTGCTGGAAAAGAAGCACGCTCATTCAGTTACACATCCTCCTGCTTTCTACATATTAACTCTGAAGTTTAAATTTTTTCTTAAGTAATTGGTGATTTGAGGTTATCTGAATTTGAAATTCAAAAAGATACCATGGTTTTAAAGTATTTTGCGTATCACTGGGTGTCTTTCCAGAGTAAGGAAACAGTCAAGGATGATTCACAGAAATTAATTGTGTCACAGGGGCCAAACACCATAAAATAACAATCAAATTGTTTCTGCCAAGGGAAAAAAAAAAAAAAAAAAAAAAAAAAAAAAAAAAAAAAAAAAAAGAAAAAAAAAGAGGATGAAAGGAAACATGTTTGTCTTGGCATTTCTGATACACTTCACATTACAGAGAAATGTAATATATCTAAATGTATATAAGCAAAGAGGTATTTATTTGCACACCACGTTAGCAGTTGGATACAGACTCACTCGTGTGAGCTGGGAGGTCACGGCGGATGTTCGTCCTTTGAGAGGGGCTGGGAAAGGCCAGTGCTTCACGCCGAGTGAGCTCGTGCCCCTCAGCTACACAATGACCAAGAGCAGCACCTCTGCCTCAAGAGCTCCTTTGGCTAGCTCAAGATTTCCAAATTTCCTCTGTACAGCTAAAAATGGCTGCAATACAAAAGTAATAATCTTTTCAGGTTTCATGAACCGTTTTTCCTCTCCTTACTTTCTAGGGACACACTACTGAACCTATTTTGCATCAAATTTCAGCCTTTACAAAGTTATTTTGGAGCTTCTGGCATGTTTGGAAGAAAGCAAAAATTATTTCATAATCCCACATGTGATCCATGAGTAAGGTTGGTAATATCCATCAGACAAAATGGTAAGGTGCCTCTTGTTTTCAAGTTATTCTTCAGCAATTTATGCTGTCTAAAAATAATGTCTCAGGTTTCAGACACTGGCCCTGTAACTTTTATTCATATAAAGCTTGATTTTACAAATTACTGAGGACTCAAGGCTTCAAAAAAGTTACATGCTTAATTTACATCCTAGAGCTACCATTCATGCAATCACAGAATATCCTGAGCTGGAAGGGGCCCACGGGGATGATCAAAGTCCAGTCCCTGGCCCCGCACAGAACAGCCCCAAGAACCACACATGTGCCTGGGGATATTGTCCAAATGATTCTTGAGCTCTGGCAGGTAAGAATAAGTAATTTAAATTATTCTACTGGCAAATACATGTTTGTGTGCTCTCTGATCTCAGGTCAAAGAAGATCCAGCAACCCTTAGAGGTAAAAAAATCCCAAGTTATCCCATGGAATTAAAGCAATTGAATTGAATAATTGTTGTTGGATTGAGTTATCTAATTTGCCAAAAAAAAAAAAGTATTTGCTTTAACTCAACCATGCTACCAATTTATTTAGTTTTTATCTTGTAGAGATAAAAATCTGTATCACCAGTAATTAGTCCTGAAAGATTTACAGAAACTCAGTTAGAAAAAAAGAAAAATAAAGAGAGATTGACAGGTGAAGTTTGACAGCATTTCAGACTGTGAACTTCTTAGGTGAAGGGGCAAACATTCCAAGATTATGAGACAATCTGTTATTTTCTGGAAGAATATTTGCAGTGCTCTGCTGATCCAGGTTAGTATGTTATGATGTCCTTAAAAAACTGGAGTCAGCTGTTCATCACAGCTTTGTTATCTATCTAATCATTCTACATTTCTTAGTAAAGGAAGAGATTTGCAGGTTTTCTCTAAAACTGCCAATGTTTAAATATCTGTTGATTTGTTCATGAAGAAGATCTGTCACAGGGAAAGACAATCTGTAACAAATGCAAAGCTTTAAAGTGTTTCATTCTACAATATTTTTTCCTTAGTATCCTATTTACATTTTCTAAATTGTTTCTGCTTTTATTGTAATATCTGGGGAAGCCCTATCAGCTATTGGCTCTGTCAGAACAAGCCCCAAATTATAGCAATCCAGTTTCATTTTCTCACTTTCTTCAGAAAAAAAACTGTACACACATTCACTTACATAGTCCTTTCTTTTATTGAATGCTGACATTCTGCTCAAACCACTACACTGCATAAAAGGAGACATAATTATCAGTTCTGAAGAGTTCTGATTTTATTTTTTCATTTTTATATATATATACATATACAGACAGATGGAACTAAGAAAATGAAGCTAGTTTTATTTAAATATTTGGTGTGTACTATTGCTGGAAGCGTTATGGGTAACAAAGACATCAGGCTAAGATGAAAATGAGTACATTTTTTATAGAGATTTTGGGAAGCTTACTGTACAGAAATCAAATCTGTGTTTTAAGTGGTTTACCTGATAGATACTTAACTCCCATAAGCAAAGCTGTAAAATTTGAACAAAGGAGGTTGAGTTGTCTTTTTCTAGAATGCACCACAAAAGAGAGTCATGGTATATCCTATGATATAGGAAAGAGAATTTGGGTAGGTATATCCTGTATTATATTAAGTAGGATGCTCTTTAGTACTGTTATATAATAAATAGAAATTCAGAAATCACACTGGCTTAAGTGACAGCTCGAATAATAAAAAAGAATAGATCAGCTCTTCTCCTAGGATGTGACCATGTTCTACTTTTAATGTGCCTCAGAAATACAGAAGATCAGCTCTCAGGAGGAAAAGTTGAAACATTCCACCTGCCAAATAATTTAAATTCCAACCATCTACCAGAAGACACAAAGGTCAGATATGTACCAGTGTCTCTAGACACACAGATACGTTATCTCCATCTCTGAAGGAAAAAAATTATTTAAGGGAGACGGGACAAGAGACTCAGAAATTAGATGCAGGCACTTCTGCTAGAAACAGCATCAGGTGAAATCTCACCCATGGGATGAAAAACCCTCCCAAACTCAAGTTCTAAAAGATTCTGTGGATTAAAGAGGAGTGCTCAAAACCAGTCCCAAAGCATGACTGTTCTTAGTGAGGATTTTTTTATTCTTACACACCAACTATGTGAACTGTTATTCTCACATGGATATTTTGGGATAACACAACTAAAGGAAGTAGGAGTAATAACAAGTCAATAGTTGGGGAGTAAAGATGTTGAAAATTCATCAGAAGGAGTGATTTTGACTGTGGATGCCCTGATAATTGGGACACCAGTGTCTTTTCCTTTAAAAAAACCCGCAAAGCTGTGTTACTTAGAAAAATGGAAACCAAATGAAAGCTACACAGTTAATTTACTTTATTTTAGCCTCCCTCCAAAGCTTTGTTTCTCAAATCTGCTCAGTTCACACTATTGGTTAGAGCTGATCTCCCTTATAAATGAACCTCTTTGGAGATATAACTCTATTTATAAATAGAAAACAAATAAAGCAGGCAGACAGAGCAGTCTCTGTGAATGCTAAGCTGAGACAAAGGTTTTTTTATCTAAGAAAGAAAAAATAACTGTTTTAAATTCCTTGCTAAAATGCCTAGAGTTTGTAATGCAATTGCTAAATTTGGGGGGGTTGGAGGGTGGCCACTAACCCTGGCATAGATTTAGCTTAGCAATAACTGGGAAATCAGCAGGGGCAGAGCACTAAGTGGGGAAGATGATGTAGCACATATGTTGAACAGCAAAACTATTTGCATAGACAAAACAAAAATCAGGGTTCTTTTTCTCATTCAGATCCTGCTGGATTCAACCATGTAGTTGAAAGACAGTAGTTTCAATCTCAGTCTCATTAGAGATTCTTTCAGCCCCAAATTATTCCAGTCAATGTAATATTTGTTAAAAGATGGAAATATGAGTGAAGGTTTTTTCTTCCTTTATTCTTCTCTTTTATCTCTCTTTTAACACAACTTTTAGCAACAATTGATTCATTGCCCAGTTAAGTCAACTCTAGGTACATCAAAATCTCTTCATGAATATTCACAGAGCTTAATAGGAAAGCTACCCAAAAATCAGATTTGAATGAACAACCAGGACATCTGTCACACAGACAGGTAACCCTGAAGAAGTGTTTTGTTGAAAGAAACCAAAAGAGAAAAGTTAACTGCCAAAAAAGAGACCTGCCTGGATTTTTACTCTAAGCAGCAGGGAAAATGAGTCAAAATATCTCTCAAAAAATGATATATATTATTGTATTTTCCAATGTCAATACTGTAACCTTTCAGCAAAAAATAGTGATGTATGCTGCTTATTGAGGAAAGGAAGTATTCCTTGCAAAATATGCTGGGCTTTCAAACTGTTTTGGAAAGTGTAAGGGATGTTTAACAAATTTGAGTAAGAATTCTTACCTATTTGCAACAAGCCTTGCTGTTGACAAGTCTTCTATGTGAAAAGGCAGTGAGAGAGGATTTCCAGAGAACCAGGGCAGGCTGCAGAGTGCGGCGTGTCCATTGTCCATAACCCCAGGCAGAGCTTCTAATGCAAACTGTAACTTCAGACACCACATTTTCTTTCATTTTCACTCCAGTGCCACACAGTAGCACTTTGAAATAAAGAGATAAATTAGTCTTTACAGAAAAAGGTAAGTCTATCTTCTCCTACAGCCCTGACAACCTGTGCAAACTCAGGCACTGAAAAAGCCAGTGGGGTGTCCATGCCTTGCACATGCTCTGCAAGACTTTGTAGGATTTTACACATTATTGCCCACATGCCCATCAGAAATTTGCAATTTCTCCTGAATTGCAAATTCTATACATAGCCCACCATTTTGCTTGCATGGACAATACCAAGACTTTCCAAATAGGAAGAGATCTGTCTTTTCTTGTTGTTGATGTGTCAGCAGTGCCAAAGCACCAAGGTGCTCACTTGGCCTCTTCTCGCTACACAGCTCAGTGTGAGTGTGCTTTGTAAAGACATGCACATTTCACATCAGAAAGCTGGGGTTGAACAGGCTGCTCCAGTTTGGGGTTTGCTTAAGTTTAGAGTACTTGTAGGTGTACAGTACCTATGGCATATCAAATATAATTAATATGACTTTAAAATTGATTAAGATCTTTTAGTATTGGAGAAATTATGCTGATTTTCAAAGAGTCAGACTTTTGAGCATTTGGTCATACTTTGGACAGAAAATATTTTGTACTTTTAAATGCTCACTTTCCATTTGACATCTGTTAAAAAGAAAAAAAAAACAAGTTCAAAGAAGATATTTGAATTGTTCCTTCATGATCTCTATTAGTACATATCTTCTTGAACCTGAGCTATCATGTCTGGGTCCTACCCAGTGGAGCTTATAACTTGTTTGATCTGTAAACTATTTGGTTTTGTGCCGCCTGGACTGAGACCCCCTGGACATATCTGACCTTAAAAGAATTGCTATTGACACAGACATCATTAATTCAGCTGTCAACTTTAGTAGTAGTTTGACTCAAGTTAAAGTTAAATCATCCTTTGCCTAATCTAGTTTGCTGGGATCCACTCAGTCTAATTGAGTTATCCATTTAATAAGAGACCTTTCACAAAGTTTTTCTTAATACAGAAAGAATATATCAAACATTAAAATCCTTATGTGTTATAATACAAATTTATATCTACAGTTTAAAAACATTAAGACCTTTCCTTTTCATACTTGGCTTCATTGTGAAGGCTCAATACAATCAGAGTTGACATTTTCAAGTAGGTATTTTTCAGTTATTTAATGGCAAAACTCTGAACAGAATGTATAGAAGATGCACTCTTCTGTGTTCACAGAAATCACACAAATCCTCTTCAACTCATCATAAAGAGACACTGGCAGTGATTTGATAGGGAATCAAGGATATTTTCTTCTCCTCCTGTTTTAGAACTAGCTAGTAGAAAGTAAACCCCTAAGTCATCTTGCACTGTAGTAGTTAACATAGGTTGAACTTGAAACTCCCAATTCAGTACAATGAGATACTAAAAATAAAAAAGTGTGCTGAAAGGCACTTCTACAAATTCTGTAAAGGGTATAGGGACAAGTGGGACTTCTATTCTGTCTGTAAGATGTCCTGATTATGCTTTAAATACTCTGTGCAGATTTACACAGTAGACAACCACCAGGTACTACGTAATGGTCCCATCCAAACAACAGCCTGGGCAATAACATTTCTCCTGACAGTCATATTCATTATCTGTGTCCATTTTTGAAAAACTGGAACAATTGCTAAGCTTTTCCAGTTAAAGGCTCTATGGTAAATATTTTTAAAAACATGTTTTAGAAGTTATTTATGTAACTGTTTCAGTTAGGCAGCAAACTGCTATTATATCACAGAACTCATTAAGCACCATATAGTTAAGTTCTTTTCTGATCTTAATTCCATGCTTCTAAAACAAAGATTATAGCTCTCATTTATGGTGCTATTCCAGCAGTGATTCTGGGGGAAAAAAAAGTCTTTATAAATGTCCATTTCAGACTGACTTCTTAGAACATCCAGCTGAAAGCGTTAATAAGGTCTTTAGCAGTGTTAAACAGGTGGATATCTGGACAACAGTAAAATGATGGTATTATTTGAGATGTTTACTCAAATAATATATCCAAATCTATTCTCCACATGATTAAAACCATGTTGCAAAATTTGAGAAAGTAGCAAACTGCAAGGATGATTTAAAGACTGGAAAATCTGCCTTACAGAAAGAGATTTAATAGGTTCAATATATTTAGCTCATCAAAGTCAAGCTTAAGGGATCTATAAGAACCGACAGGGGGAGAGTGTATCTTTCACTAGAGGGCTTTTCCACCTAGCAGGCTAAGAAACAACTATATTCCTTGACTGAGAGTTAAAGCTCACAAAATGGAAATTAGGAATAAGGTCTGTTTTAAACAGTAAGAATTATTAACCAGTGAGGAAACTTAGCTAGGGCTGTTCTGGGTTCTCTCATATTTTAAGTGTTTAAAACAAACCTAGATATTCCCTTTTATTTCTTAAAAGACATGATGTGCAGGCTTGATGTTGAGCTAAAAGATTATGAGCCAATCCTTGCAGTCTCTTGCACTCAGTTCCAAGCTCGTGTTGTTCCCTTTCTGGAAGGAACAACAAGGAACAAAACTTGCCTAAATTATTCAGCACAGGCCAAGAAAGCTCTGATTCATCTGCAAAATCCCACTATGCTCAAAACCCTTAAATACCCTCATTGGGTCAACCAAGGGTTTGACTCATTTTCTGGTCACTAATAACTATTTAAAAGGCACTTTCATGGTAATCTTATCTGATCTACTCAATGAAAAGGATCTCCAGAAAACTCCCCTTTTTGGCTGTCAATTATTGCTACATTTTATTGCTACAGCTAAAATCTTGTTGAGAAAATAGGAAAAGAGCATGTATGTGGAGTGAAGGATATTTTATTTGCCTACCTAATGTTTTAACAGGTTATAATTACAAATTATGTAACTGGGATCTTAAAGAGTTAAACTTTTAGGTGCTTTTAGGACTCATACCATTAGTTCTAGTTCTGAATTTCTTAATAGAAACAACAAAGTGCCAGTTTTCCTTGTGTAACTTTCTTAGAGGTCCTGATTGTTTAGTTTAATACAAAATATATTCTCTGTATTTTTAAGGCAAACATACCATCTAAGCAAGCAATCACATTCCACCTAATATTCCACAATAATATCCACTAATAGAGATTATTACAAGCCAGCAAACCACTGTTGGTTCCTAGAGTAAAAAGGCATAAATCCCTTACCCAGAAAGGTGCTCAGTTCTCAGTGTTCCAGTTTTTGATAAAACTCATTCTTGGTCCCAATTAGTACTCACTATGTGTCCTGAACCCCGAGGACTCACTAGCCTCATAATTTTCATTGCAGCTGTTATAACTGTAAATGCTATTATTCATATAGAAAAATCAGCTTTTAAAGTGCCATAGTTGTATTATTACCTTTTGAAGCTTAATCAGCACTTCACTGCAAAGCTGGCCTCATTACTCTGAATGACAGGGAACTTCCTACCTGGCTGAGGAATCTGAATGGAATGTAACTGCATGGGACTTCTACCAAAAGAAAATGTTAATTGACATTTATGTTTAAATATGGATTGCTTTAAACATTTCCCAGAGTATAGCCTATGTTATGAATCAAGGGTCTAAAAATGGTCTCTTAAACTTGAAGTTATTTCTCAGGTTTTCTCTCTCTGAAAGTAACTGTCACAATCCTTCAGGAGTTGTTTTCAGAGCCCATCTTCCTGTTCAAATGAGGCAACTTCAATCTCTCTGACCAGCTGCTTTTTATGAGCCCTTTATTTTCTCAGACATTTAATCTTATGCTTCTTTAGAGCACATTTACTGAAATAGTGAAGTGTAGGAAATTATTTTCTTGGCAATGCTTTCTTTTGATGTTATACACAAAGAAATTGTAGACTAATTTTCAAGTGCACATTATAATCTTTACACAGTTCAGACAATATTTAGATATGTAATTTGGCCTGTTGCCAAATGAAGGGCTTAAGAATTTTTTGAATTTTATGCTGTAGAAAACTCAAGAAAAAAATAAAAGAAGCATTGGGAAATCTTAAAATGAATACAACAAAAACTGAAATTTTTTCTAATGCTTCATCAAAGGCTAATGTAGCTGAAAGGCCACGTCACACAAAAGTTACAGCTCACATTAGTGAATGAGATGAATAGGGAGAAGAAATGAACATAGGCACAAAATCAAGAGCAAGGGAGGTAAGTAACCTCAGAAGGAAATCTTTCACCAGCACAGTGTGTAGGAAACAGCTGGGGGGAAAGAATGGGTGGAGAGTCTGAGGAAAGCTGTGCCAAAATGGTGTTTTCTGTGTTCTAGCTGCTCTGCTACTAATCACGTCTTTTGTGATCCCCCACCATTCATCAGTTTCCCAAAGTTGGGCTCTCCTACCATTTTATTGGACACTTTACAAGTAAGAAGCAGCTTTAATTTTGTACCTTCAGACAGGACATATGAGCAGTACATTTCATATCCCTCCGTTGTCACCCACTTGCATTTACAAAACAGGGTTTGGAAGGAGGTGTCCTTTGAGGGTAGATTTTACTCTCAAACAAATAAAGCAAATTTATGCACAGCTTCTGTTAAAAGCAAGGATTAGGATTGCCAGCTGCTACGAACAGGCATACTGAAGAGCACTCTAACATCTGGATACAAACACTGTGGTAGTGGACTGGATGGAGAGAAACATGAAAAATATGTCACAGCACCAACAGCTGCCAGCCAGCAGAAAGCTGCAGAAAGCTGCAGTTCACCAGAACATATCCCTGTGTGTAAAATTACCTTTTACATGATTATGCTATAAATGAACCAAAAGTTGGACACACACATACACACCCACACATATACAGACAGTAAATCAGCTGCTGCTTTATTTTCTTTTGAATTGTGTTCTTGTATAAGATATCAGTCCTGAATCTGCAGAGCCTGGTAGTTTAATTTTCTTAAGTTTTTCTTATTTAATCCAGATACCAATGTGTTTGTGCAATATTTTGACTGTTCCTCAGGAAAAGTCAGTAGTCAGGCTTTTTTATGAATACCATTGCTCAAAGACTGAAAGAGATAGATGTGTGCAGACCATTTGGCATTTCTTTATTTCTTTATATCATATATTGATTTTTCCTACAGAGGTGGTGTGAGGGACTGAAATGTTATGGTTAATGGATTAAACATTGTTATGTAGGACTTTTTGCCCATTATGATCAATTTTGTTCTTATTAGGTCTTTTAAATCTGAAAGTAAAATGCTGAGAAATCACTTAAAATTTCTGCAAAGAACAGGAGACTCCTTCAGTTTTCCTCAGATTAATTTCCACCTGAATTGAGGGAGACATTATTTCATTTTGGAGCAGCAACACAGACCACAGTTAATAACTGTGAGTTATAACTGATAAGTGTAGGACCAAAGTGACTTGGTCCTTAATCTCAAAGTTCAGTGTTTTGGTAAATGCCCTGCAAAGGACTCGTGCCTGCAGAGAAACCACCTGAGCAGCTTGAAGCACCAGCACTGTTCTGGACCAGTAACACAGTGCAAAAAGGAGATCTGATGTATATAAGAATCTAGGAAAAGACCTCAAATATATCCTTGGAACCCAGCATCCAAAACTTACTGATTCTTTTTCTGAAGGCAATGGAATGGCAGACACCAGCACGCAACACTCTCAGTGGGTGAAATGCTTAATGACAAACCATTCTACTCAGTGATGAAAATGCACAAACAAGGCCATAAGAAATGAGCTTTCCAAAATTATAACTGGGTAAAATTAATTTATTCCAATATTTTTTGCAGGGACTTTTTTCTTCTCTCTTATAGACAGTGCCAGAAGCATTACTTAAGAATTGTTACACTGAATGTACATAATTAAAACCTCTATTATGCACCAGAAATGGTTTGTGCTTTACTTCCAAGTTATAGGATTATTGCATTTTTTTCTCATAATTAAGCATTATATGTTAATTCTGCTCTCTTCCTTAGAGCCATTAGCATATAAATACAGATACTGACTCAATCTGCTATTCTCTGTGAAAGATTAAGTTTTTAAACTTCAATGGACAAACCATTTATTAAAAAATAAATATGCTTCATGAAATTACTGTTGCTCTAACATTTCCATTGATAAATGCACATCTAAAATAGAAGCAATTTTAATAATAAATTGGACAAGATGGAAAAATGAAATTTTAGATTATTAAATGCATATTTACTATTATAAATGTTAGCTTTTTTTTAAAATACATGCTTTAGGCTTAGAAGTTATTTTCTTTTCCATTTTGAATCATTAAAAAATAAATGGTTAAGCATTTCCTGGTTGACATTTCTTATATTTTGCAGCAATTCAAAAGATCAAGTGACATTATCTCAATATGAATTACTAAAGACTGAGGCAATATTCTGAAGAAATTTGCTGAATTGGAAGAAAACCTAGAAATGTGTTTTTCTACAAAGTAAAAGAATTTAAATTTTCAGCTGCCCCAAAAAAAAAAAGCAGTAATCCCATTTCTTCTTCATATCCTATCTATTCTTTGTGCTGTTACAGATTGAAATTATATATGTATGTATATCTATCTATCAATCTATCTATATGTATATGTATATGTGTATATATATATATATATATATAAAAATCTCCATACTATTTTTTCTGATCCTAAAACAGGCAAAGACCATGAGTTCTAACCATTAATATGGATAAATCTCACAACATCACTGGTGAAAATGAAAGGCTGCTGTGTGAGAGATGGCATGTTTGTTTTCACTTTTATACAATATTCCTCTACAAGGGGTGTCAAAGAGCCCCCTGGCCGGAGGAGGATGTTTCCCCCACCCTTCTGAGTTCTCACCCAGCTTTTAGAACGTGGCAGAAGCTGTGACAGCCACACCAAAGAGCAAAATTCACCTTTTGGACAGGGAGCCTTCAAAAAGATCAAGGTTCACAGAGTCAAGGGGTGCATGACTTGGACATTTTTTTGTTTCAGTCTATATTTTGGAACAACAGGGCTGATTTGAAAGGGAATTCAGAATTAAGTAGCATAATCTTTCTCCTACAGCCTGCCAAATGCCAGAGCCTCTTCTGTCTTGTGCTGACAGCCTTTGTAAATTGTCCCGGGTGATATTTGCTAATCCATAGGGAATTTTCACATCTTCCTTTGCTTATGAATCAGATGGTGAGCTCTTGGCAGCTGACCAGAGAGATAGTGCCTTGCCCCTGCTGCATTATCAATCAGGCAAGTTTCTCAGTGCTCTCTGCTGCAGACACATTCTTTCATGCACTAAATTATCTCCGTTGGAGCGATTGCAGTGAGGTTAGCACGCTAAAGCCATTTGACTGGAGTGCATAAAACTCTTTATGGCTACACAGACACAGCTGCACCAGCAATTCATATCTTTGAGTGGCCCAAAGGAGTTTTCTGGATGGCCTTTTCAGCAGTTAATATATGTTCTGTAACAGCTTCTCTGGCATGTTTTTTTCCAGCAGTGCCCTATAGGTTATATAGACCACTAAACCCACTAAATATCCCAATCACATAGAAAGATGTCACACACAGGAAACATGGAGCAATTCAGTGCTCCACATAGCCTCAGCTCTGCTCTGCAAACTCTCCATCCAACTCAGTTCAGAAAATATTGGCAAATCCCACTGAAATATCATACCACAGCAAGAAAACACTCATTCCCTTTTTACCTCAGGCAAGACACAAATAAAAAACACCTGGTTTGTCTGATTTGTTCTCAGTGGTAACAGTTATCAGTGATGTCCCAGCTCCCCCTGTAGCCTTCTCTAGCCCCCTCCTCTTTCTACAACACTTGATTCTTTTTTTACTTCTTTGCTTTTTTTTCTCTAATAAAACTGCTTTAAACATTACACTCTCCCACAGCACTGTAATTTGTAAAGCAAGGGTGTTTGTGTTGGTCAAGCAGACTCATAGTGGCACATGAACTGGCTGGAGAAATGACCCAGCACATTATGGCAGCTGCTGATAAGCCAGTGCTTGAATATGGGATCCACATTTGTCAACATTTTCATCACCAACCTGGCTGATGACATAGCCTGGATGGATTCTCAGTGACTTTGAAGATGTCAACAAAAATCCCATGAGGTTCAGTAAACAGCTGCAGTAAGTTTTGCTGTGGGACAGAGACACACAAGGTATTGTTACAGGCTGTGGGAATGAATGCTGACCTTTCTGAAAAGGACCTGTCAGGACACTGGGTGTAGATGTACTGGGTTTGTGTGGCCAGGTTTTGGTAGTGGGGGGCTACAGAGGTGGCTTCTGTGAGAAGCTGCCAGAAGCTTGCTCCATGTCCAGCAGAGCCAGTCCCTGGCAGGTCCAAGACAGATGTGCTGCTTGCCAAGGCAGGGCCAATCAAAAACTGTGTTAATGCCTCTGTGATAACATATTTAAGAAGAAGCACCTATGAAGACACCGAGATCAGTGGAGAAGGAGGGGGAGGGGATGTTCCAGGCACCAGAGCTGAGATTCCTCTGTGAAGGAGGTTCATGCTGGAGCAGGGTGATGCCTGAGAGAAGGCTGTGCATACATAGGAGGCCCCTGCTGGAACAGGTTCCTGGCAGGGAGCTGCAGACCCCTGGAGAGAGGAGCCCACACTGGAATAGGTTTCCTGGCAGGACTTGTGACCCTGTGAGGACCCACTCTGGGGCTGAAAGAGTGACCATGTTGGAACAGTTCACAGAGAGCTGCTCCCCAGGAGATGAACCCACCTAGGAGAAGTTCATGGAGAACTGTCTCCCATGGGAGGGACCCCACGTTGGAGCAGGAGAAGGAGTCCTCTCTCTCAGCAGTGGTAGAAACAACATGTGATAAAATCACCATAACCCTCACTCCCTCTCTCCCTGTGCTGCCTGGTGGGGGAGTAGGAGGTAGAGCTGGGAAGGAGGGAGGGGTGAAGGGAAGGTGTTTTTAAGTTCTTATTTTGCTCCTCATTGTCTTGATCTGATTTTGCTAGTAATAAATTCAGTTCATATCTCTAGTTCTAGGCTGTTTTGCCCATGGTGAGTGACCTCTCCCAGTCCTTATCTCAACTCACAAACCCTTTGTTATATTTTCTGTCCCCTGCTATGGAGAGGAGTAATAGAAAGGCTTTGGTGGGTGCCTGGCATTCAGGCAAGGTCAGCCCACTACAGCAGGAAAGAGTTAGGAGCCAACTCTCACTGGAACTGAGATGAACTGCAGATTAAGCTGCTTTTGGAGGGGTGTGGGAAACAGATTGAGAGAGCATTTTACTGCCTCTGCTCATGGCTGTCACTGCCATGTCTGGAACATTGGGCTCCCCTTTGGGGCCACCCCTGTGTGCGTGGAGAAGCCTGAAAGGGGTCAGCTGATGGCTACCAAAGTGATAAATGTTGAGGCAGCCAGCTTTGCCTAGTCAGGGGAAGGGGTTCTAAGGGACAGCATAACAGCAATCTGCAAATACTGAAGGGTAGGTGCAAATGATGGGGATGAACTCATGCTGCTGAATCCCTTCCACGATTTCAAGACAACCAGAGAAAACCTGATTTTGGATAAACACCGATATGTAAAGAGTGTTGAAGAAGGCAGAGAAGAGGTACATATAGGTATATCTTTCATTCTGACTGGCTGCTCTTAACAGTAGTGTTTTCTCTGAAGTATATAAAAGAAAAGTTCTCCTAATGAATATCTGATGATTTTCTATATGAAGTTATTTATTTTTGTTTATCAAGGAGAGATCTGTGTAAAAATATCCTTCTAAAAGTCCAAGATAATCAATGCTGAGGAACAGATCAAAATCAAATTCTAAAGATGTGGCCTCTTACAACTAAGGTTTAATCCACAGCAGGGGAAAGCCAAATTTCAGACCTAAATTCAGCCTAATTTTACCTATATTGGTGTTCCTGATAAAGCACTTAACCCAAGTAAAGTAGTATTAAGAAAGAAATTAATATTAAAGTACTGTCTTACAGTATTAGTTATTTTATTCTCTTCCCATATGGTGTATCATCACGTTAAAAATGTTTTTTTTTAACTGCTGTTTGGAAAGGAAATGAATTCCCCTTAGCAAATCCAATACTCTATCACTCCATGGGGCAGAGCAGAAAACACTGCCAGGGAGAGGAGCACTGCACAGAATGTGATAAGTGCAGGTCACAGCTCTGTGTACCTAATCCTCGTGCCAGGCAATACCTGCCATTTACAGCTGTGGGCTGGGGTGAAAAACATCTGGCTGGAACTAATGAGCTGTTTTGCAGCCTCCTTCAGCATTAACAGCACTGAGCAAAGGTGACAGTGGCTTTGGCTCACAAGGAACTTTATCATCACTGCAGGGAGCTCTCTTTCCTGGTGTCGTGTCACTAGTGTTCCAGCCTGCAGTGTATTTGCTTATATTCTCTCATACAGTTCTCCTGTGCATTATTACCTGTTTATTATTGCTTTTAATTACTGTCTCTGGATGCACCACTCTTTTCCCAAATTTACTGTTTCCCAGAAAGCACAGCAGAAATGAACCAATATAAAGATCAAGGAAATTCTCAATGATCAAAAAATCCAAAATTCACAATTTCATGATAAAATCATATCATGACTTCTATCTACTGTACACATTCTGTGGCTGCTAGCAATGATGATGCTGCTGCTAAAATGACAAGGAAAATGTCCCTTTTTTTGCCCACCCATCTAGAACAATACTTTACAAAACACATAAAAAAATGTAGCAATTTTTTTTTTTTTTAACCAATGCATCCACTAAACACTCAAGAAGGACCACAGAAACTGAACAAATAAGAAGGAAATGAATCATGTGGGATTAAGCTGCAGGAAATTTTGCTACATGTGTCAAATTAGAATAAATTTCAGCTGGGGAATACCAGGTGAAACATCATGCTACTGGAATTCAAAGCTAAATCTCAAGCTGAAAAATGAAATTTTGTTTTTATGATTTTCTTTAATTTAATAAAAACATGAATGATGGGCTCAAGGAAATCTGATGCATTATGATAACTTGGATTATTGTTGACAAAAGAATATATTCAACAAAGACCCTGTAAAGCCTGTTGCTATAAATTTTGTTCATTGTAAAGAAAAAGAAAGCAACTGTATAAGAAAGAAAGTCATTAAAAGTTCCTTTAAAAGTTGAGACACTTCTTATTCATGGAAGGTGTAGTATTTAATAAAGAACAGACACATTTCTGCCCACAAAAGATAACTGATTTTGATGAAACCAAAACTTCTCACTCCACAAGTGGAAGGTACTTATTTCAGGGCAAATACCTGTGTCTCTGAATAAAAGACAGTTTTCAAAGACAGCTACTGAAGGTAATAAATGAACATAGAGCACTGCCTGACACAGGTAGATGGACACAGGGGCCTATTCTTAGAAGAAAATGTTTGGGTTGGGTTTTTTCTCCTCCTGTTCAGCTGAATCACACCACTCAACTCCAGATGCAGCTTCTCAAATAAGAAACCAGCTTAAAATAACTTCTGTCAGCCTCAGCTGACCCTAAAAATTGATCTCTATGTTCAGGTAGATACCAAAGCATCTAACTGCTACTTCTAAGGAACAATATAAGAGATACATTTCTCTTCTCTTTTTGCTGGCTGGCAAGGAGAAAGTTTTATATGTAGTATAATTTATTTAAAATTTATTTAAAAGTCTAATGAGTTTACTGTTTGAAAGCATTTGTGGGAAGGCTTGGGCTCAAAGGTGGATTTTGCATTTTCTTACAAAATAAAAAAGCAAAAGGCATCTCATATTAACTTGCCTTGGTGAAAACACTATGGACACAATAGTTTCCAGCAAGTGGCACTTCACTCTATTCACAGTAGTCAATGGCCATTGTAGACATTTTAGAGACCCTTTTGAGGGTTACTGTGTGATAGATTCTTCCAAATAAATCCTCAAGAGGAGAAAAAAATCATATGACCTGCACTGCATATACTGCCTAGCCCCTCTTCAAGGGCTAGAATTTCAATTTGGCATGAAATTCAGCTGGATACTTTCCGTGAGGAAAAAAAAATAAATCAAAAACCAAAACAAGATAAATGATCTCACCCAAATCCCTCCTTCACAACTGTTAACTGTAGCTTGCCAGCAAATTGTTTTTTGAGACAATCTCAGGCTTTTCAGGCAGATTCAGAAAAATGTTATAAATCATTGCTCTTGATAGCTGGGTGAAGCAGTCCATGCCTCTCCACTCTGGGGTCACTAAAAAGTGGTAACTTGGTTTAAAATGTTCAGAAGCAAAGAATAACCTAACCTGGTTCAAGTTCCCCCTTAGAGGTAGGACCCAATGAGACACTTACAGGTAACACTGTGATTCTGCACAGACAGTTTTAAATGAATACATGGACTGAAAAGGTAATTAATTTATTACAAAGGGCTATTTTTATAGGTTACAGTAATGGCTGAAAGCTTAAAGGTTTTTCTGCTTCAAATAATTATATTAATATTTCTTTTGGAAGATCAAAAGGAGGTTGAAAAAATTATTTCTTTAAGAAGCAGTAGTCTTCTGAAGCAATGCCATTTACTTTCAGCCGTGAAGTGATTTCCTTTGGATATAAATGTGCTGAACCTCAATCAGGATGCAGAGCAGACAGTTAAAGGAGAACTTCAAAAAGCCCTGAAAAAGGGAAACCTGCATAAAAGTTCACAGTAATTTCTGCATACAGTTCTGAAAATGAAAGGGCTTTGTAACATGAGTTCTCAGTTTGCAATTTAAGGTGCCCTGTTCATCTAAGATGCTTTTCTTAAGACTGCTTTTTGCTTTAAGATTCAGACAGACAAAAATTAGCCTTTAGATGTTTTCTCTTTTTAAAATTCTGTTTCTTCTTACATTTCAGAAGCCCTAAAGTCTTTAAAATGGGGCTTTCTTTATGTAGCTTTTTTGGACAAAAAGAATAGCATCTAACCATATCATTTTCCACACTTTTAATATGAAGTGTTAGAAAAGTACACTCACCTCAGTGGGTAAGAATGACTAATCCCTCAAAAATACAGATAAAGAAAATCAAGAATAGCTAGCATGAGGCTGTAAGATAAAGCATATCCTATCTTAACACAATTTTAATATTTTAATACATTTCAAATATCTTTCTAATTATGAAAAATTAAGGCATGTGATTTTAATAAAGTAGTGGGAAACCCTCCAGGAGACATAGGAAGCCTAATGCAAGCCATATGCAAATCCAGCCCTGTGACTTTGTTATAGGTATATGGCATATGTAGAAACATATAAATATTCTGGGTTTACAATTCTGGTTTGAAAACAGCAATTTTCATCTCAGCCCTGTTTTGATACAAATATAACAACTTGCCCCACACATTATAATGTAAATAGTTAGTTCCCTAGAAATGACAGAGAGGGAAAAACAGAAATGAAAAAAAAATGTGTAGGAAGAAGTATCTAAGAGAAAGACTCTTCAGCAAAATATTAAAAGATGTAATAAAGAAGATCCAGTAGAGAATATTAACAGAGTGTCTGATACTCTTGCTGCACACAGAAATAATGGGGTTTATAGAATTTATCCAAGACAAGACAGTCGTGGATTCCAGGAATGGCAAGTTGTCAGAGCCAGATCCCATGGTTTTAAAAGCCTTAACTCAATTCAGAGAAAACACAGAGAATCAACAAGGTAATTTATATGCCAGCAGCAAAGGTGACACCATCAGATAAGTCTGATCTAGAGATGATGAGCAAGACAAGGCTGATAGGAGCAGTAGCCCTGTACAGCTGTAACACAGGAATCCAAACTGGCTTCACAACAGAGGAAAACAGACTGTGGGAAATGTAGCAAAGCATCAGGCCAAAAGAGGAATTAAATTTCCAACAGGAAACACGAGGGTAGCAGGTGTTACAAAAATAATATTTTCCAAAAGCTCTCAGGCCACTCAGAGCAATCCATGATGGGGTGCAATCAGCAGATAATGGTCTCCTGGGAGATAATGCCATTAGTACAGACCACAGGGATGACTCTAAACAGACAAAATATTTCACATCAGGCTGCTTCAGTGAAGAAGGGCTCTTCCTTTTGGTCAGTCACTTTCTGTCCCATTTCCCATTGCTATAACCAGGATTATGATCCTGCTGTGTGCTGCACATGAGGAGACAATTGTGAGCAGAATTGCAGTGCCTTGCTGGGAAATCGTGGAGGTTTTAGCAGCAGCAATGTAAAAGTCTGTTCCATCATTACTATCCTAAGCCCTACTTGTATAATTTCCTTCTATCCTTACCCCAGCACACAGAGCACACCTAACAAAATGATTGGTGTAATACATGCACAAACAATCTGACAAGGACTTGAACTGAGTTGGACTCAATGTTTCAAGAACAGAGATAAAGCAGGGTGGCCAGGATTCTGCTGTGAGGTGGACACTCCACAGTTGTTTAAGTGTGGGATTATGTTTTTTTAAGCTTCTCATATTTTGGTGGTGCCTGTAAGATTCTGTTCCTCAAACACTTTAAGGAATGAGAGTGCTTCACAGTACTGTAAAGGGACTGGTTAGTATTTATGCAAGCCATCTCACATCAGAGCTCTAAATGTAGTATGGAAAATGTCTCTTTTGTAACCATCTAAAATGCATTTGTAAGCTTTTCTACCCTTGCCCGAACAAAGGACCCAAATTCCAAAGAGCTCAATCTGAAACCAGCTCAGCTCCTTCTTGATGCTCTCAGCATTCCAGCTAGAATTTCCTTCTCCCTGTTTATATTGTTTCATACTGAAGAAACACCAATGACAGTAAATGAGAATATCACACACAAACCCAACACAAAGTTGGTTACATATGTAACTTTGAGCTTTGATAAGCTGTTTCTGGTTTTGAGCAAAGAGGATGGACCAAAGACAACTATGCAATTACGTTGTACCCCTGCTCAAAGTAGACAGTGTGGTTCTAGCTGGTTTAAAATGTCCAGAAGTTTGATTGTTGCTTTCTCCTGTTTCATTGCAGTATTTGATACTTTGTTTTGACATTTTGACCGACATACAAAAGTTATTTTCACAAATGCAGAGAGAAGCATGCACACATTTGATTTTTTTATTTTTTTTTTTGCTACTGAGCAACTCTTTTAAATGTATTTTTTATTGAGTAATATGTAGATGACTATCTGGCATGAATCCCACAAACAATGAATGTGCTCATTATATGATAAGTACCCTTATTAAGAGGAAAAGAAAACATAAACATAACTAAGGTTCACATTGCATAATATTTTTTTCTTGAGGGTTCAGTGACACATGAGAATCTAATTTTCTAAGCCTGCATTCTTCACATCTGAAGCAACTAAAAAGATTTTCCTGTCCATGTGTTGGTCCCCACTTCCAACAATGGCATTCAAGGTATTAATGAGATTTTAATAATTAATTTGCTCTACATTTTGGCATCAGGAAGAGAGAAGGCTGAATAGCCCTACCACGTAATGCACACAAGTTCATCGAGGTCAGACTCGGGAGGAGACTACGAAGTTTAATAGCATTGGTTTGCATTTTAGGAAGTACATTTATTGTAATGGAATTACTAAGATATTTTTTGTTTTGTTGTTCATGGGTTTGGAAAAGAAACATAGCACTACGATACAGAAGATGTATATTACTACTGGCTTCCTAATAGATAGCTTGCATTACATAATCAAAAAATATAACATGTAAAAGTAACATGTATCAAGGTGTACACTGGTATAAAACCTCCTGCCATGTAAAACTGATTAGTGATTTTCACAAGTTTTCATAAATTTTGGAAGAGTTTGGTTAGCTGAGCCTGATTATAAATGCAAAATTAAAAACACTAGGGATAAAGCTCAATGATCTAAATGCTCAAGAAATAAAACCAAAGGCACAGATATGAACAAGAAATGGAATGCAGAAAAAGAATGAATAAATAGAGGACTATCCAGAAAATATGCTAAAAAATATTAAAAAAATTTGTAAGGGTTAATTATGTGCATATGTGTGTCCTTTTCACAAGACCAAACTCCAGCCTGAACACACTGCTCCTGACAATAGATTTGATGATGACAGTCCTAGATTATAATTATTATCTGACCATTTAATAAACTGAGGTGCAATCAAACCAAGATTTAAAGTTTGCGTTCTAAATGCTACTTGATTTTATGCCACTGTTGTTAATCCCTAAAAATCAATACTGAGCCCAAATCAGCATTACATACCTTAAGCCACCAAATTAATTTCTTACTCTAAAAAGGATAGACTTTAAGGAGCAGAATTTATATTAAATCAGATTAATGATCACAAGAATCACATTTCTGCTAGTGTCTCACCAAAAGGTAAATAAAAACACACCTTTTAAAATCCTACTTTTTTTCTTCTGTTTTCTCTTTCCCCTCTATAGCAAGGGATACCAAGAATCCTATAATTCCTTTACCTTTGATTTTTATTTTCATGGTCTTGTAGCTTTAAAGGTGCTTTCCCACATGGTTCAGACACATTAGCACTGGGGAAAAGAAAAGGAAAAACAGATGAAGAAAATGAAATCAAAATGAAATCTTGCAAAATAACCTTTGAATTATGGTACTGTGAAAAAAAAAGTACATTCCTAAGGTTCTGTTCTGTGACTGCCACCTGTGACTGCTGGTAGGAAACAGAATATTAATTTTAGTCTTAAACACAGAGATTATTAAATAGGATCTTCTCAGGCAGCTAACATGCAAACCTGGCTAAATCTTAGTAACTCAGCTGTCGATGCTCATGCATTATTAGCCAATGTTTCAATGTGTTTTCATTAACCTGACCTCTTGTTAATGACCATTTTATTTTGGATAGCAAATATCAAACCATACCAATGTCATGATCTCCAAAAGTACAGTAATTACTCTACTGACATGCAAGAAAACCCAAATTCAGTCTTATACCAAACAAAAGCTAAAGCAGGTAGGTAGACTGTGAGTTAATGTTATTTCCATGTGTCTGAAATACAGCTTTTCAGAATGAAAATTCAGAATGAAACTTTCTGATTTTGCTGAGGAACCTAGAAGAGGAAAGGTGGAAACTTCCCAGATTTTGCCAAAGTTCTCAGCTAAGTTTTTCAAACCCAGAGGTTTTAAACACAGAAGGTTTTTATACACAGAGGTAAGACTCAGAATATCTGGGTGCCCATTGACTCAGGCAAATCAAAATCTCCAGACCACCAAACAATTCCAACTAAAGATCGTTGCTTTAAAAATAAAACTGAAACCAAGGAACTACTCAAAATCATATTTCATATTTCAATGTGTCTGCACTCTGAAAATGAAGAATGTCCTACAGCTATATTAACATTTATAACACCTTTATGCATTTCCACCACAGTCTGTAATGATTGCAGTCCTAATGATAACAATTTCAATGACACCTGAATAGCTTAATAAGAAAAAGCAATTTTTATTCCCAGAGTACACAGGTTTTCTTTTTGGTTTTTTTAAGATGAATTATTAATTGGAATTACTGTAAGTTTTGTGAAAAGGGTAGATATTTGACAGAAATGTTAATAAAGGGTGTAATGTTGAGGTTTAGAGCTGTACAAAAGTGAAAATAAAGCACAAAATTGGAGTGGGCTACATTCTGACAGAAAAGACAGAAGCAGCTGCAACAAGTCAGCAGCATGTTATACAATCATCTATATCCAGCTTTCTGGCAGAGGAACAGAAGTGTTAATTTATTACTTTACTTTATGTTCAATGTATTCATAGCCTGCATTTCCTTGTATATTTTTTTCATTTTGTCACTAGACACAGTATTGACCCAGGGCTGCAGTTTATATCTATTTAACTTCCTCTGCTATTGGATGAAAAATATTGGATGTAAAAAACATCAAGGTAACAATACACATTACTGTAATAATTACCCTGGAAAGACAAACGGAAGTAATCAATCATTTTTGCACTGATGTAATGTTGTACAAAGTACTGGAGATATCATTGTAATTTGGCACATGCTGAATTACCCAAAAATGTGGCTGTAACATGCATCTGCTTTCACTGAAAATAAACAAATAGGAAATGGGCACAGAAAAGGAGGGTGCACTTGCCTTGCTAAAGAGTCTAAGTGAATAACTGAGCATAAAAAAAACTAGTGAGGCTAAAGCAAAGGACAGAAGCTGTTCCAGTTAATTGATGCATTCTTTCCTATTAGAGTACAAGCAAAGCTGTTGAAAGGAGTGACTCTGAAAGCAAAAATAAAAGTGCATTGTACTGTTCTGCTGGTGTTGAATATGCAGAAAGCTGACAGCCAGGAGTAGTGTTACCAAGGTAAAGTCATGTTCCACTCTCTGCAGGTCAAGGAATAGTGAACCTACACCTGTCCCTTGGCCTCTCCTGTTACTTAAGCTTTTTTGATGATTTTTGCCTTGTGTTTTGCCACATATGTACAAATGCAAGTTTGTAACTCCCACTCCAAAAATAGTGATTTGAAAGAAAGTTGATTCCATAAGAGTAGGGAGTGCTGTTCCACCTTCCTCATGGAATTGTTCCCAGCTGCAAGGAGGGACTCCACTTTCACAAGACAGTGGGCTTCCATGACTAGTTCAGAAATGTCAGGGCCTTATGACCCTTAAACTTAGTGCTGTGTCTTCAAATGTGTCCTTACCTTTATGATCTAAAGCTGCCAGGACAGGCTTGGTGATGGAAAATGAATATCAGAAGCAATCAAAAAAAAAAAAAAAAAAAAAAAAAAAAAAAAAAAAAAAAATAATTTTTTTACTCTGGCCTTCATCAATCATT
>VZRX01022409.1:0-31674 GCA_013398075.1 Notiomystis cincta | reverse complement strand
AGAGAGGGTGGGTGAAAAAAAAAAAAAAAAAAAAAAAAAAAAAAAAAAAAAAAAAAAAAAAGAAAAAGAATAAGAAAAAAAATCATCTTTCTACTCTGGCCTTCATCAATCATTCATAACCACTTCAGCTCCTTCCAGCTTTCTGCTTTACAGCAGCACAATCCCAGAAAGGCATGTCTTGTGCCTTGATATAACAGGAGGTCCTGCAGATGAAATCAAAGAGCAGTGGGACCAAAAGTGCTTACTGATGTGCAATCTTCCAGCTCAGAAAAGATATTTCTTTCTTTCTTTCATGACAATTGCACTCAGTCACAATACAAAGGATCACAGCCCTTTCTGAACACCAATTTCTGCTAAATAATGTTCCTTCATCATTTAAGCTTTGGGTCCTTTGCTGCCTCAGGCAAACTAGGAAACGAGACTTCTTATTTCTCTTTTACTAATTTGTTCCTGGTTAACATTTTAAAACAGTGAAAACATATCTGCCTCAAGTTTCATTAAGTAAACATTTTTTCAACTCTTAGGTCTCCTTGTATGCATTGGGGTTTTCTTAACTTTTTCTTGATTTTTTGCATTGTTTCATTTTGCTTAATTGCATTTGTTTCCTCTTTAAATTTATATTACTCTGGTATTTGTCTTGGCATATTTTCCCATCTAATTAATTTCCCTCTTTCCCTGTACAGCTTGCTTTCAGTCTCCTCTCTGCTCCTGTTAGCCTTCCACATCAATCACCAAGACGTGTCCACACCTACCAACAACCTCTCAAGCTCACGTTTCTTCCCCACATGCACCCCCCCGTGTGCACATACACATACACAGAGGGATTCTTTGGAACCAGCCACTGTTTATTTCTACAGAACAATTCACCTTCCCCACAGACTCTCCATCACATGTATCTTTCCTTCTCAAAACTGTAAAAATCAGCATGTAGAGAGGAAAATCAAGTATTTCATTCTCTTTCTGGAAAGGCAAAATCATTAACTATTTTTCAGCTTCATTTGCTGGTTGGTGTTGGACCAAGGGCATACCTGTAAGTTACAACTGCATAATTATGGAAAATAAGTATATTGTCAGACTATGTTAGATGCCTACTTATTGAGAGAGAGCAAAGTGCAAACATTTCAGAGAACAGTAGGCTTTCAGGAGGGAAACAGAGACCAGCTGCCTGTCTCCAGGAAAAGATTTCACACCTTGTTTCCTGAGCTCATGTGTGTTCGCACTCTGTTACCCTACCATCACAACCCCGTACACCAATAGGTTCAGCACTTCCATCCCCAGCATAGACAGATGCCAATCCAGTCATTGGCATCCAGAAAACTAGCAGCAGCAACACTGCAGGTGACTGCCTGGTTTTGCTCTGTGATTCTCAGTACCATTTTAGAAATACTTCTAGGAAGGGGCAACTTTTGCTTACCCACAGAAAGTTCCTCTCTTTTGTTTGCATGATTAATTTGAGATAAATAAGTTACTTGGGTATTTCTCTACATTTAGTTTTCCAGGCTCACAATAAACAGAGATACTTGCCTCCAATTACCTTAGCAGGGTCATTTATTTTGACAAAGTGGAATAGAAGTTATTTTGATGAAAGAGAGTGAACCATATTAAAACTGGACAATCTGGTCTTAGCTATGACAGGTTTCAGCATGTCATGCAGAATAAAAATAATTAGAAGTAGAAACAGATCTATTTCTCCCTTCTCATCTTCCTCTAGAGATGTCCAGACATTGATTTTCTAGCTTAAAAAAATGTATACAAGAGAAGGAACTGTCAATTGTAGTGTCATCTCTCTGTCAACTCCAAACACGCCATGCAATGCTACAAACAGCTATGCAAGATAATTCCTTCATCCAAGACTCCTAGGCCAATTAAGGAATTTTGTGAGTGGATAAAGGGGTTCTCTTTTTTTTTTTTACAGTAGAATGTTGTGTAATTATACCAGGTGTTCAAAAACTCCTATGTGTATGTTGCAGGAGACTAAAGAGAAACAGTATGTTTCTATGGCACTACTTTAGCACAAAATACCTGTTTCCTTGTGTTTCTTTATCTGTAATTTAATCTGTTCTTAAGGATATATGTTCAGAGAATAGATCCTTATAGTTCCTAGGTGACAACAAGTCACCTACACTACAGAAAAAAGTTTTGCTTAATATAAAAAAAAAATAATTCTGATTTTATGTGAGTATAAAACAACACTGCAGTTTCTATTCTAATCAAAATCATGTGCCTCCTGCCCCTGAGGTACAAAATTTTAGTCAGCCTGTTCCCTAACACACATTTTTAAAGGTGACCTGGGAATTCAGATGCCTGGATTTTAGATCTTTGACCTGAAAGAGTCTGATTACCAGAAACTACTCTGAATCTTTTCACTGGAAAGCAGTCTTGTAGCAAAAGACCCAAAGAAAATTCCAAGGTTTGTGCAGATCAACTGTTTGATGCAGTTGGTGGAATTTCTGAAAGAAGAGTGTGTTGAGCAGATACTTCTGTTCTACAGCTGGAATAGAAAAAGGCAAATATCCATGGTGATGATGCTGAGGAGCAGGAAAGGAAGACCTACTTGTTGCTAAAAGAAAGTATTTTCACACCAGCAGCTTGAAAAGCTTTAGCCAAGAGCCTTAAACAAAGTAGCTTAGGAGACTGATGAACCACTAATGATATTTTTAACAAATCTTGCAATATTTAAAACCTTCCAAAGACTGCCTTGTCCTGCCAATACCATCCTAATATATTCAACTTACAAAACCATGGGGAATTATAGGCAGATCAGCCTGACAATTATCCCCTATAAATTAGTGGAACTACTAGTATATAATGAAATTCTTGAAGATAAAGTAATTTTGAGTTAATTATCCAGATGACTGGAAGGAATGTAGCTGAGGTGTATAAAAGAGAGAGGAAAAGAGAATGTGAAGAGAGATCGACTACTGACTGTGTATTTCAGGTTAAGACCTAGAGGCATCAAGTGAAACCAGAAAGAAGAAAAGTCACCTAAAAAATTAAGTGGCTCTTAACAACACTCTAGTTAAGAGAGATAACTTCTTAACTTAAAGATTTTTGTGGGTGGTATGTTTATACAGGTCCAAAAAAAAAATCACTAGGCAAGTTCAGGGGAGAAAAAAAAAAGCCAGGAAACTCAGATATATATATATATATATTTAAACTGAAAAGGTAGGTTAGGTTCTCATAACCAGCATGGCTAGGACCTTTTTAGAGCTGGCCCACATTTGAAGTTGTATAAAAAACCCAGCTTTATATCTCCCCCAGAACTCCCAGAAGGGGAGCTGCCTCTGGCCTTGGAATTTGTGGATTGATGAGTCTTACTGTTCATCCTTTCCAGTCTGGGGCTTTAGAAAGATGAAGGTTGACACCTCATATACCCATGACACTTCATACAAAAGACAAGAATTACTGTCAGTTTTCTGCATCCCAGTTTAACACTGTCATCATCTTGGGTAAAGCTGTTACATAGGGATGCTGCAGTTCACCTGGGTGGAATGGAGGATTTGTTCTGGATGAAGAACAATCAATTTGCCAAAGGTAGAAGTAGTTTACTGAAAGGGATGAACTGCTGCAGCTAGGGGTTTTTTTTTTAATTATTGTATCTAATCTGATCTTTGCACATATTTACAGTCTCTTTGGCTATTCTTCACTGGGCGAAAGTCTCCTAAGATGAAGGAATAATTCTTATCCATATGCCAAGCATATGGAGGGTGTTGGTCCAGGAACCCTGTACTCGGATTCCCATAAAACAGAAAACATGGACACGTGTCCCTGTCATGTGAAAATGACAGATTGTGCCACAAGAAACTTCAGTGCCAGAAAGAGATTTCTCTGGAAAAGTGTGTTCAGTGTAGCACACAACTTGGAGGTTCAACTTGCAGGCTGTACTTACCTGCTGAAATCTCCCATGTAGATAAGAACTAACGAGCCTCTTGCTGAGAAAGAGGTCTTGATGACACCAAAATCTCTGTGCTGTCTCAGTGTTCTGAGGAACAAAATGCTTTAGCCTAATTAAGATCTTCTGACCCTCATAATATGAACCACAAAGGCTTGTGATATAAAAGAGACTAAATTAGGTGAAATAATCCTTCTGATCTGAAAATCTATGAAAATACAAGAACTTTGCAAACTCCTGCCAATAATGGTGTGTATCAATAGCCTGTGTTCTGAGACATGGCTCCCTGATTTCATTTTAGTTCTGCAATGTCAGCTTTACTGAGTTTGATCTGTGGCAGCTTGCCTTTGATACTCTGCCCTTGCTGTAAATAGTGTCAGAGAAAAATTTGTATAAGACTCTAGATGGACTGACTGTGAAACAGTTCATCTTCAATAAAATAATAATAATAATTTAAAATTGCCTCCTTTTTTATTGTTAGGGCACTGATCTTAGCACAATGTTTAGATTTGGAATCTTTATATAATAGCTTCAGGCCTCTTGGGTAGCTGGGAACTTTTTTCTTTCTTTAGCTTTTCTTACATAGCTCCTACTATGACAAATTAGAAGGCTGGAAGTAGGTGTTACCTTCTTAGCTCAGAAACATTCACAGAAATACAAAGTTTTAGGTAGCCTTAACAGAGACACCCAGTCTGCTGCTGAATGCCTTTTAAATACATGTCACATGAATATTCAGGCAGATATGCAAATTTAGGGTATCTGTTACTTTAGTAGATTGATTTGTTATTTGAGATCAAGGCATAGATCACACAAAAAACATCTTAAAATATCAGACCTTTTACAATATTCCTGTACAGAATATACTGCAGGTAGTCTTGTTTGTTTTCTGTTCCTCTTGGCAGTTTGCTTTCTTTCTATAGGAAAAGAAAACCTAAATTCCTCTTAGCTTTGTCACTCCATATGCTTTGATAAAGTGCTTCAACACTGAGGCTTTACAAATAACCTCAAAAAGAAGTTTTGATATTGGAATACCAAATCTACGCAGTATCCAGCATCTCAGAATTAGTTATATTTACAGCAGATAAATGCAGCTAAAAGATTCAGAAAGTCAAACAAATTCAAGATAATCTGTATTTCACAAGTACCTAACTGGCCCTGTAATATATTCAGGCCAGTGAGAGAATGGGAAGGATTGCTACCCTATTTCAGGTACTATTTCAAAAAAGGTTATTCACCAATTTCTTTAGGTGTATTCTAAGAACAAATTTTTGAATGTTACTCCTGAAACTCTTTCAGAGAAAAAAACTAAATTTACTGGGGGGAAAGAGCAAAAGAAAGCAATTACTGACCACTGAAAAAACTCTTGGTTAGTTGAGTGGAAACATGTAAAGTTCTGCGAATCTCCCGCTATACATTTCAGGATATTAATAAATCAGACAGGTAAATGTAAATTGCCAGGTGTCCTGAACTTCAGCCAAAATCTCTCTGCTTCCAAGAAGACCTAGGACCCTTTACCTTCCCTTTCTCACTCTTATTGCCTTCTTGCCTCCCTCTCTCCAAAAGGATGCACACAACAGTCCTATGCACTGGGCAGGTTTACCTGCCTGGGGGAGGACAGTTTTCTCCAGATATTCTACAAAGTAGTTCTTTTCATGTGGATTCCCTGGGAATGGCTGTTAGACGTGTTGCTTCTGTTCAAAATCAGGAGTGGGCAGGACACCCAGCTGCTTAGCCTGTGTATAATCCCATTATACAATGGAGGATAAAAGTCCTTTTTTTTTTTTTATTTCTCCTTCCCTCACAGAAGAAGAAAATCTCAGCTCAATTTTGTCATTCTTTAGTATTCTCTGTTCTGCTGTTACTGTAAGGGATTAAAAATCCCTCTGTAGTATCCTTTTTTTTTTTTTATTTCTCCTTCCCTCACAGAAGAAGAAAATCTCAGCTCAATTTTGTCATTCTTTAGTATTCTCTGTTCTGCTGTTACTGTAAGGGATTAAAAATCCCTCTGTAGTATCCTTTTTTTGTCAGCTATATCATTTAGCACAACAAAAGATGTCAGCTCTCCCTGCAAACTCTTCCTCATCTATGCTTAAACCACTACATCTACAATACTACTTTTAAAAGTGTAAAATGCAATATATGCCAGCCAGGTTTATCTAGAGCAGGGTTTGGATGTTGACAGCAGTGCAGAGAATAGGATTGCAATGATCCCAGTCTCCCAAGTTTAAGGGAAGGGCACCTCTCTCACTGATATTTGGCTTGGCCATGCAATTTAGGTTCCAGTGGTAGTGATAAAGTTAATCTTCTTTGTCACAATCAGCCAAGGCTCTAAAGAAACTCAACACCAGACCACACAATCCAAGTAAACTTTAGTTTTAGATGCATATGTTCCCCAAACTCTTCTGTGACTAAGATGAGTATTCCGTACCTGCCTTTTCCCTTTGGAATCTGTGGTCCCTTCCCAAAGGATCTTGTGCTGGCATTGCTGGAACTATTTGTTTCCATTAGGAAACTCTCTTTAATTCCTTTCCATGTTAAGAGGCTGGCATTCCAAAAGAGCAAACTGCAGAAGAGATGTGATTTGCAGCAGCAGTTATCTATTAGTCAGGCAACAAGCTCATCAGTGATAATAAGCAAACAGGAACTAAAGATTAGAAAAAAAAAAACCAAACCAGAAGTGAGAAGTGAGGAGAAGAGTAACTTCTTGAAGAGCAATAAAGGAACTGCAGGGAAGCTTCTAATTAGAAGCAGGGAAAAAAGGAGGAATGTTGGACTATTTTGTTATCATGACTTTTTGCATTTACTAATTTTATATAATAAATATGTGACATATAGTTATATTGATATAATTTACACTTTATATTAAGTATATGTATAGATATTAGTATTTCACTACCACTAAAAAGAAGATATTAGGAATTTGTTTCATGACCCATAAAGAACATCTGCCAAAAGCAAAATGATTCTCAGAAATTCAAGATTTTAAAAATTTTACTAAGTGGCTCTGTAGCTGCCTAGTTTTTATTCCAGTGATGTGAGACGTGGAGAACAATACAAGATGTGCCTGACAGAAACAGTCTCTCTCCAGAAGTAAGAAATTTTACAGGGCATGCCATGTGTGACTGTGACATTGAGGAAAGGAAGCTCTCCATACCCAGGATACAGCACTGGAAAAGTCTGATGGCCATTTCACCTCATGCAGCTATCAAACACTATACATGTAATTTTTATTATGACTAATAAAACCAATTCCCAGTCCATTGCAGATGGACTCTATTTAATGGTCAGTTTCCTACTGTCATCATCTTTGCTGCCACTGTGTAAAATGGAATAATTCCACTGCTGAGCCCTGTATTGCTGCACATAGATCAGATTATCTGGGCCAATGTAATTGTTATTACTGTGTCAATGGTATTGGCCTATGGCACCTCTGATTTAAAATAAATCTCCATATTGTTTAATTATACTGCAAATAATGAGATTAGCTCAGTTGGTCAGATCATGGTGCTAATAAGTGCACAGGCCACTCACTGAGGAGTTGGATGTGATGGTCTTTGTGGGCCAGCTCAGAACACTCTGATTCTGTGCAACATGAACAGCTTTATGTACAGATTTGTTCTTCATAGCTAAACAGACTCATGGCATGGCTTCTAATTCTGTGATATGTCCATTTTGATAAAGGCTCAAACAGAAACTCTGTGTAAACCTTATGTAGAGAATTAATCATGGGTTTATGCCGTTGTCTTAGACTGCAGTATGGGAGAACATTACAAATATGAACCCTAAAAGGATTACATGTTGAATAGTTCAGTCAATGATTAATATATATTTTAGGTGGAGCACGTACAATACAGAAAGTAGTTAAGGTCAGAAAATCATTTTGACACCATTTGGGGGAGTTTTTTTCTTCTTTTTCTTTCTTAGTCTGTCCATGTATCAGAGGAAGTAATTTTCAATTACACATGAGGCCAAGGGTTAAAAATAAACAAAACCAGAACATAGAGTATTTTTACAGAGGTAAATTGGGGCAGATACTGGTTTGATTTTTTTTTTCTAAAATATATAAATTTCACATTAAATTGGATATCCAATGTAATGTGCTAATGCTTGCTAAGTCAATGAAGAGATCTCTCTAAAGTAAATTTATCATACTAAGACTGGCAGAAGTCTAGCTGGAGCTTATGAAGCACAGAGACATTTCTCAAGATATCAAGTACAACTATAAAAAGTGATCTATGAGGTAAATAATTTGCAGACAAAAGCTATGTTGAAAGTCTCCATTAATATTTCAAGGTCTAGCTGTTGACATTAAGGGAAGGACTGGATCAGAGTTTAATACACAACTGTTTAACTGAAGATCACTTTTTCCATAAACTCAAATTAGGCATTTCTGAAACATCTATCTGGAAATGTACTCTAATGAGATACTGGTACTATTTACTGGATACACACTAAATGTTCAAGATTAATTACTTTCCTTGTGTCTTTTGAAATATTAATTGTTTTAATAGTGTGCATTTTTTTGTTTTAATGATACTACAAAGTAATTATTAGTTGGCACTTCCTGTCTCATGAACTTTGTATTTACAGGCCATCCCCCTGAATTTTGGCAATGTCAAGTCATGGTAATAGAACTGTCTGTTCTGAGGTCTAGACTTTGGATTGGTTTGTTTCTTTTCATGTTAAATATGGCTAAAGTCATTGAATAGTTATGGGCTTCATCTTTGCATTCATTATTGCCCTTTTGTAACCATCTTGTACTCATATCTAAGAGTCATTAAATAGAACTTAATAGAACACTCTACACTCTTCTTCAGTGGGAGGTGCATGCAATCAAACTCCTGCCAATGACAGAGGTAAGCATGCATTTGTTGTGATATCTGCATTGTTAGATTTAGTACTTTTTAAACACCTATTTTCACATCAAAGTGAAATATCCCAATGAATCAACACCAATTTTGCTATTAGTTTTCAATAATTTTATAAATCTCACCAGCCTCAGGAAGGGCTTTTCTAATAAGCTCCCTTATCTAAATTCCTATTCTGGTCCTTCTACATGGGAGAACACTGATTAAAGTCCTCAGAACCACATCATTATGTCACTGCAAATTACATTCTTCATCTGCTTTATCATCTTGAAAATTCTCCCAGCTGATAAGAAACAAAATAACTCATCTAGAAAAGCCAGCTTAACAAAACAGAATCACTCCATTATTACAGATACCTTCATCTTCTGGCTCCTCATCTGCTCTGTCTCAACATTTGTTTATAAATTCAGTGGAGTGGAAATTAAATTTACTATAACTGTATAGGATAGAGCTTAAAGATGTCTCACCAATGCAAATAGTAAAATAGAAGAAATGAGACCTACCTTGGGAGCACAATGACAGGTCATGTACAAACTTCCCTACTGGTGTCAGAGGAGTGCATGATCTCTTTAACGTGGACATCTGAAATTAGGAAGATTTAGAGTGAAATGATGGCTCCAATGAAGTCCATGCTTTATTTTTTTTTTGCTATATTGTTTTGGCAATAGTGTAACTTAAAGAATATCTGTGTATAAAATTAACTTTTAAAAGTGGCATATATTTTTCATCTTCCCTGTTCTGCAATGGCTTTATTATTGTATTTACACGTAGTGTGACAGAATGTTCTTGTTTTCATCCTTGGCTCCATAAAAGAGTTATTTCTTTTTTCTTTCAAGCTTACGACTCTGACTCTGACAGCTGTGTGTCAGTTTTGTAAACCTGACAGATGTGTTCAGCTAAGGGAGGAGATCAAAGGGAAAGCTGGTGGGCCTGAAAGTTTTGGCTGTGCCAGGATGAACTTGTCGCACGAGGACTGTGCTGACAAATGTCACTGCCAGGGCACAGCAAGGGCCAGCTGCTCATGCAGGGATGGGGAGCCAGGGGCTGTGTTAAATGTTCTCACACACAGGACACAGTGCTGCCAACAGGGTCCATCATCAGCCCCCAGCATGAGTGAACCAAGTCCAGAGAAACTCCTGTCGGGAGCAGGTGCTGCTGGGACCAGAGACAGGGCTGAGCAAAGGTCTACACCTCAGGCAGGGCTTGTGGGAGTTCCCAGGTGAGGCTGGTCAAAGAGCCCATTAGTGCTCATCAGTGAAATCAGGCCCCACAAAGAGCTGATAGCTTTTAATTCTTTTCCCAGTTTTTCTTTTTCCTTCCTTCTTCTACCAGCTGCCAGCCTAACAAGGTGAACACAGGTTGCCTCGTTTCTTTTGTGAATGGCATCCTGTGTGCACATCTGTGAATAACACTTAAGAGGATAAAATGCTGCAAGTCTTCATACATAAGGGAAAATCAATTAAATGCTCTATTGCATATGCTGAGTTCTCAAGTGGTCCTCTAAAAATGTTTTTCTTAAACAGAGCTCCGCTCGTCTGAATATACAAATCAGCACATAAGAGAGGCTTTTTTAATTCATATCTTTGGACTTTTACACATACAATTCTGAAAGCAAGATGCTAATTTACTTGCACAGCCACACACCACAGAGGTAAATTCTGGATAGCACTGAAAACAGAGGAAGTTTTGTTCAGTGGAGATGGGATTCCATACTTACCTTTTCACTGTTCTAACAGGTTTATCCATGAAAGTCGTGGATGCCTTTGGAAAGACTGATCAACACATCCCTTGGGAGCTGAAATGAAAGCAGAACAGTAACAGAAACTTTTGCATTTCAAAGGAAGTTCTTGAGATCAAGTTGGTTGCAGAGAAATATAATAGAGACTTTTTTATCTAGCTTGATACAATGCTTTTGAGATTAATTTCCCTCTTACTTATGCTCCATGTATTTGTCAGTCAAATTTGCTCAGTTATTAACCATTCATTTGCTTTTCTGTAACTTATTTCATTTTACAAGACAGCATGCAGAGATTCTTCCTTCTTTGTTCAATAAGGCATAAAGTTTTATGCTAACCACCACAAGTCATGCTGAATTTGTCAGGAATATTTATCACCTGACCTAAAAAAGTATCTATCAAATTTTCAGTTAATAATATTGTTCCTTAACTTACTTTTTGGGGGTTTTTACTGTTTTATCAGCATGTACTGATATTGTGATCCGTACAGTTTACATTGCAGAGTTAATCACATCAAAATAAAATTAGTACAAGTTGGTCGGGTATTTTCATTGATTTATCAGTTCTAATGACATCATTCTGAATGAAAAGTTTTCAAAAATGCCAGGCATTCATAATGAAACAATCTTGCCTCAACACATGGTAGTCCTTTGTATTGAAGAGTGGCACAGAAAATCCATTTAATGTTATCATCATGTTATTAGAAACATCTTGAAAAGTAGATATTTAGTTATTGAATTTATCATTTGGAAAAATATACATTAATATGATGTTCTTAGCCTGTGCATGTGAAAAAATATTAGTTTTGTCCCACTAAAACCAATATATACTACTGAAGTTGGACAAAAACCAAAATGTGACATAGTGCTTTTCAGTGACATTTAAGAGCTTATTGACTAAAAGAAAGCTTCTTCTAAAAGAAACTGGGTGCTTTGCCACATATATCTCATTAACTTTCAATGAGTTTTTGGAAAATTAGGTCACTAAGTTACCACTGTAAGCAGTATTAATGTAATACTTTCCAACATTTTCACATATCTTAAACCCAGTACTCGAATGCCTAAAAATACATTCATAAATTATCAAATTCTAGGTTGATTTTCCATTCTGTAATTTAATTGAAGCTCGAATTGACCTCAGCACTTCTAAAAATGCATCCTGTGCTTGTTTAGAACTCTGTATCTCAAAAGAATGTTTAAAATAGGCATCCCAAACAGACAACACTGGTTTCATTTACCTATTTTAATAGTTTGTTGTCATCAAATATTTAAATAATTTTTCTTTGATTTTGCCAACATACCAACTGTAGAACAAAATACTGGGAAGCAGAATGTGCACAATGTTAGCATTTTCGATCCAAGCAGATTTTAGGCCAAAGTAGGACACAAATATAATTGAAATCAAAATTGTTCATTTCTTTCCCCTCATTAAGGACACTTCCTTTGCTTACTCAGGTATTATTATCTGTAATAATCTTTCTGGCATATAGAAGTCTCACAAATGTATGTAGAAAACTAGTCACTGAAACTATTCTCTGGAAACTGATAGAAAGAAAAGTGCAAAACATCCTTATCCAAACAAGAGAGTCAAATAACTACAGATACTCACAAATACAAATAAAAATATTGAAGAAAATGAAACTTCTGTTTATACAGCAAAGACTGACAAAAATATTGAGCAACTTCTATTTGGGGAGGAAAGATCAAAGATCCTTGTGAGACACCACTTTTAGCAAAGGATTCATTCATACCAAGAAGATTTTGAATGCTTTGGATTGCTGTGCTTGAAATGGTATCTATATATCTTCTCCTTAATGTGTTTAAAATACAGTTTAGCTAATTACAGTTTTTGCCTGCTGGACAAATCATCTATGGATGATCCTAAAATCATTTATGGATACTGGCTCCCACAAAGATATGGATATTAACTAAAATATCTTAATTTGTGGTATTTACTGCTAACCTGGCTATTATAACTACAGAACCCAGGTTTGTCCACTTCTGGTTTGGCTTTTTCCAATTTAAAAATCTTCAGAGAGTGAGAGAGGCGTGTGTTGCAACAAACCCCCCTTCAAAAGGAAACAGAACTCTGTTCCAGCCACTGCAGCAGTTCAGTCTCATTATTTTAATCACTGGGCAGCATTTAAAGTTGGAAAAGAAAAGGGCTGCTTCCCCTGGCTCCATCTGGCAAGCTCTCTGTCATCTTAATGGACATGAATTCCAAGTCTTCTTACACTCCTGGTCATGCTTGAATTCATCCCCCTCAGCACAATACTTAACAAGAGCACTGCTAAAAAACATATTTGAATGAACTATCAGGCCTGTTCTTTGCGGTTAATAGGTATTTACCTTATTAAAATGCTTAGAAAACTTTTTTTCAGGCTTTCTATGGTCATTAGCTTTTTGTTTTGGTTTGGGGGTTTTTTCCCCTGCTTTTTTGCCCTCCATTAGTTATCAGTTTCCATCATCAAGAGTGATTCTTGTTTTAAAGTAGAGTAATAAATTAAATTGTGGGCCTATCATTCTCTCAAAATTTATAAGAGGATCTAGCCCAAGGATGGGGATCTCTCATGTAGATTTACAGCAAAGATTTGACTCAGTGGAGCTCAGTGGTACTGCTCTCCCTTTTGGGAAACTGTGCCATCCCCCAGAACACAGAATACAAGACATATTCATCTGGCTTAATGTTCTTTTAGATTTGGAAAACTGAGGGGAGAGGAATTTGTGATTAAAATATTTTTGGCACCCCAAAAAAGAGTTTTGTCACTTGCTGAACTAAAATTGCATTACTCATGTAAAGTCTATTATTTTATGCATACTTCATATATGTGCGTGCTTAATAATTTGGGGAGAGTCATAGACTAAGAGAACACAGAAAAGTATAGCCTTAATGAGCATTGATTTAGAAGACAGGAATCAGTGTTTTAAAAAGAACAAAAGGAAAAAAGAATCCAAAAGAAAAGGAAACAAACAAATGAAAAAAAAAAAAAAAGAGTAGAAGACACAGCTGTAATGACCCATTTTTATAAAAAATGAAACACTTTGCAAGTGAAGTGATAACTGAACAATAATTGGTGGTGTAATATCTACACCTCAACTGTAGGTAGCTGGTCCACACTGTGAAGGAGTCTGAAATTGTACATCAGATTCCAGTTTCCAGCTGCCAGTAGATCAGATAATTTACAAATATTTAAGCCTCACATTTTTGTTTTACACATATACATGAGCACATTCCATTTTTAGCTTCAGTAGATCATTTGCAAATGAATTTAGGGGTGATAATGGAGCTTCATAAAACAAACATTTGCACTAATTTAAATGACATTAAAGTATTTTTATTCATCCCATTTGCCATTGCTTTTGTTTTACAAATTTTCTCTGTTCATTCACATTCCTAAGATTAATAAAATTAATATTTTTTGAAAATTGCAGTGTCCCTGTAATTACCTTGGATACAAATTGCACACATTTCATTGCCTTCATTAAGCCTGTAGTCATATGTGGCTCAGAAGATTAGTAATTAAGTGGTTAATGGACATTATACTCTACTTTTCCTTCTGCCTTCAAATTTTTTTTACCAACCCCTCAGAGCTTCTTGAAGCTGTTGTAGCCTTTGCACACTCATATATCCCTTCTCCCCTGGCTGAAGGAATAACCTACATGGAGTTTCAGAAAATTCACAGTCTTATAAATCAGCACCAAATTGCACAGAAATTAGTTTTTTCATTGAAAAGCTCTTTTCTAATTAAATGTTTCTGCCTATACAAAGGAAAACTGTGAATCTGTAAATCATAGTGTGGCTATTAATGGTTAATTAAGAACAAGAATATTTTTATTCTCTACAGTATTAACAGAAAAGGGTATGCAGATAAGTAAAGATTTGGTCTAGATTCCTAGTAGGTAGCCTACAAGTTCTTAAGTTTATCAGTAGTTTTGAGAAAGGAATGTGGGAAGCCAGGAACAGGTAAAAGACCAAACTGGAATTTTTTCTTGTGCTTTTCCCTCAAACCGGGGATCCAAAAAAATTGCATCTTACTCCAGTAGGTCATATGACATAACCAGATTCAGAGACACAGCAGGTTTCTGCTTCACACTCTGATGACCAAATACAGATTTTCCCCACTCAGTTCATGGCTTTTTTTGAAGACAATTAAATAAAAATCTCTCCAAAGCATAAAAAGATGTAAGATAAATACTGGTTTAGTTACAGGAAATCCACCCATACATCCAGCACCTTCAATTTGTTTTCTGGACCAGCAAATGAACAAATGAAAAAACGAATGTCAGGATAAAAAATANGAAGGGAAGGGAAGGGAAGGGCAAGGCAAGGCAAGCTTGGGGTTTTTAAAGTCTCTGGTTAAATTTAAGTTAAATATCTTATATGCAAGTCTGTAAAAATCCATATAAAATAGTCCTGGTATGTGGCCATTACATATATCAGATTAATTGTTTGTAGGTGTGTATTATCTAGTGTACATACAACACAGAAGTCACCTGTAATGGATGACCTGTTGAGATGCTGAAACATTTTTTCTTCTCAGTGTGAGCTTCAGATTGTTGGGTTTTTGGCCATTCTGAGGGTCTCCCCCTTAAACACAATGAGGATGAACTCTTGGACCAAGGATCAAATGTCAGAGTGAATACTGATGGAGCTAGGGGCTTTTTATTCTTAAAAACATTCAGCTTTCAAGCACTGAGCTGAAGCCAGGCTAGAGCTGAACCAACCAGAAGCTCCCAGAACATGACAACAGTTCCAGGGTGGTCTTGGTCCTTCCAACATATCCTGCCCAGCCCTGGGAACAGACACCTGCAGAACAGGCTCAGCACCAAGAGAACAGGACAGATTTCTGCCAAGAGCTGCCCCTTCAGCAAAGAGGCTTCACACCAACTTTGCCAGTGCTGTGGTTTATCCTCCTCACCTCCAGCCAAGAGACACTGCACAGTGCAAGAGTGACCTCGTTGCTGGCTTGGAGGCTGGGTCTACACAATCAGCAAGAGCAGGGCTCAGACAGGCCTCTGGCATCAGCTCTAGTGTGTGCATGCCAGAGGTGGGGAGGAGAATGGGGCAGGGCTTTCTGCTCATTCTCTGCTTTTAAGAGATTTTTGGACATCCCACTAGATATCAGATGTTTTCTCTGACACCTTCTCTGACAGTGATTAGATGCACAAAACATTCTAAGTGATTGCAAATATCCTGAAAAATCATATTCTTTTGATCTCTGGTTAGCTACCAGTTAAGTATGCCCTGCCTACATCACTGACAGATCAATAAAGGATGCAAAGAGCCAAACATTTTGAATGGTGTAAGGCTTCTCTCTTGTTTTGACAGTCAGGATCCAAAACAGCTATAGCTACTGAAGATTTAGAATTTCATCAAATGCAAATTGTCAGCTTTGGAACATAGAAGGTTAACACTGTACCTCCTAGCCCTGGAGTGATATATGAGAATATACAGCCAGTGACTTCAGGAAACCCATCTAAGCCCTGTGTGTACATTTTTCACTTCACCAACTACGGTGCTAGTAGCCAGTAGATCTAATTTCGCCAAGCTTGTGCTCCTGACAGCAGTCACATCAAATTAAAGAATCTTCCAGACTTAGCTGGCACCTTCATCTAAGCCGTTATATCAAATAATATGCCTGTTGCCTTCATCATGCAATCCTTAATTATGTGAAAATCAGCAGACTGCTGCTTGTGCCAGCAAAGAAAATGAGGGAAGAATAGTATTCCTTCCAATGCACATAGCTGGACACCCTTCAGAGACATCTGATTTGATTGGCAGTAACAATATTCCATTGATGTTCTTTTTTATATCTATAACTTAAGGCCTTTTTCCTAAAGAATTAGCTTATGCATGCACATATTGAAACCTGAATAATTTTATTTTTTTTGGTGACAGAGATGCTGCAAATTTTAGTTCTGGTTTTTAAACAGATGCTACTTGGTGGATAAGCATGATGTGCCCCTAGGCCGACTATAATTTGCTTAAAAAAGATTAGGAGGATGGGTGAAGATTGTTTACTACAGAAGCATACTGTTCATAAATCTGATGGGAGATTCACAAAATCTCTTATCCAAGTCCCGAACAAAGATGTCCTAATTTCTTGGAATAAAATACAAACCCCAAAGGGGATCAAGGTCAACACAGCAAACTAGGTGATCCATCAACAACCTAATTACATTCCATTGACCCAGAAGAAAATCTAGAAGCAACACAGATACCTCTGGATGCTGGAATAATATCTATCGACTGCTGGCCTGTGGGCCTTGTCATTACCTGGCGTTTCCACTGCTAGAGCCATCCCTAGAAATCCTCTCATTTGTATAACCTGATTATTTAGATTGGATGCTGGTACCTAACAAACTGCTCCATGCTAAATTCCAGCAGAAGGCGTCATAAAAAGGATTTTGTTTCTTGTAACACCCTGCCTCTCATTACCAATGCAAAATATTTTTAAATAAGCTTCTTTGGAAATCACATTCTGATATTCGCCAAGCATTTCAGGAAACCTGGCCAGAGGGAATGGCTGAGGACTCTTGTCTGACTTAGTTATAAAAGAACCAAACCCCAGTAACTTCACCAATAAGGAAGGATAAGAATTAAATATTTTTTAAAATGAAAAAAAAAAGAAAACTGCGCATAGAGCAACTGATAGATTGTCTGTATCAGATATATAATAGATCCTCTTTTTTTGTCTACCTGATATATCAGTAGGACAGGGATCTGTTCTATGTGCCCACAGTATACTGTCAATTAAAAAAAAAGTCATCAAATTCATTCATGACAAACATGTTACAAATGTTTCTTGCTAATAGCTCAGCATAACTACTTTTTCAATGGTGCCCACTGGTTCAATGAGGACAGCTGAAAAAGCAAACAAGAAAACTGCACTGGAAAAATAAGAAGAAACTACTATAAGGACTATCTGTTTCTCACAGTCTGATGACTTTTCAGGGGGAGAGAAGCAGACAGTGTTGTTGGCAAGAAATTAATACTAAAATCTAAAATAAAAGGTACGTTATGTCAAGTCCCAGGTCTGTGAAGTCCTGTGAGTGTGAACTGTAAAAAGCATTCAATTGTTGCAGCTGTATTGAACTGTACACTATGCATTTCTTTTTGTTTATTGCCTCATGCCACAAATATTCCCTTATTCCAAATCTCAGCCATATGCAGGAAAATGTATTTGTGCTGCAATCTAAATGGACTAATAAAAAACAACATTCAACCATTTGGAACTGAAATATTCATGAGATACTCAGAAAACAATGAAACTGAAGTGCTTCAGCTATCCTAAAGGAACAAGAGTCAAGAACACACAGGAGTAACAAGAAAGTGTTCTACTGTGCCTTCAAACTTTGCTCTTTATTTTTCTTCTGCCTTTTATTCCTCTTAGTTCAAATCAAGCAGCATCATTCTCATTCAGTGGATACCATTTTAATACTACCCAGGTGGCTCATATCCATTTATTTAAATTTTAGCCTGTGTTAAATTACTATGAAAACAAAAGAGGAGACTACTCTGCCTACCTGAGTGAACTCCCTTTGCCACAGTATAGTCAGTCCTACAGCCAGATGATGTATGCATCTTCATATGAGTCCAAATAAATATTGGAAATAATTTTTAAAGTTTCCTACAGCTGATTCCTTAGTCTCAGGGAAAACTTCATATCCCTTGCTTGTTATAATTACATGACATAACTTTACTGAGAACTAGCTCTAGCTCAAGCTTGAGACATTTGTATCAGCTGACCATTTCCTACTTCAATGAAACATATGACCCAAATAAGAAAAACAGTTTCCTAATTAAAATTGCAAGCAGTAAAACTAAATTATCTTACACTATTATTTAGAAATCTGGGTCAGTGCTATTCTTGCCAGGAATTAAGTGAGTCTAGAAATAATGTACAAGGGCCAGCTATTTTAAACCACTGCAGCTCTGTGCCTCAGACTCTTACAACTGACATCCATAGCTAAAGAGGATGTTATCTGTGCCTCTTCAGAATCTGCTGGTCTGGGCAAGCAGAAAGTAATTTCACATGATTCTGTTTATAATTCTTTATTCTTAGCATCTATCTAGCTATCTGAAAAGTTAAATATAGCTGTCACTTTCCTCTTCTTTTTAATAATTCTACCTTTTTCCAGAAGAGAAGGTGGAGTGTTCCAGCAATAGACCAGAAAAGGTCTCTGTTTCTCCCATTTTACAGATGTAAAACCCCTACTTTTTCTCTCAGCCTTATACACAGGAAGGCAACTAAAAGCTAAATAAAAAAATCAAGCTGGTAATCATTCTGATAAGTCTGGAAATAAGAAATATTTTAGAGAGCTTTGATCTATTCTGACCATTTCAGATGATCAAACTGCCAGGATCATCTTTAATGTCCACACTACAACTTTCCTTTGCTTTTGGTGTAGCAGCCAGCACTGCCTACCCACAACTTTTCTTTACACATCCTGTAAGGGCAAAGGCTGGTCTGGCTGCTCTTACAGCTCCCCAGAGCTGTTGGTGAGCAGCTTTCTGCAGCACCTCTATGCATAACCATCTCTCCTGAAGTCCCAGTTCGGGCTTCTGTATCAACACCTAAACAGTGCTTTGAGGTCAGGAAATATTAACTTAATTCAAAACCACACCTCTAAACCCTAGATTGACTTTGAATTCTTTAAACTCTTGCCCACTAAAAGATATTTCGAATAGAAGAATAAGAAGATTTTATAGAATTATCATTAATTTGCAGCTGTTCTTATGAAAGAAAAAAAATAATTGGGGGGAAAAGCTATCCAAGTTTTTCCTCTAGTAAACTATTTTTCCTATTGACTTGTTAAATGGCAGTTGTTGACATGTTCTTTAGTGCTGATGAACATTTAAATGTCTCCTTCCAATTTCCTACAGTTTTCAAAACTTAAGTAATCTTCACATTGTATGTCCTATTGAGAGCTGTCCCATGGTGCAGCATACAAATACTAAGAGAGGATTCAGAAACTGAAGAACCAAACAGTAGCTTCCCTAGATTTATGTACAACTTACTTTTGTGTCAAGCTGTCATGTGCTAACAGTAGTACAGTTAACACAGGATCTTAATTTTTGCACCAAAGAAGCTTCAGTAAATTCGTTTGTTTGACCCAGCTCACCCCACAAGCCCTCATTTGCACAGGCTTAATCATGAGCTCTTAAACATCTTTAGGGGCCATCCAAATTTCCAGATTATAAGCTTTAAAATAGGTTTTGGCTGGTATGTTGTTCCACCCTGGCTCTTTTGCTAGATTGTGTATTTTCTGAAGTGTTTAGGAATCCCTCCTGGGATACAGAGTCTTCCAAAGACATGAGAATGTGCCATCCTCTCCACTGAATGTTGGCTTCAAAGCCATGGAATACTTTTTGTTCCCACTTTCACAAATATTTGATAACATGAGAGAAAAACAATAATCTTTTAGTCATAAAAAGATTTTTTATGTATGTTTAGCATCTTCATTAATATAAGCACTAACAAGAGTTTGCTTTTGTTTTTTAGCAAAATATTTACTGGAAAAGTTTAAAAATTAAGAGGACTTCAAGTTATCACACAGCAAAAAAACCAAAGAGGGATCTAAACAAGTTTTTATTTCTGTTTTCTGAAGACATTCAACGCAACAGAAAAATTATATGTATTGTTTCATCTTTGTAAATCAACCATTAGTTTTGTCTGTTGAAATTATTAATCTGCAGTGTTTGATTCAAAATATGAAAAATAACTATTGTTTTTCCGTGCCTATTAACAGAATTCTGAATCCAGCTCAGTTAAGTCTCCTCAACTTTGTGGTTGCTATTAACACACATAAGTATTTACATAAGAATTTTTATTTAAGGAATTCCATAACTGAAACAAGACATATAATTTAAATGTGAACTTTAAAAAATCATATTTATTTGAACTATATAGAAACTGACAAAACATAATTTATTTATAAAAATATTGTAAGAAGGTACAAATAAATGAGAGAAAATTAAAGCAAAATATAGCACTGTGCTTTCAACCTAATATTTCAACCTCTAAATTTCTGTTCTACAATATCATGTTTTAAGTTCATTATTTTGGTTGGAGAGTTGCTTAAAGCACTGGATTTCAATGCATAAACTTCTTGCTATGAAGAAATTAATGACAAATTTTCTTAATCTCCCCTTTGAAGAGCTGCCAATTGCAGTAGTTATATAAGCATTCATCTATTGAGTTATTGGAGCTTTAGGTTTGAATCTGTACTATAGATGATACCTTTATCTTCTAAGGTATCTTTTTGCTGTTTTCCTAAAGAGAAAGTCCATTCTTCACAGCACGTGTGGAATAGCAAAACACCTGTTCTGCACGGAAGAAGACCTATTTTTCCTGCCTCATAATGGCAAATCAATTAAACCTTGATTAATGCTCGGCTCAGTGTCACATAAATTTGTCTAAGAGCCGATGCTACATGAGATGGCTGGATGCCAACTCTCTTCAAACACTGCACTCAGTGCATCCCATGCATCCCTTTTGAAACTTCTCCTCGCTGCCAAAAATTGCTAACGTGCAGAATGAAGACCTAGAAATACCCATTCTGTGTCTTATGTTTGCTAAAAATTCAACCAGAAATATGATCACAGTGCAAATTGCAAGTTTCAGTAATATACTTTAGAGTTCACACTCTATTTGCTGCTCCTTTTATTTGTGGGATAACATAAACACTAAACAAACTGGGAGATTGATACAGCTGTCACATTCTTTCGAAATAAGAATTCTTGATACATCTCAAATACTTTGATTAAAAATTCCATAAGTTTGAGTCATTCAGATCGATTGTCTGACTTAAGTCATCTCTACAAGCAATCTGTCTTTATACTCAGGCAAAGAATGGCTAATGCTGTGCTGAGCTTCCTTTCAAGAAAGTAATAAACTGACTTCTGATTACTTGGCAATGCCAACCAGAAAGCGTGTAATCAAAAAATATGTGGCTCTAAATAGTTTGCATGAGTCCCAGACAAACAGGGGGAGACAATGTGCTAGAAATGCAGAAAAAGACAATAAAATGCACTACACAACAAATTACATGTTAAGAATTCAGTTGTCCTCCTGATGAGTAATCCTTCTTAACATGGACAAAATATGTACATCTTTAAATGTACACCTTCCATTTTCTGATCACAAAAAATCTGGACTATCTCCTATATTTAACTAATCGTTTCTGCAGGAATATGTCCAAAAGTTCACAGATTTAGAAAAAGCATTTCTAGAATTATAAAGTTGTTAAAAAGCAATTAAAAATAGCAATCAATAAGTACACAGGCAATTTTTAAAATATGTTAAAGAAAATCCAACCCAAACTAAAAGGCAAGGACTCGTTAGTATCACTTTTGATGCATTTGATCAAAATTGATGGCACTATTTAACAATACCCATTGTCAATAGCTCCACCCTGTGCTCCATAAGATATGAAGCTCAGTATTTGATGTAATGTGTAGTATTCAGTATTTATTTATTTATTAGTAAAGCCACCTGTGTCACCTCTGTTATTTAGCACTGGGCAAGATCCAGTTACAGACAAATGCAAACTCTAATTTGAATGACAAGTCAAGCTTACACTTGTACAATGGCAGGTATCTAGAAAGTGGCCAGGTTTCTCAATTATTTCAGATTACTTTTCTCAAAATGTCTGAGAATTTTCATCAGTGTCCACATTTAGATTTTAATTAGATATGCAGCAGGCAATTAGACATTTATTTCAAATGCTGTTACAATTGTTTGCTGGCTCTCTCTTCTCAAAAAGCCAAAATAGCTTACAATGGCTAATGACTACATATTTCATGTGAAAAAGGATATGCAGACATAATTACTGCTGCAATCTCATCAGAGCAGCCAAGTCTAATTAAGTGTCAAACTAGAGTTACAGAAGGGTTATGAAACTTTCCCTCAAAAATGACGACTCAGCTGTGGTGACACATAGACAATAAAAGAACCTCAAGAGCAAGAGAAACATGACTTTTATGAAAGTTTGTGAGTAATGTTATGGAAAAGACCCTGTTCCTTCATATTATTCAAAATATATTATTTAAATTAAACCAAAATTGCCATATTCAACCTGTAGCCAGGAAAGAAAACTTATTATAATACTCCCACTTTCATTAACAAGTCCTTAAAGCTGTTAATAACTTTTTCAGTTGTTCTTCTCTCCAAATCAAACATAGGAGGCTCTCATAAGCCTTGTCTCTTTTCCACTTCTAATTATTTATATTTTTAATTACTAGTATATCCTATTAATGAGCATGTTAATTATTATTAAATTGATCCTTTAAATATGAATGTTGTGTATTCTGTTTGTAGGCACAAACAAACCATATGAAAGACAGTAGTGTGTTAGATGTTCAGAAACAAAGATGGGAAGGAAATAATATTATTGGCCTGTCAACTTGCTAGTTTTCAAACAGCTTTCCTCAGTCTGTGTTGCTCTCAGACAGAGCTTTCAATTTCTCATAAAAATCTTGACAGAGTAATAAGCCTAGTTTTTACCTAGCCTTAGTGTATACTATGTAAAACTTGGTTCTTAAGAACAGAAGATGTAAAGATGACACATTTTTTATTCTGTTTATCATCCTGCGCATATAGACAGACATTCTTCATAATTTCTTCTTTAATGCAGCAATGACTTTTCCTCATTTGAGACACATCCCCCAGAAATAAAAGGCAATCAGTGTGGCTTTATCACATCCCATTATTTCTAGAAGTGGCTGCCCATCTTAAGTTAGAACAAGGATACTTCTTTTACTTCTTCCATGGAGCTTTGTCATTTTCATATTTGTGTTGAATAATACTGATCCTGTTTTAATTTAAAAATGTAATTGTGTTTCAAGCCAATTCCTGCTACACTACTTATCAGGTAGAGCAACACAGATATGCTAATGCTTGCTGTGGTAACAATGCAGAATTTGCTCAGGTTTTACTATTAGGAGACATTAACTCTTCATGTGTGGCATGCTAATCTTGTTCTAATTCTTCATCCATCTCTTTTGAGCCTTCCTCCCTTCCTCACCCTAAAGAAGCTGACAACCCCATGCCATTAAATATTATTACAGTTCCTAGAACAGTTCAGTCTATATTTTATCTTGCTCAAGGAATCCTCCTAATAATATGAATATGTACATGGAACGTCTTAAACTGATTGGCCGCCAGTCACCTTTTCTTCAGTCAAGACAGCTATTTAGTATTTTAGTATCTTCTATTAAATGCAAGAAGGAACACAGAAGTTTAACACTGCCTCTAACCCAGTCACAGTTCTGATTTTCCTTCCTATTCAAGCAGTGGTGTCTATGCTATGTCCTAATCAAACCCCATTCAGCCAAGGAGATGAAGTACCGAGCTTACTTTAAAAAATAAAGCTTTTGGGATTTTTAGTAAGATTGTTTTGGGTTTGTTTGTTTGTTTGTTTTGGGAGGTTTGTCAATTTGGATTAGTTTTATGATGTTTTGCTTTGTCATGCCATCAGTTTGAAAGGGAACACATGACAGAATCCCTGACATAATGGAGCCCACTGCTGCTGGTGATTTGAATGCAGGTATTTCAGATTTGCATTTTTCACATAATAATTTTGCTACCCTCATACAATACTCCTTACCTGAAAAAGCAGATAGGCTGTTAAGCTATTTTATTTTTTTTTCCCCTTTAAAAAAATCCATGAAAATAATTTCGACTTTTTATTCAAAACAGCTCATTCAAAGTGCAGTCAGTTCTACATAGTATTGAAAACAATCCTTCATCACAGAGACTGACTGGAAGAATCAATGTATGCATCCTACAATAGCCTGATTATCTGCTGAGATGAGGGCAGGCATCATCTCATCCTCTCCACTCTCACTGAAAATGGCATCCCTGTGCTTGAGCTGAGCTGCTAAGCAGAGCAGCCAGAGGAGTGAGCCAGACGATGCCCCAAAATCTAGTATCAGCAAAGAGAGAGACTGAGTGAAGGACTTAAAAACAGAGCAGTGTGAGGTGTGATAATATGCACTGTTTATGCACTTGCATTGAATAAATTTACTTGCTTTCCTAAAACTTTTATGTCAAAAAAGGGAGTGTGAGCAGGTTTTGAGGAAACTTCAGGAGAGGATGTGCATTTCCTGAGTTGGTGTGGGCTGTAAGATACACTACTGTACAGAAAAAGATAGTTTAGTTACCACTGAAATTAAACAAACCAATAAAAGCCAAAGAAAACTTATCTGTAAGCATAAGTGCTGTTTATATCCTGCATTATGGCATCTCTTTTACTGTATGCAAGTTTTATTTTACTACTGACGCCATTTGCTTAATTTTGGGATATCACTCTCATGAGTAGACTAAATTCTAGGAGCTCTGAAGAATATGAGAAGATACTCATACCCACATATGAGAGCAGAACTTGTCTGTAAAATCACTAAACTGCAGCAAAGAATTTACTGTCTAAATGGTTTGTCTCAATGGAGCTTTGTCCATTCAAGCAGGCCTACAATTCTGGCCACAGTAATACTGTGAAATAGCTCTGTGAAATAAAAATAAATTGGAAAGAAAATAAACTATTGAAGTGACACTCATATTTCAAAGGCATTGTCTTTGAGGATGAGAAATAAATTTTGAGAATTTTCCAGTCGTTTTAAAAAGTACTGATCTAAAAAAAATATAAAATCTTCCTGATAACTATATCTCTCAATTCAATCTCTACATTTTATATAATGTTTATCATAATATAATCTTCAGAACCACACAAATAACGTATGAAATTCTCTTGGAGAAGGGGCTTTTAAAAGGACCTTTAAAAACCCAGAAGACAAATGTTTCTCATTATGTCTCTGTATATGACAAATAGACTGCTTAAATCATATTTCAGTAAAAGTCTTGCTAGAGTGAAATTTCAATACTGCCAAATCTTTGTAATTGTTCCTTATGTTTGGTGCAACACTCAGGACCCTTGCTGTCACCAGCTGTCCCACAGATATTTAAGAAGAACAAAATCCAAAATCATGAGGACTATTTTTTCCATTATAGAGGGTACTATTAAAAAAAAAAAAAGTGAATTTCCAGTTTTAAATTAACATTTTGGGGGTTTTAAGTAACAAAACACAAAACTCATATATAACTAAGGAGTTTCAAAGAACAAAAGTCTCTATAAAAATGCTATTTTGAGCAATACATATTGGAATTGAGTTAAATATTAACACACTACTAATCTCCCAGAGTCAAAACCATTAGCTGTAATACTTTGCAAGCAATGCAGCAATGTTAAGCATAAGAATTCCCTAAACTGCAGACAGAAGATGACCCTTTCAAATAAAGGTAAAGCATGAAAGGCTACAACAGAAAATAGAAAAGATGTACTGAATATAAACATTTTGCACCACATGGTCAGCAGTTATTCACTGCATCTGTAAAAAAGTAATAATGTTTAATATGTTATGAGAAGCAGACAGCCTCAGAGATACTGTCCTCCTCTTATGTGCCATCCTGGTTTTCCATCCACTGTTTTTTAACAACTAGGAATCCTTATTTAAAAATTCCATGAAATCTTTTTTTAGAAACTATGTGCTTTTTTTTTTAAATTTTAGGCTCTTTTTGTGGCTGTCAAATACTGTCAGTTAAATTCAGCTCACAAAGAACCAGACAGGCCTGGGCTGGTGGTTATACAAATCTGGATGACAGATTTAAAATCTGCCTTGTCCTTATTATCTATTTACAGAAGAAAAATATCTCCATACAAAAGAGATTAATAAATCTGGGTGGTAGTGAGGGGATCAAGTGTCATAGTATAAACATAATATTTATTTTAGAAAATTCTACAACTATTCAGGGCCTCTGCAAAAGTATTAAAAGTTTTGCTCCACTAATATGATACATTAGATGATAAAACTTTCATCTTTCTTCATATAGAGTCTTATGCCTGTAGAGAAACTCCTTCAAGTCCATGATCAATAAACAAAAATTTACTTTAATAAATTTATTCTTAAGGGTTCTGTGATAGAATTCTATTTAGAGTGTCTCTCTCACAGGGAGGATTGCTTCATTTTTATCTCACCTGAATACAGAGAGAAAGGCAATTATTCATGAAGGAAGGAATGCCATTGTCACTTGAGTTTATTACAAAAAGAATTAAAATAGATCAAAGCCTATCCTACTAATAAAAAACAGGTTTGCTAGATATACTTCATCGAATTTTTTTTTTTTAAAAGATGGAGGTTTTGCCAATTTTATGAAATTATGGCCAGTTGCAAGAAACTGTATAAATCCAACATACCTTGATTTTAAAAAGTAGAAAACATAGCAAGAAAAGCTGAAGTGTCTGCTTGTCTGGTAGTATCTGGTGACATAATAACTCAGTGAGAAATTTATACATCTGAGAGGCTTGGGATCAGAAGAATGAAGGGGGTTTAAAGGGAATTATTAAAATTTGTGACATTTATATTACTGTGAGGAAACTTAACTCAGCCTTTGAAAGCATTTCAGCATCTGGTGAAAACCAGACCCTGAAATAGAGTAATACATTCTCTTCTGTCATTCGATGCCTCTCCAATTATCAAGCTTCAATCCACTTCTCAGAGGAGAAGGAAACATGAAAGACAGCTTTGTGAATGACTGATTAACATGGAAAAGATCATTTCTCCATAATTATATTGTATTCCTAACAAGACCAAAAGTGTGCACTAAATTATTATTATGATAATTAACTTTGGCAGACTTTGTCTTATTGTTAAAAAGCAGTAACAATGTACCTTAAGAGGCAGAATAATTACACTTAACTGCTGTAATTAGTAAGTTAATTCTCAGGTAAAAATTATTCATAACAGGAATTATGCAACTGCTGCCATTTAAAGTCTTACTGCAATGCCTTCTTGTAATTTAAATCAAGCATTGTTAGTATTTCTGAACCTTTGCTTCAATAAGGTAAGAGAAAAAAAATCAGTTCAGGAAGGAGACCATATCATTTCTGATTCAATGGACTGGAATGTCTGAAACTGAATAACAAAATATGCATATATAATCCAAATGAAGAAAAAGGAGGGTGAAGAGAGCATAGTTTAGTATTTGAACACACAACTTTTGTGATATCAGCCTGTGTTTTCTTCTTGCTGGTTGATGGGCACATCATTTTATTGCAAGTGTGGTGGAGCCTCACTCCCTTCCAGAGCAGCCTGGATCAGTCCAGGCAAACAGTGGGGCTGTCTTTCCACCCCTGGGGCAGTCAGTTCCAGGTGTACTGCACACCCTTCCAAGTCATACAGATTTCCTCCCCAGCACTTTTCTTTCACCTCTTTTATCACTTCATCAGGGAGCTTTGGTTGCTCAGGAATGAACTTTCAAACCACTGGAGCAGAATAATCCTTCTAAAGCTAGTCCAATTTCTCCCACCTCCCATGCCACTCATGGCTATCCACCCTCAGAGTAGATCTCTGAATAACCTCCCGAGAAATCTCCACCTTGACTCTAAACCTAGCAGACTTGGCAAGAAGAACATGCTTTCCTTTACATCCAAAGGGAATTCAAAATTCTCAAAAGCGGTTATAACAGGCTTGAAGGAGGAAAGGAGGATGAAAAGCTGGGGAAAAGCATCCTCTCCTCTTTCCCAATTATTATTGATGGAATCTCAAGGGTAGCACCCAAGGTAAGGGTAGGAAAGCAACACTGGATCCACATGCCAAATGACCCTCACTGCCCTTGGTGTTATCAGGATATCAGGAGCTGATACCTCAGGGTACAGCCCAGAGCAACCCTGATCCCTCTCCCTGCTCTGAGGAAGAGCACCACAACAGGCACACAGCACATACATGGAAACATGTTCCCAGCTAAGACTCTGATGCTTCAAGCACAAAATCTCAACATATACATCAGGAAACGAACACTTCATTCAGTTTCTACACACAGGACCAGACAAGGAGGTTCCATGCCAGTGTCTAAGCACTCCTTTTGGCTTTAAAAGGAACAGTTACATTATCAGTGTTCAGCCCTGAAAAAAATCTAGCTTCCAGATCTTGTGATCCTACCTGAATCTATCACTGATAAGCAGCGCTACTGATATGAGAATTCCTTTTATTTAAACTTTTTTTTACCTCATTAAACATCCTTAAGAATCAATAAATACTTTGAGAAGTAAAATAAACCAACTGTTACATGATAAATGAAGCAGGTTCTTATAAATATGATAAAAGTTTAAAAGCCATAAAGGGTTCTCTACAGGTGCTAATTTTACTACTTGAATGAAATTAATAAGACTCTCCATAAAACAGCAGGAGATCCTTAGATTACATGAGTAATCAGCAAGAAAATTTATTGTGGATTCATGAAGCACTAAGTGTTTGTGTAATGTATGCAAAAGTGGTACTTTATTCTCTGCAGTGAACAATTCTAAGTCCTTATAATAGAAAAATATTTAATAGCTTGAAAACTCTTGAGGCATAGTTTTTAAAAGTTGTTCAACTGTGATTAATTCAACTCATGACAAAGTAGCAATGAAAGGTCTGCCTTATTTTAATATTCAGTAGGAGCCATTATTAAAATAACTACTTAAGTTTAAACAATGGATACAGAGACAACTGAAAATCCAACCTGATGTCTAGGAATGTAAGTTAGGAGAGTGAGAGTCACAAATTGGGTAGCACATTAATCTGAAAAGCTAAACTAACTTTTCACCTTGGCTGCTGTATGGATAATGTATTTATTTACATGACTACTTACTCCTGCAAATTTCATGTTTTAGGAACCATTTCAGACAAAGAAGTTCCAGAAGAAGTCCCATAGAGGAATTTCTGTTGCGTTCATGTTATTAAATTCTCTGTAAATTATGCCCTCCAAGGAAGCATATAGCCAACCTTTAATAATTTTATTACAATGCACCATGGAATCATGAGTTTGTGTTCAATACTTTACATTTAATATTTATTGATTGCTGGAATTAATTGCTTTTGCTTTGTAGCTTGGGGCTTAATTAAGTGGACTAAAAGTGTCAATACACTGTGGCTCTTCAACTGACTGACAAATGAAACTAAATAATGCTTTACCATGACTAGTTATTAATGTTCTATCAATGAAACAAGCAAGGGGAGGGAACTCATGGGTTAGGGAAGTAGTAACAATAATAAAATATAGAGCCTTTAATGTTTGGATTAGCTGCACTTGTCAAGTAGAAAATATATAAAAAAAGGAAAACATATATTTTTAGAGCTTTGGCAGTTCTCAGGATTATTATGTTAAAGCTTATGCACAGAAAGATGCTATCTTTATTGAGCTCAATTGGTACATCTTCTTTGATAGCAACATAGCTTTGGAGAAGTGAGAAAACCTAGTCCAGAAAAGGAATTAAAATCCAGTTTCTCTGCTTAAAATACAAATGGCACATTAACAGATGTTATCAATTCTAAATTAGTAACTTCCTATATCTATTCTCTGCAGGTTTTTCTAGTCATCATTTAAAAGTCTGGACACATACTCTTTCTAAGATCTAATTGGTTAACTTGCCCTAAACCACAGGTGTTCACAAATTGTTCATCATTAACTAAAAGGCTTAAAGTGAAACTTAATTTTTCAGTACTATAGATTACCCATGAAGTTGCTGACAAGATTTTGGGGCATCCGTGTGGTACTAGACCATCTTTTCCCAGGCTTTCAAGGTTTTCCTTTTCCTACATACAAAGCAATTTGTCATTTATCAGCTTCCTTTCAAACTCCCATGCTTCTGCCCTTCTCAAAAGACAACATTCAGCTAAAAATGTCCCTAAGACACCTAATTTCGAAAAAGCTGATGGACTTGGTTCTCAAAGTATCAGAATTTCACAGAATCACAGAATAAGCTAAGGTGGAAGGGATCCCAAGGATCATCGAGTCCAACCCCTGGCCCTGCACAAGACCCCCCAAGAGCCACACCATGTGCTTGAAAGCACTGTTCAAACTCTTTGTGAGCTCTGTCAGGCTGTGCTGTGACCACTGCCCTGGGGACACTCCTCCAGTGCCCAACCACCCTCTGCATAAAAAATCTTTTTCTAATGTCCAACCCAAACCTTCCCTGACACAATTCCAGGCCATTCCCTCCGCTCCTGTCACTGTCACCCCAGAGAAGAGATCAGTGCCTGCCCCTCTTATTCCACTCACAAGGATGGGACCTCAGTGAGGTCTCCCCTCAGTCTCCTCTTCCCCAGGCTGAACAGCCCAAGTGACCTCAGCCACTCCCCACAGAGCTTCCTCTCAAGGCCCTTGCTCAGAACTTTACAAATCTTTTTTTGCCAAAGATTGCTGCTTTTAAAATTACTTCAGGCTTTATTCCCCTCCCTCTACACACCAACACACATGCATATATCTACATGTGTATTTATACATCTATAGGTTTACTGGGTCTTATCTAATGCAAATTTCCTATTATGCCTTCAGACAATTTCTCCCTGTGGGGGCAAATCAGTCTCACCTTCACACTTCAATTTACTATCTAAGGATAAATAATTATCTTGTGTTCTGGGCAAATAAAAGCAGACCATCTTCAGTAATAAAGCACCATTGTATAATACCTATAAAAAATGGGTTGCAAAGAAAGATAAGATTCAATAATTTGTAAAATATTTATATTTTGGAGGAATATTTATGTTTTTCATATTCTCTGCAAATATGTATACAAGACATGAATCATGCCCTTTAACATATTTATCTGAGTTTTCTGAAGCTAGATCAGATGGAACATTTCATCAGAATCCTTGAAATCATGCAAACAAACATGAGCATCTACATTTTAAATATTAACTGCTAAAGCACCATGAAAATCTCAGTGCCAGCAGATTTGCTCTGACTCCTCTGGCAAAGCATGGGCTCATATCCTTTACCTTAAAAGCATTCCACACAAGAGGTGAATGTGAAATTTAGCTTTCAGAGCTGACACACATATAGCAAAAAGCCTTACCATCATTAAATTTAATCCTGATAAAAACCACAGTAATTCCTATGCTACATCATTTATATATGATTTAAAGAGACTATTCAGTAGACTCAAATTTAAATAATTATATCCACCTTTCATCTTTGAATCTTATTAATGTTATTTCAGCATCTGTGGAAACACAAACATAAACTTTTCATCCTGAGAGTCTAGGTCCAGCCTTTGGTTGCCTCTTGCTGTGTGACTGATCTTTATAATTTAACTTATTTGGTCACTTCTTTATTCAGGAAGGAAGGAAAGGAAGGAAA
>VZRX01022408.1:0-16565 GCA_013398075.1 Notiomystis cincta | reverse complement strand
TTTTTCCCTTTTTTTTCCCCACCTCTTTATTTTTTTTTGCCCAAAAAACCCTTTTTACCCTCTCGGCACTACGGGCGCTGCACGCTGGAGGGTCCCGGTTGCGTCCGCAGGGAATCCTGGCCGGAAATAAAAAAAAATGGACCGATGTGTGGGAAAAGGAGAACCGCCCGAACAGGGACTTGAACCCTGGACCCTCAGATTAAAAGTCTGATGCTCTACCGACTGAGCTATCCGGGCTCTGCTACTCCTCGCCATCCACTGCCTTTATCAGCGCACAACACGGGGCGGCCGCTCCCGGGTTTTCCACAATTAGATAAAATATTCTTAATATTTCTGTCCTCGCGGTGCAGCCGGGGGTGCTCGGCCACAAACCGAGCGCCCCGCGCCGGATTTTGCGGTTTACACGCAGCGGTTCCGCTTCGGGCGCTTCCCAAGCGCTGCTCCCGTGCCGGGATTAATTCGGAATTTTCCAAATTTGCGGATCCCAGCTTGGAAGGGAGCTCTGGAAATCATTCAGTTCGACCCTCCTGGCAAGGCAGAGTCACCTGGAGCAGGAAAGTGTGGGTTTTATAATGAAGATAGCTGGATATTCTAATATCCAGGAGGATATTCCAGGGGATATTATAATACCCAGGAGAATATCCTCATGTCCAGGTGGGTATTAAAATGAAGAGAGCTCCGCTCGAGGACACAGGGACCTTGAATATTTTGCCAAGTCAGCGATGTCTGCACAGACACACATCGATATCTTGATTTATTCCATCCTTCAGGGGTGATAATTCCAGAGTGTCCTTGAGTCAGGAATATTCCTGCTGCCTGCTCCACTGAGCTCTCCTTTCTTGCTGCTTCGACATGAAAACATACTTTTCTTGCATCAAAGAACATCCTGGCTGGAGATAATATTTACTTCCCGCCCCATTTTTAAATTGCTATTATTTTTATTATTATTTATTACTAATTATATGGGGTTTATTTATTACGGTTTGCGGTGTCACGTAATAGGTCATATTATACTTTATAATTTACAGTACTTAATCCGTGGTTGTTTTATGTATTTATTACTATTTTTAAAGTATTTAAAAAATATTTTAAAAGTTTTTTTTTGTTTGCATTTTCCAGCAGGGCTGAGGGGACGCATGGCCGGGGTCCTCCGAGCCGCTAGGAGGCGCCACATCCGCACGGCGCCGCCGCGTCCCTTCTAGCAGCATATCCCGCTCCTCTCTATGGCCCCGCCGCCATGTTGGCCGTGAGGGGAAGCGGCGGCCCGGACCCCGCTAAAATGGAGGCGCGGAGGCCTCAGGGGGTGTAGGGGCTCTGTGCCCTCCGCGACCCCCGGCCCGGAGCTCATGGAGCGGCTGTAGGGTGAGCACGGGGCCGAGGGGAAGTGGGGGGTCCCCGGGAGCGCAGGGCTGAGGGGGGCGGTGAGGAGGAGGAGGGGGAGGCAGGAGGCGGTGCCGGCGGGAGGGGCCTGGGCCGGCGGGAGCGCCCCGGAGCTTTCTCTCTTCCCAGGAAACTTTGGGATAATCGGGATTGTTCTGCCTGGAGAAGGGAATCTTCAAGGTGGCCTGAATGTGGCCTGGAGGGAGGCGGCGTGAAAGATGGGAGAGGAAATGTTTCCCGAGGGTTTGGGAGAAGCAGCGATGGCCTCGCACCGCCACGGGGAGAGGCGGGATTTTGGGAAGGAATTCCTCCCTCTGAGGGGCTGGCAGGGAATTCCCGGAGAATCCGCGGCTGCTCCCGGATCCCTGGAAGTGGCCAAGGCCAGGCTGGAGCAGCCTGGGATCGGGGAGTCCCTGCCCGTGGGGCTGGATGGGCTTTAAGGCCTTTTCCAAGCCAAAAGCGCTCCGGAATTCCATAAAACTCCAGGATTTCAGCCCCATTAATGCGAGATTTCAGCCCCATAAATGCGAGATTTCAGCCCCATAAACGCGATCACAAAACCGAGTTTGGTTTATTTAAGGTTAAATATCGGCCTTGGGGGAAAAACTCTGAGAAAAGCCCATTTTTGAGCTCCAAAAGTAGAGATAAATACAAACCAGGGCGTTCAGGGTGGTGGAAGTGCTTCCTTATCCCAAATTCCTGGAGGGATTTAGGGAGATTTGCAGAACAATTCGCTTTTTGGGATTTTAATTGATCGCTTTTTGGTTTCCTTTCTGCTTCCCCCACGTTTCACAACAAAAGGAGCGTTGCACAACTTTTTTTTTTTCTTTTTAAATTTATGTTCTGCTCTTATTTACCCCAACTTTGCGTGGCTTTTTTTGGGCGGCCACAAAACTCATCCCAGGTACAAATCAAAATTTAAAATGTGTTTTTTTTTTATTATTAAAAAGTCAGAATTTGAGGCGTGAAACCCTCCAGGGATTCCGATAAGGACAAATTTAATTATCAGTGACTTGATCACATCAGTGTCTGTTAAAAGCTTCCCCTCCAGGGGTGTTTCACCTAAAATTCCTTAAAATCCCAATTTTCCTTTTAGTATTTTATTTAAAAACCGGAAAAGCCTCTCACACCTGAACCCAACCTTTGCTTAAATGGAATTTAAACCCCAATTAAATTTTTTTTTTCCCCTTAAACTTTAAAAATACCCCAAACCAAGCTCGGATAAATTTTTATTTTTCAGCCGCTTAAGATATTTAATTTTTTTTTTTTTTAAAAGCTGCGGTTTCCTGGGGGTTTTTGGGGGAGGAGGAATTTTTTTAAGAGAAATAAATGAGTTTTGGGTTTTTTTTTTCCGTGGCGGGGTTGAAGTTTTGGAGTGGAAAATTTACTCAGCTCGTGATTCACGATTTCCTCCGAGACCTCGCCCCTAAAAGCACCTCCCAAAAACTCTGAAATCCACCGGAGATTCATTCCAGGTTAGGAATTGTGGGGTGAAATTTGGGATATTTCCAAATAATGAAATCAAATTGGGCCGACGGAGCACGAAATTCTCCTTTTTTCAATTTCTTTTTAAGGAATTCCCACCACGTGGGAGCTTTAGGGTGGGGGGTGCTGTATCCTTAATTTTCGGGGTGTTTTCCACTTGAAAATCATTCCAAGCTCGGGAAAAACGCTTTAATTAATTAAGATTAATCTCTGATGGGAAAAAAAAGGGAATAATAACGAGAAAAAAATACCTAAAAATATCATTTCTTGGTAAAACCCTCAGGCTCTGAGCGATAAAATGGTTAAAACTCATCTCCCTCAGCCTTGAGGCAGCAGAATTCCATTCCCGGGAAGGGGTGGGAGAGGAAATCCAAGTTTTTTTCTCCTCTTTGGCGTTATTTTCACCCCAGCCCAGCCGTTATCGGCCACTTTGGGTCCCTCCCTCCCTTTTTATTTTAAAAAAAGTGACTCAGAACAGCCTGGAGCATCCTCAGGACGTGGCAGAGCTGTTATTCCCTGAAAAAAATCCCGGGATAATAATTCCAGGATATTCCCGGCAGGCAGAGAAACTCAAGGTTTGTAAATCCAGCTCATTTTAAGGTCAATATTTGCTTTTTTTTCCCATCAGAAATCGGTTAAAATTTAGGGAAATATTAACTAAGGAAGGGCTTGGAGCTGTTATAATTTGAATTTTTTCAGGTCACTGAAATAGTGTTTTGTGGGAGGTTTAAGAGCATTTTATATTAAATATTTTGGGTTTTTTTTCCATCAGAAATTGGTTAAAATTTAGGGAAATGATAATTGGGAAGGGTTTGGAGCTGTTTGAATTTGAATTATTTCAGGTCACTGTCAATGGTGCTTAGAAATTAGAATATTAATTAGAGATGTTGGATTTTTGGGAATTATTTTATTCCATGTCATTTCCAGCTCATTTTGGGGAGTTTAAGGGCATTTTATATTCAATATTTTGGGGTTTGTTCATTAGAAATTGGTTAAAATTTAAGGAAATTATCATTTGGAACAGCTCCAAACCTGTTATAATTCGAATTATTTCAGGTCACTGTTTGGAAATTTAAATATTTGATTTGCTTAAATCAACCCTTCCCAAATATTTCAAGATGTTGGATTTTTGGGAATGATTTTATTCCCTGTAATTTCTATTTTATCCCATAGAAATGCTCTAAACCCTTCAGAATTCTCTCCTAAAATCCATAAAAATCCTTTTTATCAGCTGGGGCAGGGATTGAAGTTCCCAGTGCTGACTTGGTGCTAAAATTCAGATTTTTTGTGGCAGGAATTTGGTTATTTCCAAAAGAATAATTTTAAGATAAATAGGCTAAATCCATTTATCCAGGAAAATTCCCTGAAAAACAATTGAGATTTTCCTTAAAAAGTTCCAGGGCTTTGCATTCTCAAATTTTTTTTTTTTAATCGAAAAATTAAAAAAAACTAAANGGGATCAGGAAATCCAACCCAGCTGGGAATCCTGGAATTTTAGGGTTGGAAAAGACCTTTGGGATCAGGAAATCCAACCCAGCCTTGTCCCAGGTACCACATCCCCAGGGATTTTCTGGGAATACTTCCTGGGATAACAACTTCCCATTCCAGGATCAGTTTTTCCTGCTGTTTATCCCAACCCCTCCGGAGGATTCAAAATGGGATTTTCCAGCTGATTTTATTCCCGGATCCATTCCCAGGTTGGTGCTTGAGCAGCTCCTCACTGCCAGGATGAGCTTCCCAAACTCTTCCCAACATCCAGGAGCTGGGAATTCCTGCAGGATCACCCTTGGACAAGCTAATCAGGTAATTAGCAGCTAATTAACCCTCATTCCTATCATTTATTCCTGATATTTTCCTCCTTACAGCAGCAGGTTTTTTATTAAATCCAAGTTTTCCAGAAAAAAATTGAAGTTGGGAGAATTTATCCCAAAAAATCGGGATTTATCCCAAGGAATTTGTTGTGTCTCACATGATTTAGGAATATTTTTGAGGGGAAAAAGCAGATTAAAAATGGAATAATGTCTATTTCTGTGCTGGATTTCTGCTTGGAATATTCCCTATCCAGTGTTTTTTCCCTGAGGAGCAGATAATCCACAGGAATTTTGGTGTTCCCTGTGTTGGATGTGGAGAAATCCATGGAAAAATCCCTGCTGGGATCAGGGCAGTTCCCATCAGGAATGGGAAAATCCCAGGAATCTGTGGGAATTCCCATCCCAAAACTCCCAATTCCCAATTTTTCCTCCTGGGAATGCCAACAGCCAAACCTGAGGGGTTCGAGCCAAACTCCTCGGATTTTTGCGTGGATTTTTCGGGATAATTCCCACCTTTGATTCCCGGAATTCCAAGAAAACCTTGCTGTGTTTTCCAGGTGAAACCCAAGCTGCCCCTCCTGAGGATCCTGCAGGCTGCGGGTGCCCAGGGCGACACCTTCACTCTCAAAGAGGTGGGATCACATTCCAGGCATTATCCCGCTTTTTTTAGGGGGATTCACTCCTTAATTCCCTACATTTCACCCTCTCACCTGCAAAATATTCCCAGTTTTCCCATAGGGATAAAATAATTGGGATAAATGTGTGAAATCCTCAATTATTTATCCCAGGAAATCCAAAATTCTCTGAGGGTGGGATAAGAGCGTTCCCAGCTCTTGGAATTCTGTGCTCCAACAGCTTAAAAATTGGAATTCCAATCCCAAATTTTTTGGGAATTGCTTGTCAGCCAAACCTTAGAAATTCATTTATTTAAGGAATAAAATGAATTCCGTTAAAAAACTCAATCCACATCCAAAGATGAAAATCCCAGCATTTGGATTTCCAAGAGGACCTGGGGCTTTTGGAATTTTTTTCCCGGAATTTTTCTTGGAAGTGGTGAATTTTCCCACATTTCATTCATTTGGCTGCCCCAAATCCCGATTAAACCCGAAAAGGACCCAAGAAATCCACTCCCAAATGCAGATTTCTGGGATGGAAATCCCATTTTGCTGCTGGGAGGGGACTGGGAAGTGTTTGGGGTCATTTTGGGGCACTTTGGGGTCATTTTTTGGGGACACTTCGGGGTCACTTTGGGGACACTCTGGGGTGACTTTTGGAGGCATTTTGGGGTCACTTCAGGGTAATTTTGGGGTCACTTCAGAATCACTTTTTGGGATCCTTTTGAGGACACTTTGGGGACTTTTTGGGGGCACTTCAAGGTGTCTGGGATAGCCCTGTTTTTAACTGGGATAGCCCATTTTAACTGGGATAACCCATTTTTTTACTGGGATATTCCCATTTTTACTTGGGATAACATCCTTTGAACGGAGATAACCCTGTTTTAATTGGGATAACCCATTTCCAACTGGGATAATCCCCATTTTTAACTGGGATAATCCCCGTTTTTAACTGGGATAAACCCCCTCCAAACTGGGATAAACCCCCTCCAAACTGGGATAACCCATTTCCAACTGGGATAACCCCCTCCAAACTGGGATAACCCCTTTCCAACTGGGATAACCTCCTCCAAACTGGGATAACCCCTTTCCAACTGGGATAAACCCCCTCCAAACCGGGACATTTCCACCCCACCACCTCCTCCCCACACATTAACCCCCAACCAAATCCCCCAAACCCCTTCAGACTCCCCCTCCCGGCGCTCACACCGGCGATCCAAGGGGAAATTCCCATCAAATTCCCGGCTTTCTGAGGGCCTGTCCCGCCCCACAGGTGATGCATCACCTGGGCCAGTACATCCTGAGCAGGCAGCTCTACGACAAGAGGCAGCAGCACCTGGTGCACTGCGGGGGGGACCCTCTGGCAGAGCTGCTGGGGCTGCAGAGCTTCTCCCTCAAGGATCCCAGGTAAGGCGAGGAATTCCCGCGGTTTTCCTGGAAAAATTCACGGCAGGGTCAGCGGGGCGGTTGGAGGGAGGGGTTTGGAAGGGGGGTTGGGGGTTGAAGTGGTTTTATTGGGGGTTTTTAGGGAAAAATTTGCTGGGTTTTGGGGTCTCGGAAGGAAAAATTCGCTGTGAGGTTTGGGGTGTCTTTAGGGAAGAATTCATGGAGGTTTTGGGGGTTTTTAGGGAAGAATTCATGGTGGGTTTGGGGGTTTTTAGGGAAGAATTCATTGTGGGTTTAGGTTTTTTTTAGGGAAGAATTCATTGTGGTTTTGGGTCTTTAGGGAAAAATTCGCTGTTTTTTGGGGTTTCTCTAGGAAAAAACCCTCAGTTATTTTTTGGGGTCTCTCTAGGGGATAAAAAACCCCCCTCACTGTGATTTTTGGTATCTTTAAGAACAAAACCCCACTGCTTTTTTTGGTGTCCCCCTTGAAGAAAGAAAAACCACTAAAACCACTTAGATTTTTGACATCTTTTACCAAAAAAAAGTAATTTTTTGGGATCTCTCTGGGAAAGAATTCCCAGTGATTTCCAGTGGGCACTAAAAGGGATTTTCCCTTTTTCCCCAGCCCTGTGTACGAGATGCTGAAGAGGAACCTGAGCCCTGCTGCCCTCCCAGGTAAGTTGTTCCCATTCCATAAATATTTCTTGGAGGTGGGAATTCCTGAAATCCGGGAGCAGAGCTGTGGCTGAAGGAGGAATAAACTCTTGGTGGAAGCTTTTCTGAGCGGAATCTCTCGGAGTTTTGTGTCTTTTCTGTGTGTCAGGACCTGTTGGAGTGCAAAAAATAAAACCAACCCCAAATTTTGGGACAAAGCTAAACCCTGAGCATGGCTGAGAAATCCCATCTTTGACCATATAGCTTTTCCCTTTCCCATTCCATTCCCCTCCTCTTTCTTGTTTAATTTTTCCCCTTTTCTTGCCTAATTTCCTTCTCTTTCCTTGTCTATTTTCCCCTCTTTCCTTGTCTAATTTCCCCCTTTTTTGTCTAATTTTCCCTTTTCTTCTTGTCCAATTTCCTCCTTTCCTTGTTTAATTTCCCCCTTTCTTGCCTGCTTTTCCCAAGCCTGACTCCCACAAGATGTATTTAGGAATCCCTCACCTTAAGGATATTTTTTATGGAAAATATTCCACCTCCAAAAGGAATCCTTCCAGCACCTGGAGTGTTTTCACTCCCTAGAAATGAGATTTTGGAAGGATCCCAAGCAGTGATGGATGATCCAGCTGCCTTTTCCAGCAGGGAATAAACCAGCAGCAGCAGGAATGTGATGGAAGCAGGAAAGGAAAAGCAGGAATCTGGGATAAATCCCTGTCATCCTTGATCCTTTAAAGGCTCCATTTAAAAACCACTTACCAGCTGGAATTTTCTCCCTGTCCATCCCTGAGTGATTCCTGGTGGGAATCAGCCTCATCCAGCTGGGAATTTCTCTGTTAAATGGAATGGGAGCCAGCCTGGCATCCTTTTGTTTTCCCTGTTCAAAGGAAAAGTCGGGAAAATTCCTGTTAATTGGATTGTTCTTGTTGATTTAGCTCAGCCTTTTAATTAAGCCTCCAGTAATCAGCTGGATCCAGGGGTGTGCATGGAATTTTTCCTTTTTTATTCCTCGTGCCCACAATTTTCAGGAAGAGCTGGAATCCTCAGGATTCCCAAAAAAACCACCTCACTTGCTCTTCCCTGTTCACCTTCCAGGTGTGATTCCAGAGGGAATCCCAGTGTTGGAGGAATGAGATGCAGCCAGGTGGATTTTAGGGAACCTCCAAATCCAGGAATATCTATGGATACTCAGGAATTCTTGTGACAAAACCCTGAAGCAGCTCAGCATGGCTGTAGAATCTCAACTTCCAAGTGGGATTCCCTCTGGAATCCTGATGTTGGAGAGATGGGATATGATCAGGTGGATTTTAGGGAATCTCTGAAGCAATTCCAAATCCAGGAATATCCATGGATACTCAAACCAGGAATTCATGTGACAAAATCCTGGAGCAGCTCAGTGTGGCTGTAGAATCTCAATTTCCAGGTGGGATTCCCTCTGGAATCCTGATGTTGGAGAGATGGGATATAGCCAGGTGGATTTTAGGGCATCTTCAAATCCAGGAATATCCACAGATACTCAGGAATTCTTGGGACAAAACCCTGGAGCCAGCTTGGCACAGCTGTAAAAAATAAAGACCCAATTTCTCCCTTTGGAAACAACATCCCAAATTTTCTCACAGCTGCTTCTCCATCAAGACACCCCTTCCTTTCCCAACTCCATAAATTCATCCCCGAGGAAAACCAAGCTGCCCTTTTAGGGAATTTTTTCCCGGAGGTCTTGCCCGGGATGCGTGGGGGTGGCGAGTGCCAGGGCGGGACTTTCCTTGTGTTTTGCTGCCATCTGCAGATGCCGCCCCGAGCCTGCCCCAGGAGCAGAGCGCTGCCCGGCCCCGCCCAGACCGGCCCCAGGTAACGCCCACCGCCCGGTGGGTTCTTGTCTTGTACAGAGCCGCCCCTTCTCTGTACCTGTGCACGGTGGACCGCCAGAACTTTTCGTTTTTTGGGGTGTGCTCCTTGTGCTGCCCGGGGAAAGATTCCCTGGGAAGTCAGAAATGAGGATCGGCCGAAGGGAAATCTCGCTGCGGGTGGTACAGAGCTGTCCCTTCTCTGTGCCTGTGCATGGTGAGCTGCCAGAGCTTTTTGGGGTTTGGTGTATGTGGTGCTCCTCGCTGAGAGAGAAAAAAGTCCCCAAAAATTCCCCAAAAAAATCCCAAAAAATTCCCCAAAAAATCAAAAATCTGGATCAGCCGAAGGTAAATCCTGCTGCCCATGGTACAGAGCTGTCCCTTCTCTGTGCCTGTGCATGGTGAGCTGCCAGAACATTTTGGGGTTTGGTGTATGTGGTGCTCTTCATCATCCTGAGAGAGGAAAAAATATTGCCCCCAAATTCCCAAAAAAATCCCCCAAAATTCCCCCAAAATTAAAAATCCAGCCCAGCTGAAGGTAAACCCTACTCTGGTACAGAGCTATCCCTTCTCTGTGCCTGTGCATGGTGAGCTGCCAGAACTTTTTGGGTTTTGTGTGCTCTTGCCTTCCAGACAGAGAGAAAAATTCTGAAAAAACTCCCCAGGAATTCCTAAAACATTCCCAAAAAATTAAAACTCCAACCCAGCTGAAGATCAATCCTGCTGCCAGTGTGTTCTGGTACAGAGCTGTCCCTTCTCTGTAGCTGTGCACAGTGGGCTGCCAGAATTTAGATATTTTTTGGGGTGTGCTCCTTGCCTTCCTGAGACAGAAAAAAATTCCCCAAAAATTCCAAAAACATTCCCCAAAAATTAAAACTCCTGCCCAGCCAAAGGTAAACCCCACTGCCAGTGAGTTCTTGTACAGAGCCGCCCCTTCTCTGTACCTGTGCCACAACTTATTTTGTGTTTGCTCCTCCTTCCCTTCCAAAAATTCCCCCAAAATTCCCAAAAAATGAAAAGTTCTCGGTGTCCACAGGGCAGGGACAGAGTGACCCTTCTCTGTTCTCCTCGTGCAGAGTGCCAGTCTCTGAGTGCCTCTCTCCGGGCTGCAGCACTTCCAGGCCTCAGCATCTCCAGCTTGCTCCGTGTTTTCCTGCTTTTCCCTCCTCTCTCTCCCACTTTTTTCCCAAGTAGGAATCACCAAAGAATTCCTGGAGTGAGCTGTGTGTTTTTTAGTCAGGATTTGTTTTCAGGCAGAGGTGAAAACCTTGGAAAAATCTTGGCTTCTCCAAAGCTTCCCGCTGTGATTTGGGATGAGGGCAGGTGGAACTGGGAGATTCCCAAAATCCCACCTGAAAAACACCGATTTGGGGATTTTATTACTGAGCTAAAGATTTTTCCTGGGTTTTTCCTGCCAATTCCAGAGGCTTTAAAGATAGTTTGGAGTTTTTATTCCGAATTTTTCCCTTTTTTCCTGCCTTCTTGGTCTCATCCTGCAGCTGGTGCCTGGGGATGGAAGTGCTGCATCCCTTTGTCCCTGCAAGCTCTGCTGGGCTAATCCCTGGATTTTCCTTCCCACAGCTCAGCCAGGAGGAAGGAGGAGACTCTGGAATGGTGGAAGGTGACAACAAAACCTCAGAGCCTGAAAGTGACACTCGTGAAGGTGAGGGACAAATTCTGGTGTTTTCACATCTTCTGGAGGAGAAGAGAGTTGGGAGATAAAAAACCCAAATCTTGATTGGGAATAAAATAATTTAAAAAATTTTGGTGATATAAAAAAATTAATTTAAGAATTGCAAAGTTCACCCCAAGTGTTTTCTTATTTTCTGCCTGGAATACGAATGCTCTGAATGCAGTGAAGCCCCAAAATCTGATTTTTCAATTAAAAATACCCTGAAAAAAAAATCTTCCAGACTTTGCTGGAGGGTGTCTTAAAAGCTGAGATTATCCCTGGATCTATTTCCCTTCCCAAGGGAGATTCCTGAGCACAAACCAAGCAGGGAACTGAACAAAAATGGGATTTTTTTGGGATGGATCTGTTGTATTTTAATGTTTCCCCCCGGGGCATTTCTTGCTGGGTCACTCCTGGAGCAATTTTCCTGTTCTTCTGTTTTTTTCTTCACTGGGATCAAGGAATTTCAGTTGTGGCTGTTTCCAGGTGAAGTGGGAATGCTGGAAATTCCCTGGATGTTCCTTGGAAACTCCAGGAGATGGATCCCAATCCATCCATCCCATCCATTCCCCAATTCCTGGGAATTTGGGAGCTGCAAATGGGATTTAAAGTGCTCAGGAAATCCTCTCAGGGCTGGCTGGGAAGAGTTTGTGTTCCCAGGGGGAAATTGAACTGGGATGGGTTGGATTTAATCTCCAGAGGCACTGGGAACACTGGGATGGTCCCTGACTCGGGAATTTTACCAGCTCCAGCAGCACAGGTGGGAAATCCAAACCCCAAAGCTCTCAGCTTGGTGCAATAAAAACAAGAAAAAAGTCAGATTTAAGCCAATTTTTCTATGCTGGGATATTCCCTGACTGGGGCAGGAATTTTTTCCAGCTCCAGGAGCACAAATAGGAAATCCAAACCCCAGAACTCTCAGCTTGGTGCAAGAAAAAGAGGAAAAAATCAGATTTTGATCCAATTCATCCCGTGACCTGACAGCCTCTGCTTGGCTTTTCCAGACAAAGACTCCATGGAAAACCTCTCCAAGAGCAAGAAGCCCAAGCTGGATCTGCTTTTTGAGGAATGGGATGTGGCCGGGCTGCCCTGGTGGTTTTTAGGGAATCTCCGGAGCAATTACAAATCCCGGAGTAACGGATCCACGGATATTCAGACTAACCAGGTCTGGGGCTTGGTGTCCTTTCCTCTTCTTTTGGCTTCCAAGGAAGTCAAATATTCCCAGTTTTTCTTTCTTTCCCTTTCCCATTCCAGGATTTTCAGCTTTTTTTCCACCTCAGTGTGGGTTTTTCCCAGTTTTTTCCAGCTGGTTGTTGGTGGATTTTAATGTTTTTAAAATCAACTAAATTGTCCCTCAGAGATTCCTTGGATCAGTCCTGAGATTCCTTGGATTTCAGCAGTTGCCTTTTTATTTTTTGGGATGAATTTTGGAGGGTGGTGGCCAAGCTGGAAGAGGAAAAGCTGGGAAATGGTGAAAGCTGGAAAAAGGTTGGAAAAATGAGAGCCTGTGAGGTGAAAATTGGGGAAAGCGGGAATTTGTGAGGTGGAAAGTGGGAAAAGAGGGGATTTGTGAGGTGAAGATCGGGAAAAGGTTGGGAAAATGAAAATCTCTGAGGTGAAAATGGGGAAAAGGGGAACCTGTGAGGTGAAAATTGGGAAAAGGTTGGGAAAATGGGAACCTGTGAGGTGGAAAGTGGGAAAAGAGAGAACTTGTGAGGTGAGAATTGGGAAAAAAGAGGGAACTTGTGAGGTGGAAACAACCTGTGAGGTGGAAAGTGGGAAAAGAGGGCATTTGTGAGGTTGGAATTCGGAAAAGAGGGAACTTGAGAGGTGGAAGCTGGGAAAAAGATTGGAAAATGGAGGCCTGTGAGGTGAACATCAGGAAAAGGTTAGGAAAATGAAAATCTCTGAGGTGAAAATCAGGAAAAGGGGAACCTGTGAGGCTCCTACAGATCAGAAGGGCCCAACCAGGGATGTGGAGCCGCTCCTGACTGGATTTTCCTGGGAATTTTTTCCCTCTCAGGACATTGACACTGCCGTGGTTTCGGACACCACCGATGACCTTTGGTTCCTCAACGAGTGTCCCCTGGAGCAGGGCAGTGCTGGGCTCCAGCTGGACCTGCTGGACTGCCAGGAGCACACTAAGGTACCTTGAAATCAAATTAAATCCAGTTTAATCCACCCCAAAAGCTCTGGAAAAGCTGGAACTGTTCCCAGTCTGGAGGTTGAATCCCATTTGGAAAAGGTTGTGGTCATTCCTTGTGGTTTTGATGGGTTTTCCAGTGTGGAATCGATTTAAAATGGTAATTTCAGTGGGTTTGTGATTAAAAGCTGCAAGAATTATGAATTAAAAAATTATAGAGTTAAGGTTGGAAAAGGCTTTTAAAGAGTTCCTCCAGAGGCTGAAAGAGGAAAATATGCTCGTGGTAAATCAACATTCTGCAATAAAACCACTGAAAAACCAACTTCTAATTCACTTACAGAAGTGATTTAATGGGCATAAGCCTTTAATTGGGGTGTGCAGCACCAGGCACGGGATAAAGGGGGATTATTCCAACATTCCCACTCACTGACAATGCTTTTCCCGGAATTCCAGGTGCCTGAGGATGTGAACTTGGATGAGCTGGAGGATTCCCAGTGCCTGAGTGATGACACGGACACAGAGGCTGCTTCTGAGGTGGGAATTCCTTGGGATCAGCATTCCCTGGGAATGCAAGGGCTCATCCCACACCTGCTGCTGTGTTTTGGGATGGGGAAAAATTGGTTTTCTTGAGGGGTTTCCCAAAACCAAAAAGTAGTTGGTGAAGTTCTGTTGATACCATGGTTTAATAAGGTTTTATTAAGATTTTAGTAAGGTTTTTAGTAAGGTTTTTATAAGGTTTTATAAATTTTTAATAAGGTTTTTATAAGGTTTTTAATGAGATTTTTAATAGGGTTTTAATTCCATGTTTTTCTCTGGATGGAAATCTGGAGGATTATCCTCGGAAGGGACCTGGAAATCTCAAGGAGCACTTTCTAATCACTCCAAAAATTCCTTTTTAGTGGAATTTTCTGGGTCAAAATCAGGGATTCTCCAACTCCTGCCTGTCCAGCTGTGGAGCTGCCTCTTGATTTGTGCTCTCTGGGGTGGGAGGAGAATCCACTTCTGGAGAATTCCATTTTTCAGTGACTTTGGAATGGCTTCCGTGGTGTCATTTGTCCTTGCAGAGGACAAACCACAGCTTTTTATTTGATAATTTTAGCAGAATTTTAAAGATTTTAGCAGAATTTAAATAATATTAGCAGAATTTTAATGGTTTTCAGCAAAATTTGAATAATTTTAGCAGCATTTTCCAGGCTGGAATAAATGGGGATGTCCCTGGCTTTGGGCAGCTGAGTCCTGGCTCTGCACTTGGACACCTCCAGCCCTTTTCCGTGGGATAATTAATTAATAAATCCATTAACTGTGCAGATTCCAGAGCTGGTAAGTGATGGCTGAGCCTGGAAAATCAATTTCTGCCAAATTCCAGGAGCTTTCTGCTGGAATTTCGAGCAAAAGATTGGGAATTCTCTAGAAATAAAATGAAAATAAACTGTCCCAGTTTGGATTCTTCCCAAGGATTGAGAGAGAGGAAGGAGAGGAATCGATGAGGGATAAATCCAATTATCTGGGATAATTCCCAACCACAAAATGTCAATTTTTCAAGCTCATAAATCCCTCTAAATTAAAATTTTTTTAACGAGCTTCCCTTGCTGCTTCTCCCACACGGCTAAAATGAGGAACACCTTAAAAACATGGATTTTTCTCGCTGGAATTTTTTTAAATCCTGCCTTAAATCCCTCAGGATTGCTGGCAATGCTCCAAGTGCAGGAAATTCAATTCCCCGGGGAAAAGGTACTGCTACCGCTGCTGGGCCCTGCGCAAGGACTGGTACCGGGATTGCCCCAAACTGCCCCATTCCCTGTCACTTTCCAACATCAATTCCATGGAAAACCCGGAGCAGGATGAAGGCGTGGATGTCCCAGACTGCAGGAGGACAATTTCAGCTCCAGCCGGTCAATCCAAACATCTTTTCCTGGGAGACAACAAACCCCGCGTGGCCTCCGGCAGCTCCATCGAATCCTTGGATTTGGCTGGGGATGGGAAAAACCGGGATTTTGCCGAGTTGAAGAAAGAGGAGGAGATGGAATCTTTGGAGAGCATCAAAACCCTGCTGAATCCCTGCTTCCTGTGCCAGCACAGGCCTCGGGATGGGAATATTGTCCATGGGAGGACTGCTCACCTGGTGGCCTGCTTCAGGTGTGCCAGGATGCTGAAGAGGAAGAGATCGCCGTGCCCCGTGTGCAGGAAGGAGATCAAGATGGTCATCAGGATCTTCATGGGCTAGAGAGGTGTTCTGGCCCTGCAAGAACCCCAAAAGGAGGAGTTTTGCACTCAAATTTCAATTTCAATGTGTGCAGGAAGGTCAGGATGGTCATCAGGATCTTTGTGGGGTAGCAGGGTCACTTCAGCCCTTCTATCCCTTAAATAACCCCAGAATGAGAATTTTTGCACTCAGACCCCAATTTCAGAGCTCAGTGTGCAGGACCAGAATGGTCATCAGGATCTTCATGGGCTAGAGAGGTGTTCTGGCCCTGAAAGAACCCCAAAAAGAGGAGTTTTGCACTCAAGCCCCAATTTCAGAACTCAGTGTGCAGAATCAGGGTGGTCATCGGGATCTTTATGAGGTAGAGAGGTGTTCTGACTCAAAAAGAACCCCAAAATGAGGATTTTTGCACTCAAATCCCAATTTCAGTGTGTGCAGGAAGGAGATCCCGATGATCACCATGATCTTCATGGGATAGAGGGGTGTTGTGGCCCTAAAAGAACCCCAAAATGAGAATTTTTGCACAAAACTCCAATTTCAGAACTCAGTGTGCAGGATCAGGGTGGTCATTGGGATCTTCATGGGGTAGCAGGGTCACTTCAGCCCTTCTATCCCTAAAATAACCCCAGAATGCAGATTTTTGCACTCAAATCCCCATTTCAGTGTGTGCAAGAAGGAGATCCTGATGATCATCATGATCTTCATGGGATAGAGAGGTTTTCTGACCTTAAAATAACCCCAAAATGAGAATTTTTGCACAAACCCCCCAATTCCAGAGCTCAGTGTGCAGGACCAGGATGGTCATTGGGATCTTCATGGGGTAGAGAGGTTTTCTGACCCTAAAAGAACCCCAAAAAGGGATTTTTGCACTCAAACCCCAATTCCAGAGCTCCACCAGTGAAACCAAAGAAAATCCAGATTTAATTCCCACCAGGAATCCTCTGCAGGATCCACTTTTCCATGGAAATCACCTCGGCATCCAAACCTCAGCCTGGAATTTCTCCCAGTTTCCCAACTTTTTATCCCTTTATCCCGATTTATCCCATTTATCCCAATTTTATCCCTTGGGATTCTTTCTCCTGTGCAAGACCATAAGATTTGGGAAAAGTTGGGACTTCTGGAATGTTTATTTTTCCCGTAAATCCAGAGCTGTGCAATTCTTTTAGAGCTGAGAGATAGAAATAGAAATAAATATTTATGGTAGGAGGGCAGAGGATTTGTTTTAAAGGAAAAAAGAACTTTATTCCTGATTTTTTTTTTTTACTTCTTTTAAGTCAGTAAAGTGAAGAATTCCTTGCTCCAAGATGGGAAAAAAATTCCAAGTTTTTAATCCACAGCTCTCAGGTCATAAATCAAATGGAATAATAATAATAATA
>VZRX01022406.1:76362-148603 GCA_013398075.1 Notiomystis cincta | reverse complement strand
AACTATTATGTTTTATATTTTTTTTATATTTAAAAAATAATATAAAATTATGAACAGATTTAAAAAAATATTTCATGCAATGTTTATTTTATAGTTGTTATATTGTTAATGCCTCTGTAGAAATCATCCTTTTTAGGCATTGTCTGCCATATTTAAATGTCATTTGTGGTTCTGACATAAACTTTTTGATACAAATCCACTTTTTTATCTTGCTTGCTACTTTTCAGTTACTGGAATTAGTGCCACTAAATGGAACTACTATGCAATTACAGTTATTTATCTGGGCAGTGTTCCCTTTTTTTTTTTTTTCTTTTCAATATTGAATGCTTATTAGAAATAGCAACAAGACCCCAAGTCTTAAGAAACTAACTTAAGTTATAATTGTCTTTACTTTTCTTTGAGCTATGTTAAAATCTCACATCTGAAAACTCATATGATGCAAATACACTACTTGAATATCCATTTCATTGAATTCAAGATTTTGAAAATGTGTAGCTATGAATGAGTCATTTATTTTCCTGTTTCAATGTACAACCAAGTTTCCTCTGGGAAAAAAAATATTTATTATGATATTTAATATGATCTATGCATGTCTTTAATCTGAAATTTGAATCATCCTGGGAGCAAATACTTACTTTCCTTTCCTTGGTTTTAGGTACCCTTTTTCTAGATACTGAATTTTGGTAGCTTCTGTAAGTCTGTAGTTGTTCTACACAGTGTATAAATAGAAGAGCTGGCTGTGTGGATTTAAAAGATACTCATACTACTGAGATGAATGTTAAATTTTCCATCTTTTCATCTGATTCCATAGATCTTTATTTGGACTCCTACACGAGCAAGGACTGTTGGAGAAAACCCAGTATATAATATACAGACAATTACAGTGTTCTATCAATCATAATTTCGTTTCTTGCTTGCACTAATTGCAGTCATTATAGTGTAGTGGCATATTCATAATTCCAGAACCCAAGAAGGTTAGTGAAAATCCTCAGAAATCTGAGGGGTGCCTCTGGTTTTGCATGACCATTTTGATTTAACATATGGTATGGCATTTAAAAGGTACTTAACACCATTCAAACTTAATTTTGCCATTTTGTACATAAGCATTACAATGGAGACTTAAATTACACAGTTGCATGCTTTTTTTAATGACCCTCTGCCTTATTCTTGCTGTGGTCCAGAAATCCCAGGAATCAGTGGGACACCCCTGCCTTTGTCAGCTGGAGCCAAGTGATGTTCTATGGTGTTCCCCAGCATTTGGGACTGTGCTTGGCAAACAGAAATGCTTTTACCATGTGTATTTTAACCTGAAAATAAAGCCCTTTTCTACATGCCTTGATATTTTATGATTGGTGTAAAGATAACAGAGTAGATTATTGATTTTAACATCAATGTTATGTTAGTTACAAATACGAGTTTTGACAAGTGAAGTTTGCTTACCTATATCATGACTAAAGATAATTATTTTGTAATGACAATCTGCTTCTGAACAAAATTTTAATTATGTTTTCTTTTCTGTATTGCTCGAATTCATTCTCTCTTCTTCCATTGTTGGAGCATGCAGTGCAGTAAAGTAGAGGCAACTCCCTTACTTTGGGAGGGAAATCCAGTCATTCATTTCAGTAGGGTTGATAATGGAGAATTTTCTATTTCTAAGCATGAAAACTTGTGTTCAGTTGGGTTTGAGAGCTTTACAAATAAAAATGTCCCAAGGACAGGACAGACCTTTTGCTCTCCATGGCAATAAAGTGCTGCTTTGTGGCACAAACCATAGCAAACAGAACAAGTTGGATGAGTATTTCCAGGAAAACATCCATTCTTGTCTGCCATTTCAGACAGAGCATGACATACTTCCCCGACAAAGACTGCTCAAATGGGCAAAAATACCTCAAACTGTGTCTGGAATATATAAGTAGGAGGGTGTCTGGAAATCAGACTTCTTCTCACTAAGGCTGTGGTTCCAGTGGCTAATTATTTATACTAAATTCTTATTTTTTGGAGTATATTAATGAATAATAACTTCCTGGGAGTAATTTGGGTCACTTTACAATGTTCTTGATATTAACAACCTTTCTTCTAATCATTTCTGAGTTCTAGTACTGAACAACAAATTAACAATAAAGTGCTTTTCAGTCATATTTTACAGAGAAATATTAATACCTATACAATTGTTACTCTCTTTTTAAGTGCCAGATTTTTTAAGTGGAGAGATAAAGAGAATTGAATGAGAAATTTGGATAACCTACACTTCCTACAAGTATGACTTTAAATATATGTGGGGTTTTTTTCCTTTTTTTTTTCTTGAAATACAGGCTTCTGTAATCCTATTCTCCTAGGTTGCCTCCACAAAGGCACAGGATTTTGTGTAGACTTAGATTTCAGGAAATCTAATATTACTCTCACTTCTTCTCCTGGGATTTGAAGTTTACATCAAAACTACTGACAGAGTAAACTACTGACATTTCAATTTGAATTATCTTCAACAATATATTTTTGTCTAGAGCAATTTGGCAGACTATCATGATGGGTGATAGATCTTAGAAAAAAAAAGGAAAAAGAAGAGGCATTCTGAGATCCCTAGCATTAAAATATTTCCTAATGAAAACTGTGGTTTACACTAAAAAAAAAAAAAACCCTCTAACTTTTTTAAGACAAGTGATAGGACATAAGGAGAAAAGCTACATCACTAGTAACCAAGACAATAGGATGCTCTATGGAGTTGAGATTTTTTTTTAATTGAAATTTTAATTACTTCCATCCTTGGATGAACTTAGCATATGCAAGGTTTGCATTGTAAACCTGTAAAAAACAGAACTATGGTGATATGCTTTTCTATCTGGTCTTATAAAGTGATGTTTTTACCATTTGTTTATATGAACTCCTATGTTTGACAGTAGAGACTAAAATTACTGGTAACTCTGGGTTTAAATACTTCTGGGAGATTATGTTGTCCTGATTGATGAAATTACTTTGTCATCTTACCTCACTTGAGTAAACTCCTACAGGTGGACATTGTAGGGTTGTTCTTTGCATTTTCTTTTTCCCAACCCCTCAAAACCAGGGGAATGACACATGGAATATTCTGAGCACTAAGAAACTTTTCAATTATGTCTGAAACTTGAACAAATAAAATTGCTGTGACAGGAACAGATGCTCTTGGCTTTCCTGCTTTGAACAGTCTCCACCCCAGCAGCTAATGCAGTCCTTTCTTTTTGTGGCTATATTTTTATTGAAATTATGTGGAGGGTACGGATCATTTTAATGTATAGATTTGTTATATAATTACTGTGTGGTCAGCATATGTGGGGGAGGAATTTTGTCTTATTTGCTTACTACCTGGATAAGCTGCTGTCTTGTCAGAAGTTGTAATTTTTACAGAATTTTGAACAGCTTTAAGAGATGTAATCACTAGTCTTTCAACTTTTAACAAAATTGATTGAAACATAATTATTCCTTCTTTTCAAAAGGCTTTCATGTTTCCTACACAAACTTATTCTAATTTGGGGGATAATATAGGGCATAGCAACATTCTCTGATAGATTACTGAACCCATTTTTAATAGGAAAATGAACTTATAGGCTGTCTATTGTAGGTTGGTGTAACTGACATGAATAAACATTGGTGTAACTGACATGAATAAACATAAGTTTCTTAGTATTTCTGACAGAGAGTCGTAAGCCAGAAACTACTAGAATCTAAATAACTTTTCTTTTTTTAAAGAATAATTTATTTTTTTTTAAAAGACATGCCATGTCAACAGATTCTTAAAAGTATGATCACATTTTGGCCTTCTTTTGTTTTATCTCACTAGTTTTGTTTTATCTCACAATTGAAACAAATTTAAATACAGTTAAATATTTTTATTTTGATGGTCAAAGGCTGAATATGACAATTTAAATCCACTTCCAAACTGACAATTTCTAGTATGTCCTCAAGGAGAAACTGAGTATCATTGTAAAAGATCTTAGGGCAAAAAATATAAAGATGGAGTTGTCTGTTTCTACCTCCTGAAGCATCAGATGCATTTTATATAGCTTTATGAAAGAATCATAAATGAAGGAGGAGACATAGCAGGTAATCAATTTTATGTTGCAGAAAACCATGGTAGAATAGAATTGAGTTTTGGAGAATAGGTAGCTGGTTCTAATTACATTTCTTTTTCATTACAAGTGTATGTCAGAACTCTAAGCTGTGTTGTACTTGTGTAGTTAAATATCTAGGCCTGGACTCAAACCTTGAACTTTGCTGTGGTTCCAAATGCTGTGTGCAGAAATCCTCTTTATGATTTCTGTAATAAAATGTTTTAAAATTTAACAAGCCCAGACATTTCCACTGCAGCTTTTGAATTCAAACACTATTGTAACTATCCTGCCATGGGTAGCTTTTATATTAATTTTTGAGGTTACCCAGGTAGCTGTTGAAAGCACCAGGGATAAGTTACTGAGTGCTGGATAAGTAACAAGCTGGAGACAGGGATGTCATGCTTCTCACATACTACAGACAATGAATTCAGAGCCAGGTGGAGCTGTGTTTGATCTAAGCTATGGCCGCTGATAAATGGAAAATCTTCTGGTAGGCAAGGTAACACAAAGCACTTTGCTTGCTGAGCAGGCCAGCTGCTCACAAACAAGTGCTCTACAGGGAAAATAATTCAATTGGTATAATCATCACTGGCTCAGGAATGGAAATAAAAGGAGAAAACAAAGAGGTGATGAAAGTTAGAATTCAGAAGGATTGACAGGAGGTTGGGTGGCTTTTCTAACACCCACAAGCATTGATGGCGCTTGTACATTAATCTTTTGTTTTATTCATAGCGTTGTTAATTTTTAAAGAACCATTAATATTTTTCATTTATAGCAATGAAATGTGCTGTCATTTTTACTCTGAATGTGTTTCCGGTATCTTTTTTAGCTTTAACCTTGATCTGCATGTTCCCCACTCATGGGTATAAATTTGAAACTTATGAAATCATTGTCTAAGGTGGCTGAAAATTGCCCAAGAGTTTTCAAACCACCTTTGCTCATCAGAAATTCTATTTGTCTACACCAGCAGAAAAATTTCAGAGAAGGTGTAGAAAGAGAAGGATAAAGAAGGAAACTTGACATAAAAGAGCAAAACAGGGCAAACAAAGGCTGTTGAAGAATCTGACAGGAGAATAAAACAGATGAAACCCTTGCGAGTTCCCCACATACATTTTGGAATACTGGGGCACATAGAGACAATCTTTCATATTTTCTGTGGTTTTATTTTCCTACACAGAGTTTAAATATTTCTTGACTCTCTTAAGGTTGCCTCTTTGACTCTGATTTTTTTCCTTTTATGAATATCCTCATACAAACTTAATATCAGATGGTATTTCTCAGAAAGAAAACTCTACAGTTCATTCAACTGACTTTTCATTTGGTCATCTACTTTAAACATGAATATTAATATCACTCTCCCATGGACATTTCCAATAGGGCAAACATCACCAGTGACCTTAAGGAAACCCCAAGAATTTAATTTGAATGAATGTTGTCATCCTGCAGAAGGAGATAGTTTAATTGAGTATTTTATACTCTTCTTGAAAGTATATTTCTCAGATATTATTCTGAACTGGTATCAAAAGAGAGAATGCTGTCAACGATACTACAGCTGCTGTCGACTTACACTGAGTAATCTGTAAGTAGGTATCAGATACAACTGAAATCTGAGAGTTACAAAAGCTAAGACCAACAGAGTTCTGCTTCCTTGCATAGTGTGAAGTTATTGGGAGTCTGGAACTGTTCTTTTGTGTTGAAACAGGATAGACATCGTTGCTTCATGCACAACATCTTGCCTTTTGCGGAGTGGCAATGTCTTTGTGTTTAGTGTTCCTGATATGGATAGCTTCTAGTCCAGGAAAGAATAAAGACATACTGATCCTGAAAGGCTGAAATGCAATGAAATGTGGAGACTGTAGAACTCGTGGCCTTAGGACAAATCCAAGTTATCCTCTCAAAGGGAGTTCACATCGGGTAAAATTCACTAGGATAATGAATAAGTGTTCAGTTGCTTATTAAATTTACCTTCATCCTACTCAGTTGCAAACATCTTTTACTCTTCTGCTATTTTGTCTGCTTTAAACTCTTATGGTGTACTAGAAAATAATTTGTACGATTTCTTATGAATATCCATGCACCAGGTGAGAAAAAAGACTTTTATTTACTTTTATTTGAAGAGATAAATGGATTGGGTGACTTGCAGAATCAGCAACCAAATCAAGGACTTCAGACATATAAGAATGGATCTTCCAGGGAACTAACAGAAGAAAATAATGGAGACATTTCTAGGAGATGTTACTCCCAGGAGGGCACTGAGTGTTTAGCTCTTGTTGTATTGAGGCCAAGGTGAGGCACTAAAGGAACAAAGATCTCAATCTACTTGATTGCCAGTGCTGGAGATGGAGATGGGAGATGGCTGCAACCTGACCTTGGGAAAGAGGGTTAGGAAGTGCATAAAGATCAGAGAGTAGAAAATAGTGCTGTATTCAGAACTGTTGACACAATATGCAATTTTATCATTTTCCTATACTTAAATACTTCAGGATTTGTTTTCTTCTGGAGAATAGGACATGAAATTAATTTTGTTTTCCCTGCTTGGCTAACTATTTTGTGGGGAATTGCATATTGTGATGGGAGGGGAAAAAACACATTTTAAACATACATATGTGTGTGTATATATATAAGACTACGGGTACCTGCAGCTTTATTTTACAAAGCATCTCTCTTGACCTTCTGTTTAATTAGGAATAGCAGAGGTCAAAATTAAAAGCTGCATAAGTACTTTCCCTCTTCTTTAGTACTCTGCAGTGTTCCTCAAGAGTCCAATGCAAAGAAAAACCTCAGACAAAACAAATAAAAGAATAATAAATCAAAACAACTTCAAAACAAATATAATCCAAGAAATTTCCCCAAAGAATTTTTAATGCCTCCTTTATTCTGACTATAGCTGTGGATGGAGATTTCTAGTAGGAAGAAAATATTAGAGGAAAATAATAGAAGAAGTTGTATAACTAGGAAGAAAATTCCTAGGAATGTAGTGAAATATCTGCTGGATAAGTATTTTAATAACATTTCGGTAGGTTTACTCACTGAAAAACTGAATGCATGTGTAGGGAGCAAAATTAATTAGAATAAAATACTGCTTTATTTCAAACTTTTGACAAAATTTGTTCATTAGAAAAAGAAAGAACATCTATAATCAAAAAATTTTACCTTGCAAGAAAAGAAAAAAAAGAACTGCCTTTGGTAGAAAATACTGCATCTGTGCTTTTTCTATTTTGGCATAAAAGTGACCATCCAGGGTGGGAGAACTCTGCATCTAACTTCTTTCTAAGGGTATTTCAACATCCAAGTCACAATATTCAGTTTCAATTTATGCTCTGAAATTATTTTTTGCTTAGATGTTCTTGAAAGTTTTCCATTTTGTATACATAAATCTGCTTTAATTAGCTTCCCTTCTCAGTCAATAGAATCACCACATTTCATATATAATTATGACCTCTAAGCTCTGCCTCAAAGCTCTTTAAAAACCAGTCATACTCGAGAGGAGCTGGGTGAAACCACCCACTTGCTGGGTGGCAGCACAGCAGTGCTGACTTGTTATTTGCATTTGGCTGTCATTCAGGAGGTTATGTTTTGAGGAACCTGAACTCTTGCAACCTCATGAATCAGATAGATAAGTGATTGAGGTGGATACGCTCACTCACACGAGCTGCTTCTGCATTCAGCTCAGCGGGAACGTCATGCCTCGGAGTTTGCTTTTTGGGATAAATAGATTAGCTGGTTCACAGCCAAGAGCTGTGACCTTGTGTAGTACATACAACCAAGATTTTTTTCTGATGAAATCTAGGTATTAACCCTGAAATGCTGTATTTGGTATTTGAATTATTTCTCATGTCTTAGATACAAGATCTCACCGTTCAAAGGGATTTATGTTCCATTTGGTAGTCTGCTCTTGCTGTTACATTAAATAGCTAAAGCTAGGAATTCAATTCTTTCCTAAGCACTGAGAAGGTGGCCTGTTTACAGGGCTGTAGAGTTCATAGATCTCCTGCTAAATTCAGTAGGGAACTGCAAGTGTTCAACATCTAAAGTTGTGTCCATCTGCTTGATTCCTGGAAGATGCCTTTAGACACGTATCATTGCACAAACATAGCCTGAGATAACATGGTTGTTGGTGTTGCTGGGATTGTAAAATAAAACTGTAAAAATGAAATATCCTGGCTTAAGTTTCCTTTACTGGTATTGATTAAAGTTTGGTTTGTTGGTTTTTTTTTTTTTTTTTTTTTGTTTTTTTTTTTTTTTTTTTTTTTTTTTTTTTTTTTTTTTTTTTTTTTTTTTTTTTTTTGTTTTTGTTTTGTTTTGTTTTGTTTTGTTTTGTTTTGTTTTGTTTTGTTTTGTTTTGTTTTCCCTCAGAGGCTCAGTGAGTTCTAACTGTTCTATTGTTGATATCTTTGAAGGTAGGTATTTCCCTACATTCAGAAATCTAGATAGGACATCATATATGAGAATCTGCTTTTCAGAATAAAGTGGATAGTTGGGTTTGTAGCTCAATGATCATTCAGACACACTGCATTATATTTAGGAAGAATTTCTGATTTTAAGAAATATTTTAAAATATTGCTGTTCTGAAAGTTGTTTCAGTGTTGTCTCAAAACAATAAACCACAATAACCATTTGAGAGGAGTAAGAGTTTGCTATGGACTGATAATGCTGAGACCTTAAAGAACCAAGTCAGAAAACTGTTTCTAGTTTTCTCCTTCTTACCCGGGAGCAAAGTAGTGTTTAAGCTATAGAGTTTATCACCTTCCTCCTTATTTCTGCTTGACTTTATTCTAACTTCTGAGTATCAGTAACAGAAACATATATTTGGGTGGTGACAAATATGAAATTAGGAGCAGAGAAATATCTCCATAGTTTCAGCTAAACTAAAACACATAGTAAAATTAAACTATTAAATTGATATGTGATGCATAATCAGAACGGTATAAATTTCACTTTTTGCATTTCAAGAGAGCTGTTCTAAATAAATGTGAACAATTAAGCCAGTATTTTACAATCTGTTGTGCATAACTTGGAAAGGATATTCAACAAGTTTAAGAAATTCTAATTTCAGGGTATATATAAAGAGAATAAAAGGGCAGCAGGCTGGAATCAAGGCACAGCAATCTGTGCAGGTTTCTTTGGCTTTTAGGGTTCCTGAGTGATTCCTGTGAATGTGTCTGCCAAAACCTAACCACTAGGGTGCAGGTATGCAGCACAAACCAGAGTGGGGAGTGTGGGCAAAGGTGTCTCACCACTTCAAAAGGTGCTGCTTTCCTTAGATGCAACTAACACTTTAACATTATCTCACACTCTGCAAGTATTTATTAGTTCTCAGAACCCAAAATCTTCAAGCTTGCATTCTCCAGGTTAAAATTTGGAAAGTTTTTTGTTGTGTTCTGTACTTATTAACAAATTTCTAGAGTCCTCTTATTAATGCAATGATATCAAAAAGCTTTTAAAGCATCCATGCCTAAAGCAAAGGCATGAAAAATCAAGTACATTGAATGTGACCTTGTAGTTAAAACTGTTGTGTGACAATTCTGGTGTTATCAAGTCATGCTTGAGGCAGGACTGTTGTGTGTGACAGCATGAATTGACAAGGGAGAATGGCTTCAAACTGAAAGAGGGGAGGTTTAGATTAGATATTAAGAAGAAATTCTCTACTGTGAGGGTGGTGAGGCTCCGGCACAGGTTGCCCAGAGAAGCTGTGGATGTTCCATCCCTGGAAGTGTTTAAGGTCAGGCTGGATGGGGTTCTGAGCTGCCTGATCTGGTGGAGGGTGTCCCTGCCCATGGCAGGAGGTTGGACTGGATGACCTTTAAGGTCCCTTCTAACCCAGGCCATTCCATGATTCTATAAGGAAAAGGATGCCAGTAAAAGCTGGGCTGAGGATTTGTGAAATGGTCATTAGAAGCAAGAACTGATAACTCACAAAACTCCCACTTACAGCCACAATTTTTCCCTGAATCACTGTTTCATACTTACAACTTTTATTTTTTTCTCATTAACTCTGAAACAAAAGAACTTTATTTACTGCAGTATTTTTAAGATGAGGACATTTTTATTTCTTGATGAAGAATCATTATGAGTGCTGCAGAACATTAAATTAGGTGGCCATTTTGTGCATTGACAAGCTCACAGACAGGAAACACATCTTTGCCATTTGTAATTTTATTAGAGGTAATAAACACTGTCACTGATGTCCAGTAATACTTTTTTTCTTGCAAAAAGGAAGGCAACATTTCTAGTATAAACAGGGCAATTGCTCTGCACTGTGGATGTGAAATAAATGTCTGGCCTTGAGATAGGAATACATCTTTTCCTCAAATACTAATCCTTCCTATCAGATTAATATTCTCTTTTGCAGTAAATTTTCCAAGATGTTCCATCTTCTTTTTCATCCTGCAGCACATCAGTTTCTATTTTAATGCATTCTCATTCCTTCTTCTTAAAACCATTTTCATTTTTACAGACCACATTCTCTGCAGTGCTCTTTTCAGCTCCAGCTCACACAAACTGAACCCAAAAAGAGCCTGCCTCCTGTTCCATAGACAGCCTGCCTTCATTGGACCTCTGGGTGCCATGCAATCCTGCATTTTCTCCTCACATGCTTTCTGTGAGGCTTTCTGCCACCTTGTCTTGTCTTTTTAATGACACACAGTATTTGAAGCAGGAAACATAAGAATTTTATAACTTCCCAAGGACTGGCAACACTGCACTTCTGCTGGCTAAAGAAATACTCTAAAAAGCCAAGACATCCCTTTACCTACATTTTACCTCTTTCAGTCTCTCTGGGTTGGACACGAAGCTTTTCTAAGTTATCCTTCAGCATGTTTGCTATTTGATGTTTTTTTCTTCCTTGAAAGCATAGCTTTTAATTTCCTTTCCTGTGCCTAAGAAAGGATCAGTCATCCAAAGTTTTTCTTTTCAGTGGTAATGTCTGGAGGCTTTTGTTTGTTCCTTTGTTTTAGTGGGGATTTTTTTTTTTGGTTGGATGGTTTGTTGGTTGGCTGGTTGGTTTTGTGGGGGATTTTTCATCTTCTTCTTCTGGTCTTCTTCTGATCAGCAGGTAGAGGGAGGTGATTCTCCCCCTCTGTTCTTGTGAGAACCCACCTGGATAACTGCAGGTCTGGAGTCCCAGCAGAGGAAGGACATGGCCCTGTTGGAATGAGTCCAGAAGAGGCCACCAAGATGATCAGGAGGGTGGAGAAGCTCTGCTGTGAGGAAAGGCTGAGAGAATTGGAATTGTTCAGCCTGAAGAAGAGGATGCTCTGGGGAGACCTTTAACCTCTCCCAGTACCTAAAGGAGGATTTAAAATGAAGGAGAGAGGGACTTTTGACAAGGGCAAATAGTGACAGGTCAAGAGGGAATGGCTGTAAAGTGAATGAGAGTAGATTTAGATTAGATATTAGGAAAAAATGGTTTACAGTGAGGGTGAGGAGATATTGGAACTTGGTACCCAGAGAAGCTGTGGATGCCCCATTCCTGGGAGTGTTCAAGGCCAGGTTGGATGGGGCTCTGAGCAGCCTGGGCTACTAGGAGGCGCCCCTGCCCACAACTAGGGGGTTGGAACTAAATGATCTTTAAGGTTCCTTCCAACCTAAAGTCATTTATGCTTCTGTGCTCAGGGATTCTGTTCAATCAAAATCCTACTGAAGTAACTGCTTTTCACATTAGTTTGATCTTGTTGACTATTTTTTGTTTCAAGGTGTTGTATTTGAGTAATAGTCACTAAGTGGAGTAGTATGGCCTTGGCAGTGTAATACTGTCCTGATATTTGCTGAGATCACTGTTCTATCATATCCATATAGTAGCAAATTACTTCATTACACATATTCAGATTGTCAACAATTACCCAGCTGAAAATTTCTCCCAAAGAAACAGGCAAACAACATAAGCAATGTATTGGCTAATGCTGGAAAGATGTTTTGGTATCAAAATGAGACAAAAACCTGTCTTAAGCAGGATATGTGATCTTCTGGAATTCTTTTTTTTTGTTATTTAGTTTTGCAATTGTTCTTTCTTGATCCTAAATTAGTTTCAAATCAAAAATAGCAGTGTAACTGTTGGTGGCAGGAAGGTTGAAATTAGAGGACCTTTAAGGTCCCTCCTAACACAAACCATTCTGTGATTCTATGGTAAGAGCCAAATAGTGAGCATAAAAGAAGTAGAAGGAGGGCAAGTGCCCTTTTAAACATGTCAACATCTCTTTTAAAGCCTTACTATATTATAGACATATTATCAGACAGACATTCCTACTTCATGCTGACCTTTCAGACTTATTTTGATCCAAGCACTGTGATTTTAGTAGGTTGTCTTAATATAAGTGTGTAACATTAAATTTCACTGTTGTGATTCATATATTGAAAATTTGTTCCTGGTAGTCCTGGGCTGGAGAAGTTTTGTGTTGCTTTTTATGTGCTCCCAGACTGTAAGGAACTGCCAGCTGACATTTTCACCATTCAAGAAATAAATAATTCATTGCAAATGGATTCATAAATGGTGATTCAAGATACAGTCACCAAAACCTGTTGGTGTTTAAATACCTTTAAAGTCTGATGCAACTGGAAATGTAAAAACCCCAGTAGAAAACTAAATACCTCACTGTGAATCTAAACTTTAGATTGTTAAGTGGCTAAAATGCCCATACTCACTTCGCTCAAAAGGGGTTTCTAACGACTGGAAAGTTTGCCTATCACTTCCAGCATCATTCTTCAAACTTCTTTATCTAGATTTTTAATGCAACTCCTCATGCTCTAGAAATGAATCTGTTTCTACAAGATATAATGAGTTGTTATGCTTTTTGTAGCTAAAAATGGAATTAATGATGGTTTAGATAGGGGAGTGGGGGAGCTAATTTATGCTCAGAAACGAATAAATATCTGAAAAGTCTGTGTTGCAGAACTCATGCATTGGATTCTGCCATGCGGATCAACTTAGCAGCTGGGATGGCTTGGAGAAATGTTTAGGTGACTGATACAGAGGTATTTATATTGTATATAGTAATAGCAAAAGCCTCAAGAGAAAATTTAAATTAGTTCTATTGTGATCCATATATTTCACTGCCATCTCCAGTACCACATACTGAATAAGCATAATCAGAAATTCTGATAATACAAAGCCAAAATTACATTAGTTGCATGTTACATTGTCCTTTTGGACTTTTCAAAGCATTTAATATGTAGGAGTTCATTATGTATTCCAGTAAAAAAGGCACTCAGAACCCACAGTTATCCAATGAACGTGGAAATATATCAGTACAACTCTCAGGGTGGATTGCATTCTCAGTACATGGCGATGAAACAAATATATAATACTAGTTGGGATTATCTGGAAGACTCTTAATCCTTTTCCTGTTTTAACATCCATTCCAGGTTATTCAGGAATAATCCTTACATTTCTTTCTTCCTGCTAATTTGACCATTATTACAATATTTTAATATACAAACACTGGGGAAGTTTCTGGGTTGAAAGCTAGCAAGGAGAAAGGGAAATGTGTCATGAATTCACAAACCACTCTGTAACTGCTGCCTCTAAGTCAAGCAAAACTCAGTTTGTAGCTCCAATGACTGATGTATAACTTAGTTAATCATCAACCAGAATATTATCATTTTTACTAGCATCATGCCATAGTTTTCACAAATCAGTTATTTCTCAAGACAAAGAGGTTTAAAATTATAAGCTATTAGCTATATTCCCCAATAGATTATTTCTTACATACATTGTCAGAAGCACACAAAAACCACACACAAGCTTAGAAAGCATCACATTTAAGTTGTCAAAGGACTAGTTGAAGTTGAAATCTAAGGAAATTTCAAATGTTTGGGAAGAGTATTGTATGCTTTTTCATATGTTTAGAAACATATGAAATCCCCTCAGAAAGGGCAGCAGTTTCTAAATGGTTTGCAGTTATTCAGGACAGAACACAAATCCAGCAGTGAGGAGATGCAGCGGGATACTGAGTGGATGAGGCATAGGATGGAGATGAAATCTAGTGTCAGTAAACACAAATTAATGCTTGGGGACAAAACTGCCCTGTTTGCTTTGATAGGCTCCAAATTAGCCACTACCAGTCAGGAAAATTATCTCAGTCAGAGGTGATAAATTCTATGAAAACATGAACTCAATATTCAGCTACCAGTAAGCAAAAGGAAAAAATCAAATAGGGAAGGTAGGCAGGAAATAATGGAGCACTGAATATAAACAGCAAAATGCCTAACTTGAGGTCTTTGCTGCACCTGTATTTTGAGGTTGATGGCACTGCTGTTTCACCCTCCTGTACTGATGTTGGCTGGGGCAGAGTAATTTTCTTCCCAGTGGCTGGTGTGGGGCTGTGTTTTGGATTTGTGCTGAACACAGGGGTGATAATATAGAGATTTTTTTTATTGCTGAATGGTGCTTACACAGAGCCAAGGCCTTTTCTGCTTTTCATACTGTCACACTGAGGAGAGTGCACAGGAGCTTGGGAGGAGACACAGTGGACAAGTGACCCAAACTGACCAAAGGGATGTTCCAGGCCATGTGACAGCATGCTCAGTATAGAAAGCTGAGAGAAGAAGAAGGAAAGTGGTGAATGTTTGGAGTGATGACATTTGTCTTCCCAGGTAATCAGTTATACAGGATATCTCCTGTTCTCCTGCAGATCCGGAACTCTTGCCTGCCCATGGGAAGAAGCTGAATTAATTCCTTGTCTTGCTTTCACTATTAAACTGTGCTCATCTCAACCCAGATGTTTTCCAGCTTCTACCCTTCCAGTTCTCACCCTGATCCCACCTGGGGGGAGTGAGTGAGTGGCTGTGTGGGGCTTGGCTGCTGGCTGGGGTGAAACCACGACATCTCCTCTATGGTGAAAACAAAATGGGCAGGGAAAGTAAGAAAGGATGAAGATAAATATATGGAATGATTTCATTACCAATGAGATTAAGTAGACTATCACATTAATTGGACAGTAATACAAATCAATGGGGACTGTTCTGCTAGCACAGAAGATGGAGCAGTGAGAATGCTGCTAGGTTGAGGGCACAGGAGCAGTCCCAGGACATGTGTATTGCATGATTTTGCTTGTATGACTTTGCTTTTCCCTCAGTTTCTGTGCATCTTGGCTGGTATGTTTTCCTCCTTTCCCCCTTCTTGATGAGAGCAAAGTCTATTTATAAAGCCAAAAGAAGGAAGATGTAATGATGTGAGATGGGAAAGATGTTCACATGAATAGACAGGAGGCTCATTTCTCAAGGGAGAAAAGGCCTAGTTAATCCTGGGGTATACAGATGAACCAAGAAGGCAAGAAGCCAGGAAGAATTCTTGAGTAAGAATTAAAAAAGGAGAAAGTTAATACACAGTGTTAAAATATCTGCCTGATAAGCAGTAGGAGAGAAAACCATTCTGAGTCAGTTTGGTAAATCGAGGAGATGTGAGGATGCAGATTAGTGAGAAAGAGTGATAAGGATGCTAGAGTAACAAGGAAGATATTGATTCTTCTTCCTGCCTGTCATGTTCCTTCTTCTTTTGCATATTAGATGACAGCAGTGTTCACACAACCAGCTGAAGGCTCAGGGGTTTGTGTGGTACTGACAGAAGAAACAAGGTTTTTCCAGGAGCCACATTACACAGTCCTTCCTGGGCAGCAGGAAGTAATCTGACAAAGCATTTGGTCCTCTCAGGAATAAAACAAGGTAGTTTTCCTCCTTGCTGCTCACTTTTGGTCAGATAGATGGACTTCCTGTTTAACCTTATAAGGCTTTGAAATCTGGTTAGCAAAGAGTTTGAAATGCAATCAGGACACTGAATAAGAACTAGTTTGGTAAAATTAATCTGATACAAATAAAAGACAAATTCTTTTCTAGACCTGCCTTTGGCCTTTATGTTCATCATATCTGGAGATCACCCTTAAAATCAGCTAAAACTATGGTTCATGACAGTGGAAATTAAATGATGGATGTAACCCAAAACTAGTAGCAAGTAACCCAATAAATGTTGCAACAAATTTTCCAATCCACATACAGTATTCAGGGATGAGTATTTTCATGTGACATGACAAGATGACAAGTTTTCCAAGTGTACTATCATGAATTATTTTGTTTCACAGAGAAAAAAGGATATCAGGAGTTGATACTATAATTTCAGAGCGTAATTGCAGGCTGTGACTTTGAAATGCTTTATTTATTTTTTTAAGGCATGGCCTTATAAAAAGTGCAATTCAGACTTGATAGCATAGAAGAATAGTGCAATCAGGTAACAGGATAGTTTTGTACAAAAGAAACTCTTCTAAGCTTAACCCCTCCTCCCTCAAAAACTAGTATTGAACACTCTCACACCTCCTCAAGGAAAGCAGTCAGCATTTTTCTCCATGGAATGCAAATTACTTTTAAAAATATCTCCTTTCTTATTCCCTGTTCCTCTATACTGTCAATCAAAAAACGAAATATAACAGAATCACTTAAAAAAAAAAAATAAAAAAAAAAAACACAACTATGGAGCTTAACCTTGATTTCTGTTAACTCTTATGCCAATGTAAAACCAGTGTGCTTTTGATAGCAGGATTCTTGATAAATGCTCTCTGAAAAGTAGTACAAAACTTGTAAAGTCCTAAAGTAATTTCCAGATTTTTAAAAGTAACCTTGAACCATTCATAATGGAAGGAAAACTTGAAGGTAGACTTTTAAAAATACTTTATGACAGAGCTTAGTGAAATCTGAATTATCCCTTAAAATCAATATGTCTATTGAGCTACTCTTCAAAAAAAACATTTTGGCAATTGATGATTGCTAAAATGGTCTTTCCACAGATTAGCTATTATATACTAGTAGCTGGGATGACTGAGAAACTTAAAAATTAAAAGCAAAAACCTTCAAAAAAGAGAATGTTTACCATCTGAGTTCATCGAAATACATGAGAATAATGATAATTTGAAAAAAATATCAATTTTGTCTTCTATTAGCAACTGAGATATAAGACGAGAATAATTATTATAGCCCTTAAATCTAACAATGAGCATGACTTTTTCATAGATTATGTGCTATTGGTATTCAGAAAAGGTTTAAACTCCAAAGTTCTATCAGAATGTTGTCAGAGAAGGAGATTTTGGAAACATATTATTGTTATTTATCAATTGTGTAAACACATTTCATTGATAATTCTGTTGATTATTATTTGCCATAATTTTATGTCAGAATTTGACTTTTAAAATAGGTTTTTAATAGGAAATTTTTATTTCATAGAATAAAGGCAGTAAATAAATATAATTAGTTCATAATTCTGTGTTTTACATAAAATCTAGATGACTAAAAAAAGTAATAGACAGTATTTTATAAGTGTGGATATATCTCCAGCAAGCTAAGAGTGCAATATCTTTTTTAGACCTGGTTTTGCATGTGTTTTCACATTCAAGCTGGTTGCCTGCAGTGCACAAGGAATGATGGGTATTTACTCCAAGACTGTGGGAAGGAAGCAGATACTCTGTGGGTTTGTGTATTTACACCTATAAAGTACAGAAATATGCAGGTATGCATGGGTAGTTCATCTAGGAATATCAAGCAAGCCAAAAATATTACTATTTTATATTATTTATGAGCCACAATCAGCAGTAAGAATTTGTGCTGACTTAACACTTGTGTCTGTTTTGTAGTTTAATCTAGGGCTGGCTTTCAGATATATTCTTCTCTCAGTCAAATACTTTGAGGTAATATTTTAGTATTTCTAGCTGTGGGGCTGGGAATGGAGAACAGATAAAAAAATGTTGTAGGTGGGAAGGGAGAAAAGGCTACACAAGATTTGGGTCTTGAATTAGACCTAGAACAAGGGACTCCTGCAGGTTCCCAGGATTCTTCAAGGTGAAGTATACCTAGGACTGCACTGATGATCCATCAGGAGATGCTGGAATCAGCATAGTAGGTCCTGTGGGTTTGACTGAAGCATTTTGTCTCCAATTTTATTTTCTCTTAATCCCAGAAAATATAGGGGGAAAAAAAAGAAAAATAAAAAAAACCTGAAGGATGTGGTGGTGTATTTAAGGTTCTGCAATAATATTCTTTTAAAAGGAAACATAAATTGAGTTTGGAAAGGATTCATGATACTACTATTTTTAAAAGTAATTTGTTATGTAATGCTTTTTTTTTAAGACAGGGCTTTTTATATTGCTTAAAAAGGTATGATGAACTTTGCATTCATTAGTCACCCTGGATACATTAGTTTATATATAAGTTTTCAAAAAAGGCTAAACTGAAATGTTAATATAAATGTTATGAAAGAAACAAGCTTTCCAGCAAACATTTTTCTGTAATTTTGATAAGCTGAATTTTATAATTATGTGTTGCTCTAAAACAAGTTAACTTTTCCCTTAATCTTTTAATAAGGATCTCACTTTATAGTCTAATCTGAAAGAAATTTTACCTGAATAATTACAAGAGGTTTTTCTATCAACTAAAAGAGAGAATGGTTGACTGGGCTGTCCTTTTAAACAGCTCTATAAACAGTTCCATTCTGAAGGCACAGTCCTTTTTTTATCTGCAATGTTTGCCCTTTATTTGATATTGTACAAGTGTAACACATCCTGGTTTGGGGTGAAAACAGGTCAGACAAGGTCCAATGAAATTAGGAATTTTACCTTTGAAAGTGATATGATTAGCATGCTCGTAAAAAAGCCTAAAACAACTTTCAGCAACTCTATTTTTCCTTGCAATCACCATACCCTAATGTAAGTGATAAAAACACAAGAGTAGAATAATTAATGCCCACTTTCTACAGTGAACTGAACAAGCTTTTGCTTCTGGAATAACTATATATTTCTTTCCCAGTTAATGAACGTGACTGACCATGTCTAATGTGCAAGGTGTAAAACCAGTATACCTTCAGGTATAAAAAGTAACACCACTTTTTTTCCCTGGTAATGTCATACATTTCCTTTAAAGTTTTTCACCTTTGTGTATATTTAACATAGGGTCTCATAAGACTTATCAGCTGAGATCAGTCCTAAAATCAAACAGATTTACTTAAGCTTTGATACTTTGACACTAGTTGTAATAGTTAGAGACCTAATGATGCTTTATTTGGTTTTATCATCTTAAAAATCAGACGTTGATGATGACTATTATTTCAAAACAGTTCAAAATACATCAGGACACCAAGGTATTAAATGAGCATAGAAGGGAAGGGAACTTTAAGATCATCAACTCCAACCATTAACCAGGCACTGTCATTTCTACCACTAAACCACGTCCCCAAGTTGCACATCTAGACAATTTTTTAATACTTCCAAGGATGGTGATGCCACCATTGCCCTTGGCACCTAATCAATGCTTGATCACTGTTTCAGTGAAGAACTTTTCCCTAATACTCCATCTAAATCTCCCCTGGTGCAACTTGAGGCCATTTCCTCTTGTACAGTCTGTTGTTCCTTGGGAGCAGAGCACAACTCTCACCTGACTGCAACATCCTTTCAGGAGTTGTAGAGAGTGATAAGGTGCCTCCTAAGCCTCCTTTTCTCCAGGAGGAGCCCCCTCAGCTGCTCCTCACCAGGCTTGTGCTCCAGACCCTTCCCCAGCTCCATTGCCCTTTTCTGGACACTCTCCAGCCTTTCAATGTCCTTCCTGTCNGGTGCAACTTGAGGCCATTTCCTCTTGTACAGTCTGTTGTTCCTTGGGAGCAGAGCACAACTCTCACCTGACTGCAACATCCTTTCAGGAGTTGTAGAGAGTGATAAGGTGCCTCCTAAGCCTCCTTTTCTCCAGGAGGAGCCCCCTCAGCTGCTCCTCACCAGGCTTGTGCTCCAGACCCTTCCCCAGCTCCATTGCCCTTTTCTGGACACTCTCCAGCCTTTCAATGTCCTTCCTGTCTTGAGGGGCCCAGAGCTGGACACAGAATTCAAGGTGTGGCCTCACCAGTGTCCATTACATCACTGCCCTGATCCTGCTGCCACACTATTGCTGATCCAGGCCAGGTGCCATTGGCTTCCTTGGCCACCTGGGCACACATTGGCTCATGTTCAGCTGCTGTTGACCGAGGTCCACAGGACTTTCCTGCCTGGAAGCTTTCCAGCCACTCTGCCTACAGTGCAGGGGGGACCCAAGAGCAGAACCTGGTACTTGGCCTTGTTGAACCTCAGACCATTGATCCTGCCTTTCTAGATCCCTCTTCAGAGCCTTCCTACGCTCCAGCAGATCAACAATCCTGCCCAGCTTGATGTCATCTGCAACTGACTGGAGATGCCCTTGGTCCCCTAGTTCAGGTTGTTGATAAAAATATTAAACAGGGGTGTCCCTAATACTGAGCTCTGGGGAACCTCACTTATGACCAGCAGCCAACTGGACTTATCTCCATTCACCATGACTCTCTGGGCCTGGCCATCTAGACAGATGTTTTATCCAGAGAAGAGTGCCCCTGTCCAAGCCATGAGTATCCCATTTCTCCAGGAGAACGCTGTGGGAAATGGTATCAAGAGCTTTACTACGGCCCAGGCAGACTGTTCCGAATGGATGTGAGGGTCTCAATAAGTCCCTGCCTTTGCCCAGGCCTCAGGCAGCAGGCAGCAGCTTTATTGAGGTGTCCAGCACCCCAAAACCCACTTTCCTTCCTAAGTTCTTTAATAATGGCTGATTCGGTCTATTGTAGAATGAATTATTTATTCAATAGACAGGAAACAAACAGACATAGGGCTTAAAACAAACAGTATACTACACAGGAATAAAGACACTACTAGTAGGAATATACAGCGCGAAGTTAAAGATACAGCGCGACCTTAAAGATACAGCGCGAGGTAAACGGTACCATTAATGTTACAGCTAGAGAAGTAATAATAGAACTTAGGATTCAATGTATCTTACCATCCAATTGCTGATGGGGCACACATCGAGATCCTTTCCCTCAATTCCCAGGAAAGTAACCACGGGATCTGCGTCCAGACTCCGGGGAGAAGTCTCCCACACACATTCGGGGTGTGAGTGTAGAAGGCTTCTGCCTCTGTGATAACTCGTGCATCTTTTATAGTTTGTAAAACAGTGTCTCTCAGTCAAAAGGTATTTCTTTCATCTCTCTCTGTCTTTGCTCGCCAGACTAAGATGTTTATTCTTAGCTGGGGTGTGAGCTCCTTTGGAGCCAGAGATGATGACCCCCTGCTGGGCCGTTCAGCCCCTGGGTGATCTCCTGCATATCTGCACCAACTCCCTGTGGCAAACAGGGGGGAAGGATCGTCCTGCCACACAGACATCCACAGCCTTTCCCTCATCCACTTGGTTGTTCGCCTTGTCAAAGATCAGGTTAATCAAACAGAACCTTCCTTGTCTTGCTCTGTCTCCTCAGAATGGTTTTAAATTGTACCTGAAGATGTGGCAGAATAACAATTTGCTGAATATTTAGATACAGTATGCTAGAAGTTTGGCCATATCTTACATTTAAGTGTGTGTAGAAATTTATGTGCATTTAAAATCTTTAAATCTGTGGTTCAGTTATCTAGATGTAGTTCACAGTGGCTTTTCTCTGTAAGCCCTGAAGACCAAAAACTTTTTGAAGTATTAGCATGACATACTGAGTGTATGTTACTTCATCTATATCAATTACTATTGCATGTATAGTGATTAGCAAATGCTAATTATGCCATGTACAGCATAAGTGAATGATGAATAGAAACATGATAATAAGAAAGTCCTGTTCTATATTTCTTATTTAGAAAAATGGAAATATCTGAGGTAAGATCTTAGATACACTGTTGATACATTGTCCTTTTTGCTTATTAGTGGTACTAATATTATTCATGAAATGGACCTTTCTGTGTGAGAGAGATCTGGTTATACTCTGTATTTTGCATTTTTGAGATGAGACCTGCTTAAATTTTAATTGTGCTTCGATACAATATCCTACATCTATTTAAGAAAAAGATACATCTTGGATAGCTGCGGAAAGTCGGACAGATCCAGAAACATCTGCCTTGCGCAAGTATGCTGCTCCCTGTGAGGCAGAGCTCCTGATCCCATTGACTTCAAGCGGTCTTGTTCTGCAGTGAGCAACTTCATCTTGTTTGAAACAGTGACTCCCAGGTCAACAACGCTGCTTGAAGCAACTCCATCAGAGCCGAGTGCAGCAGCAAGGCCAGGAGCAGCTGTCTGACCAGGCCTTTCCTTTCTTTCAGACAGTCTCTCTTGGCTCCCCTGGGTTCAAAACTCTGCAGAACTGTTGCCTTACCAGATGGATTAGTCAAACATGTCCTTTTCTCACAAATCAAAATCTCCCATTATCTAACGGGATAGCCACAAAACCATTAGAGAAAATATCTTCCCTCAGTGGTGCTGGTGGTGTTGGCTTTTGCACTCCTAATGACTCTTGGACTTAGTGGGAATTTGTGGAATCATGGCTTACACAGGAGCAGGGCCACAGGCTGTCATTGCAGAGGAAGGCTGTTCAGGAATGGAGTTTTCCCATGGGTGAAACACCAGATTACAGCTCTGTAGTTGATGACTAATGCATTTCCTTTATGCTAAGTGCAAATTTCCACAGGCATTTGATGATATATCATTTTTGTTTTCTTTTGTCTCATCACAAAGCAATGTGTTTGAATTTTCAGCTGTTATTTCTGGGCATGTCATTAATACACCTGTGAAAGCTGGAGGGGTTCCAGGAGCTTTCAACATCAAGAAATATCAAAAAAGGGGTGAAGTTACAAATCTCACCAGACTAAAATTACCATCGAAAAAACAAAAAATTGTATCAGAGGTAATATTGTCCAACCCTTCTAAAAGCTCCTTACTGGAATATAATGTCTTCATAAGGAAGGAAGAAAGATTGTGACATTGCTGACTAAATCCAACTGACAGGCTAACTCTGGCAGAAAATTTTCCACAGGTTAATTCTTATGAAGCAAAAGTGAGCTGTGGGAAATAACTTTGCCACTTCAAGCATTTTTATCTCTTTGCTGTGCTGTGTGTTCCTCCTACCCATGACAAAACTACCACCATGCACAGGTAACTCTCTTAGCAAAGCTCAAATCTCTGGGTATCTTGCCTTGGTGGGGAACAATTCCCAGAAGCAACATAATGTCCTGTTGTATGTTTTGCAAGCATTTTTGATATCTAAACAAGAGTTGTGAATTGTTACTGTTCTGTGTCACAGAGAACTAATGCTCCCTTTTCATCCAGCTTTTATAGTGAGCAGCATTTAAGGTTCATTGGGAAGTTTTATGCAGTTGTTTATATATTTATAAGCAGCCGGTCAGGCAGGAATTGTACCCAGTGTCATTATATATGTAAGATCATACATGTTATATATGTAAGAACAGCTTCTGACCAAAAACTAAACCAAAACCAAAGCAAGCAAATATAAACTCCCCAAAACTCCAACCAACAAAAATCAACAAAAAGCCCCAATGTAAATCTGTTACCAGCCAAAACAAAATGTTATTTGAACTTTCTTATTTCTTATGTGCACAAAATTAGCATAAGTTTCTCAGTTGTATCCAAGAGACCTAGACCCAGGACGAAAATAATGTCTGAGCATGCAGGTCTGGGATTAGGAAAGCCAAAAACCATCTAGTGCTGAATGTGAAAGCAACAAGAAGAGCTCCCTCAGGTACATCAGACATGACTTTGTGTTCTGTGATTCTGTGACTCTTTGTAGTGTAATGTTCTCATACCATGATGAACACTGTTTATCCATAAAATATGCTCGAAATAACAGCATACAAGGTAGTAAACACAATTTCATTCAACTGTGGCTTGATTGAAAAGTAAAGTATCTAAGAAAATCTGTGAGATTAACAGATTTGCAGGATAAATATTAACTGTCCCAGTATTTCTGTCATTGTTACAACATTTCCAGTTCTATAGATAAAGGGGTTTACCTTTCAAAATTCTTATAGCTTTCTGATTTTAATTGTAATATTTCAGAAATTAGAAAGTTACATTTTTTCAGACTCTAAAGGAAATTGTTGCTATATAATTCTTGTTAGTGAGGTTGTAGCATGGATGAAGAAAATGGACAATTTTTCCTACTCAAGGAAGTGCCTTGGTTTTTATTCCCTGACACCTTGCAATGGCAACCCTGTTGTAAGGAGGGATGATATTCTGGGAACAGTGAAGTAACACAGCAGTGAAATTGAACAAATAATATTTTCCATTAACATAATGAGATTTAACATGTTGCTTAGGAACATATCCAGTTTCAATCATCCCTCTCATGTCCAGTTTGAATATGGTGATTTTCAGTCATATGAGATATTTTGACACCTTGTTTGGAGCTTTTAGAGTTTATTAAGACAGATCCTTATAATATTTCATGAAAGAATTTGTTTTCTTTTTTAAACTTTTTAAAAGGAAATTCCATCTGGAAATACACTCAACAATAACTTTTTCAGGCTAAATTAAGATGAGTTCATTTTTGTAATTTTTTATTTCACTGATAATGTGCTGTTTAGTCACCAGATAATGGGACTTTTCATAGATGATGAGAATTCATTATCCCAATCTTCTAATAAAAATGCATCTTATCACAGGTGCATGACTGCTATTCTTGATTTGATTTGAAATCATGTCTGAAAAAAATACATAAAATATGGTCCATGGAGCTGCTTGTTAATAGACTGTGTCCAGATCATTCACTGTGAACTCCAGATGTATCCTGTTTGTCCTCTATTGAGAACACAACTTTTAATTGTCTGAAACACAAGTTTAAATATCCAGTAATAATGAAGAAGAACTCAAATCTTATCCCTTACTCATCTCTATGCTATTGTGAGATCAGAAGGAGACATTTTATTGGAGGTTTATCTAAATGAGGGTATTCTTAATTATACATGGCTTTTAAGCTTTTTGCTTCTTACTCCAGAAACACAAGACAGAAAGATGTATTATAAACTGTAATTTGTTTATATGAAGGGACTCAAAGCCATGCTAATTTCTGAAGAGACCTTGTAATATGAATACAGGGGGAAAAAAAGAAAAAGATCTGTCCTTATAAGGCATATGTGAGATAGATCTGCTTTTCCTGAACAAATGCAGTTATTTTGGCAAAGAAAACAGAATAAAGGTCAAACTGAAATTACATATTTTTCAGGATGGCTGCAAATACAAGTGACTTAATTTGGTACTGCCTTCCTGGCAATGCTAAATTCTTGACATTCTGGACTGTCAAGAGTTCCTTGAGAACTTTTTGTATTTCCTGAATTTATGGTGCTGTGGGAAGTCACAGCTGAGATCAGGAAAAAATGAGGAATCTTGTAAGTATATTTATTCAAGTGAGTGCACACTGTGATTTCTACAATCTTATTCCCTTTCATGATATTTTCAAAAACCTCAGGAAGATATTCTTTCAGAGGCAGCCTTCACTCCTTATAGTTTGCATAGAGTTACACCAAACTGAATTTCATTCAAAACCTCTTCCTGTACAAAGAGTGACAAGCAAATTGTTGCTGCATATGTTGACTATTTCCACTGCCTTTAACTTTCACTTGCTTCAGCTCTCTTGAGTATTGAATTAGAAAATATTTCTGGCACTCCATGTTTAAAATCAAGCTCTTCATTTTTAATGCATTTGATAAATAACAGCTAGCAGATATCTACAAAGAACAAATAAAACTTTTTAAGGAATTTATGATATTTTAATTATATCATATAATTATGATATGTATGAGTATACATACATTTAAGAAGTTCATTAAGATATTTAACCCAGAAAAATCCTTAGTCTAGAGCATCTTTTTGTCTTTTTTAAGTGACAGCTTTAAGTTTTTTTCTTTGCCACTATTTCTTAGTAGGCTTGATTATCTTCTTTTTTTATTTTAACTTTTTTCAAGAGGAAAGAGTAATGCCCTGTATTTTCTTTAGTAGATCTACATAATTTCTATAGATGTTCACTGCTTTTAAAGCACTCTGTCACAATAAGTATGTAAGAGGTGGGCTTCTAGTAATATTTTTTCAGATATTTGTCTCTTTTGAAAGATTCTTACCATATGCCCTTAGTCTTACAGAAAGTAGTAAAAGATAAATGTTATTACAGAAGGAGTAAGAGAACTCTGTTACAGGCAAATCAAAAGAAGGGCCAGTCATGCCATCAAGAGGCCATTTTCTTGCTCACGATCCTTGGACTAGTTAATGGCTTCTTTGTGTGCATGCACAAGGTATGTCTAAAAGACAGGATTTCACAAATAATATATGCCAATAGAATTTAATGTAATTTATTCCATGGGTGGGAATCCATTTACTTTCACTCAACTCAATTTTGAACTCCTTAGAGATTTAAGCTTTTTCTGCAATCTTTGGAAGTTTCTCATCATCTTTTTGGCACACAAATCTGCAGTGTTGATTTGATGTTAATGTAAGGAATTACTGCCTTTTTTTCTGCATAAAGTATGGTTAATCCATTGAGACTGTAAAGCATTTTTAATAAATTGAGAAGACATTGATAACTTCCTATTAAAACTGCAATACTCTTTACCGGCAAGAAATGATTTAGTAAAGAGGACTCAGAGTTAATGAAACATGAAGGATCTGGTTACTTCATTGTTTAAAGGAGCTGGTTATTTGGTTAAGCAATATTAGTGTTCACTCAATGAAAGAACAGAAAAATTCTAACTGCACATCTCTGTAATTTCAGTGGTATTTCATTTCTGTAGGTATCCTTGTAATTACTGACCTCAGGTTTATATAAAATTTCAGAATATCCTAACCAGATAGGAATTCCCAATGTAAAACCAAAAAATTTTTGTGCTGGATATTGGCTAGTGATGTTTGATGAGAGAAATGATTGTTCCCCTGTACTGGTGAAGCCACATTTCTAATCTTGTGCCCACTTCTGGGTCCTTCACTACAAGAAAGGCTGGAGCATGTCCAGAGAAGGGAACAGAGCTGGGGTAGGGTCTGGAGCACAAGTCTGGTGAGGAGCAGCTGGCATTGTTTAGCCTGGAGAAAAGGAGGCTTATCAATCTCTAAAATTCCCTGAGAGGAGGCTGTAGCCAGGTGGAGGTCAGTCTCTTCTCCCTGGCAACAAGCAATACGACAAGAGGAAATAGCCTCGAATTGTGCCAAGGGAGATTCAGATTGCACATCAGGAAGAATTTCTTCATGGAAAGGGTTGTCAATCAACGGAATGGGCTGCCCAGGGAGGTGGTGGAGTCACCATTCCTGGAGGTGCTCAAGAAATGACTGAATGTGGCACTCAGTCTCATGGTCCAGTTGACAAGGTGATGATCGGTCAAAGTTGGTCTTGCTGATCTTGGAGGTCTTTTCCAACCTTAGTGATTCTGTATAAAAGCTAAATGTCTGTGTGTTAGCAGGAACAGGCAGGATGCAGGCACAAGCACAGATGAAATGCCAAGAATAAATTTATTTTCATTGCCTTGCTGAGCAGGGCATCCCTGAAGAGGGGCTGGGCCATGGCACACAAGTGTGAGCACACTCCCACAGACACCACGGAGCTCATGCCGGAGGATGAGCGAACCTGCTGTTTTCACCTGTGTATCAGGGGTTCCTGCAGGTGTGATTTACCACTCTGCTTTGATCTTTCCCACAGCAGAGCAGAAATCTCAAGCACGTTCCATGGGGTGCCTCCAAGTCTATCACGCATTCCCTAAACAGAGATTTTTTATTTGTTCTACAGAAAAGGCCAAGCAACAATTCGTATGATCTGTGTGTTTCTCAACACCCTGGCTACAAGTCACTCAAACATGTTTACATCCTCTTCACCAATTTTCCCCCTCAGCTCCGTGACAAGAACTGTATCATGTAATATAGAATACATAAAAAAGGTGTGTTTGATGCTATTAGTGGAAGAACTAAAGCACCCATAATTTTCCCTGAGCGAGCACCTGCATTTGCCTGATCACCTTGCACAGTGCCACAGGCATGTCATAAAGATAGAGAAATAATAACTTTGAGTTAACTAGAAAGTGTGTCTCTAGGAGACAAAAAAAAAAATCCAACCAAAAAACTGAAGAAGATTTAGGAAAATACATTTTGTACTTTGCTATCGGCATCTTGCTCTCTTTTACATCAACATATACATTCAGCATTTTCCCCATTTAATTGCAAACCTACCTTATAACGTTCTTTCAATTCAGTGACAATACTTTAAAACTAAAGGATTAAAAACTTATCTTTGAAGTCAGTCGATTTTGTTTCCTCTTCTGTTTGATCTAAAAATATATTAAATCTCCATAAATTACTTCAAGTTTTTTAAAAGAATAATTTTTACTATGTAAAATGTCTTGCAATCATCGAGATTCTATCATGCTTCTGAACTGTAGCTGCAGAGGCAATGGCTAAATTAAAGGTCTTGTATTTCCTACATATAGCTAGACACACAAGTATTTTAACTATAACATGATATATTTTAAATAATTAATTAATCAGAAATTTAACCCTAATACTATAATTATCTATTTTCTTTTTTTTTTTTCTCGAATTCTATGAAAAAAGAAAACAAATACAGGTTTTTAAAAGAAATAAATTATTTCTTCAATTGTTTATGCTATCTTTCTTTTTGATCTGACTCCTAACTTTATATATATCTTTGAGGTCAACCAGAGAGGTTGTGGAGCCCCTGTGCTTGGAGACGTTCAAATGCCATCTGGATATGGTCTGGGAAATTTGCTCCAGGTATCTGTTGTTGACCAATGTTTGCCAGGAGATCCCCAGCACTCCCTTCTAATACTTACCACTCTGTGATAATTCACTGTTTCAGTTTTGGAGTCGTAAGGACTACCTCTGCTGCAATTCTTTGGACATTTCCAAACCATTTTATCTGTCTTTTCCAAACCAGAAATTTAGAAATTAATATGTTCCTGCGTCTTTTATATGTGTCTGGTTTTATTACCTGTTCTATCCATTTTTTGTTGGTTTTTTTTTATAGATATTTTAGTAGAAAGCATGCAGGTTTGTCCAAATGTTATGTAGCTTGTTCATAAGAGATACTCCTATTTATTCTTTCTTCTTTCTATCTTTGGATTATTTTCCATCATTATGGTGTTCTGTGGATAACAAAATGCCTAGAGTTTATTTACAGAAAATTTGTTAAAAACATTGATGACTAAAGGAAGGGTTGCAATACTCAAAACTACAGTTCTGTCTCCTTAGAGCTGCCCCTTGTGCTTTCTAGAAGTGCAGAAACTGGAAGAAAGTTTATCCTAAGCTTTCAATATCTAAGTCTTTACAGTTCTGACTCCTTTTCCAAGGTTTTACACATTGTTTCCTTCAAGTCTTTTTCTCTCAACGAATTCAACAAGTAAAATAGATGCACATTTTGCTTTTTATTCCTGTCAACAAATAATACATTGGTTTTGGCTTGAGAGTGAACAAAATATGCTGGTTTAACACAGGCTTGCTTTCTTGCTGTATACATGCAGGTGACAAGGAGATGGCAGTTCTGCACTACCCAAATCCACAATGAAATATTTATTTTTATTAGCAATATATGAAGTTATTTTTCCACAAGGCAAGTGTGTTTTGTCTGCAATGGTATTTGGTTATGTGATTTCCCTGTCTTTATCTCTGCCCATATTCCACTGAGGGGTAAAACAAGCGACTGGCTGGGTGGATATTTATCTGCTAGCCAAGGTTAACCCACCAGAGTAATTTACTTCATTCATGTTCCACAGACAACCATCCTTCTCAGTGCATTTTCTGTAAGAAAAATAAGATTTTTCAGGGTCATACAGGTTGATAATGATTAGAATTTTGAACTTCAATGTACCTTCCTAGGACTTTTTGAAACACGTTCAGTATATAACATCCTTTCTCTGATACATGTATGTTCTTTTCTTACCTTCTTTTTCTCTTAGATTTCCTTTGGTGTAATATCAATCTACTATGAATATCTCCTGCAAATGACATTAGTGTTCTGCTGAACTGCTCAATACATGTTGGCTCATCTTCCTTTTGTGGCACTGTGACAGTTAAGGCTGATATGTTTTTGTTTTCAAGGCACTATTGCAGATGCTTGGTCATTCCTTTCAGTTAGTCATTTTCCAGTCAGATTTTGCCTGATATTTTTCCTTGACCATGAAAGACCTGCAGGTTTTTTTGTTTCCTATTTAGTGGAAGGTCACCGCTAATTAGTGAAGCTTTGGGCTTTTCTAGGAGTATTTAAGTTTAACCCTAGGTTTTGTTCTGTCCAGACTGTCCAGGAAATGTTCTTATCATCTTTTTAGTTTATCCTCATCAATTTTTAGCATAAATCCTCCTTAATCCTCTCATACAAACATTATTTGTCTAGGTTTCTGAAAAAGCTTTTGAAGATTTGGTAGATAGTTTTAAAATTGATTTCTTTCTTTCTTTTTTTACATCTGCTTTCTTGAATTAATTGTTCATATATATTCCTTGTGCATGTCTTCATTTTCTACAGGTCTTTCATATTCTTGACATTATGTTTATGACAAAAATTATTTCTGTTGAAAGAATGCTAAGACTGTTGTAAGAAAATGTAGGACCAAACCAAGACACCATTTTCCTAACAGTGACTAATAAATGTTTTCAGAAAGAGGAGGTAGAGAGATCTTCACTTCAGTATTGCAATTCAGCAATCGACAATTTGGGAATTCAGGTGAACCAATGTCACAGTTATCATACCTACTGGTAGACTTAAAATACATGAATTCACCTAAATCTGCTCTGAGCATAACACCTTGAACATAACACCTTTGTCCTCCATTAGATCTGGTGGCAGTGTTTTCTGCAGCTGAATTCCACCTGGCATGGGAAAGCACTTGGTGTTTGGAGGCTGCCAGGTGATTTCAGTGGCTGTCTCTGAGAAACAGCCCCTCCCTCCCTACTCATATTCCTGCCCTGGCTATGCTGTAATGGGCTTCCTGCCCTGTGGCTGAAGTGTCTGTATTTCCTGGACTGATCCTGGATTTGGGTTGTTACCTTGCCTTTGCCTGCTGCTTGCTGGACCCAGTGCAGTCCCTGCCAGGCTCTGATGGCCTGGCTCTGGTATTCTCTGCCACCATGGTTGCCATCAGATCCAAGTCTGGCTTCCTTCAAGGAGCACCCTGCTCCTGCCTCCTCTGAGAGAGTGTGCAATTACAATTCAGCACAATGGTGTGCATTATCTCATATTTATTGCCATCGAATATTTCTTTCCAAGTCACTTGGGAGGAGGATGCTCCACTCATTCTAACGGCAATTAAGAGGCTGCCACTTGCTGATCATCATTTTTGAATTGCTGTTTTAGAATAAGCTGTCAACAGGCATGTGGCAGGCTCTGGATTTGTGTACGAGGCAGGCAGCAATTTCACAGAGATCCAGCCTGCAGAAGCAATCCTCCTTCTTGAGTGCTGGGGGGAGGCTGAGTTATTAGGTTTTAACTCAATTTTAATGTGAAGTCAGCTTTTCTTTCTCATCAACCTTAGTATTCTCCATTAAGAAAACACTCATAAAGACAAATATGTGGCTTTTTGGGGTGGAAGAAGAAGAAGGTATTCAGACTTAACAGATACTATTTTCTTAATTTAATACGAATTTGTAAAAGTATATGAGGCACCACAGCAATGATAGTAAGTGATAATAAGGCCTAATGTGCAATTAAATGGGAAGAACCAGGTTATGTGTCCCTATGAAACTCTTGGGAATAAAGGCAAGGAACACTTTTAGTGTTAGATAAGAAACAGAGGAAATTAAGAGGTGTAAGGAATAAAGCTGTGTAAATTCTTCAAATGAGTAGGAGACTTTAGGAAAAGTCCATCTGTCTTAAAGATAATAGCAGTGTCAGAGTTCTAATGGGAGGTTGGGCTGGAGCAGAGAGAAGGCAGGGCCTAAATTCCACAAAAGAAGGGAACTTTAATTTTTAAACACCTGAACAGTAGTGGCATAAAAAAAGACAGAAAAGTGAACCATAGTTCTGATTGTGACTCTTGCAAAATCAGAGCAGAAACTGCAAAATGTGTTCCTTATTTTCACTATTTTTATTTGTATTATGCACACACCCTGCCTCCTTCCCCCCTTTCTCCTTTCACTAGCTCCACATATTTTTTCCTCCTATTTGGATAGCAAAAGCCTTATATCCCTGTTCCCTGGTGTCTCTTCCCTAGTTCCCCTTATTCTTTACATGACAACTCCAATCTGTCTACTGTAAATGGTTTAACTAGCACAACTCAAGTAACCATATTTACCACTTGTAAAAATATTAAATATGGGTGTAGATTTTCATATTTAATACTACATGCCAAATAATTACAGGAGACTTAAATGGAAGCATAAATGCTTATGTCTTAATACCAAGTACCAAAGTTTGTCTGTCTGTGATAAGTATCCCTGGAATCATAATGATAACCTGACAGTGTTAGGAGAGCTAGAGAGCCAGTCATTTTAAGTGATTCTGTGCTGTCAGCTTGGTACATTTCAATCATCATAAGCCCAAATGTCTCATTTCTCATACACAGAAGCAGGAGAAAATGCAGTCTTGAAGGGATGAATGATAATACATTAATTCTGGTAATGCAATGGGACAAAGAAAACCCTGGGAAGCTTACAGTATATGCTTCTGGCTCTTAAGTTCTATTGTCTGATGTTTAAGGAGTTAATAAGTCAAAAGTAATGGGAAAAAAATCCAGGTGGAAATATAAAGAGACAATGAGACAGAATTACAAAGATGAAAAAAGAAGGAAACAATAAATTTAAATATCTTAAATCCTACTGTTATTTTCTTTCATTCAGCAGTTTTGTTAAATGAGTGTTTAATAGCCATGCACTTTTCATGCTCTCTAGAAAAAATGGCCATAGTGGAGAAGTTGTTCTAGAACAGGCTGTAAGATTGCACTTCCTGTATTTTGATAAAAATGATCAAGAAATTTTACTAGTGTTCCTCTGGTAAGTAGATGTTTCTCCTATCAGTAATGTCTCAAACTGTCTTTCTCATTTAAAAATGAAATTTGTTAAGGTTAAGAAAGTGGAGCTTAATAAAAAAAATAATACTTTTTAAAAAGTGTCTGAAAAATCCAATATGTCATCTAGGTCTGTTATAAGCAGCAATAGCTCTAATGGCATCAAAATCTTATTAATATGTTTATTTTAAAAAAATTGATAATATTTTCTAAAATGTTTGATAGAAAAAAGAAATTACTTTTTTTTTTTTTAGCTTGGTCTTCAGAGATCTTAAAAAATAGTTGAGTAAGTTCTAACTAGTGGTTAGCAAAATGCCAAAATTTTTCAAAAATATTGATTGAGTGTTTTAATAATTTTCAAGATATGATTTGGTAGGAGTAATCTGTGTTCTAGCCCTAGTGAAATTGATTAGAAATGTTTTTCAAATACAAGTAAGAACACTGTGAGGAAGTGCCTGTCTTGATGAAGCAGTGCTGTTTTTCTGGACACTGAACTGGATATACAGTAGCCATTGTAGCCAGAAAGAAACCATTCTAAACATTACCTTCACAATTTCAAGTGTACATCAATGGTAAATAAATATATCAGATATGATAAACACATGTTGGATTTTATGATCTTTTCTGAGTGTTTGTGACAGAATGAGACAAATACATAAATATTTCAGAAGTAGTAGGTGCCTTGTTGCACACTTTAAACATATAAACATCCTCTGTTTTGCTCCTGTCTATTAATGAGAGTCATATTTTATACTCCACTCAGTAGGACTAAAATGTTATTACTGTTTATGAGCATGTCTGTTTACAGTGAAAATTATAATTCACAGTTACTTGGATTTGTGTGGGGAGTGCTCCTCAGAGCTTTAATATAAACAAACATGAGAAAGCAAATTTTACTTTTCTTTTATAGGTGTAATATGAAAAATACAAAAATGTATGACTTCATAAACATAAAATTGAAGCATGATACCAAAAAAAGGGCAAAGACATGTATGTAAACCAATCCTTCAGGTAGGAAAAAAAAGTTCTTCAGCAGGTAACCATTCCATCTTTCTCAACGCAGAATATAATCTTTGACTACATTTGTCTCAGTTATATAAAAATGTCATTAAAGTAAAGCTTTTTCCTCGCTGGAACAAATAAGACACTCAGCTCACTCAGCAATACTTCCATCACAGTGCTGCATGACAGGAATTCAGATATATATTAATTGAGATATTTGAAACACCTAGAACATCAGGATAGGGAAGAAAAGGATAAGATCATGAGCTTCCATGCAGTAGCTGCAGACTCTATTTTGATGATTTGATTTATTCTTTGACAAACTTGAGAAGAGCTGCCACTCTGTGGTAATTAAGTTAAAAGTTAGCCACATTCATTCCAATCCGTTAATGTGTGCAACTCACCCCACAATGAGTGCACAGTTATAAACATTGTAGAATTTTGAACAGTTTTTATAGATGTGAAAATACTACTTAGTTCCATATTATTCATCACTGAATACTAAGAATAAAACAAGCTCAAAGTTTACACATTGCATATCAATCCACTTGTCTCTAGGAGCCAGATTTGGTGCAAAATTTCAAAGTATAAAAGCAGAGTTTACAATCTACTTAAGGCTTTCTTGCAAGAAGTTTCTCAATCTTTCTCACCTCTTACCTTCTTAATTTCTAGCAAGATTTAGACAATGCTTGTTTAACCTCGGTGTCTTTTTTATCAGATTCAGTTAATAGGAGAAAATTCAGAGCAGTAATGTCTAAGTGAAAGACATCTAATATCTTATTTATTGATCTCTTTTCCTCTTAGCTGTGTCAGTTTCCCCAGTCATTTCTGATAGATTTCCTTTTCCACTGCTGCATCCCAAAAAAGCCCATCAGCACAACTTGTATTTATCAGCACTGCCTAAGACAACCTGGATCATCTATCTCAGTTGAGATATTCCTTCCCTAATTCTGATTTTCATTAGAAAGAGTCATGCTTTCATCAAAGAGGCACAGGTGCTCTTCAAAACAAATGTGATGTTGTTAGTATACAGGTCTTTTCATCAGCTTTGGAGGGTCAGATTTGATAGTCTGCAGAATACTTTGGCCTCTGTGTTTATGAATATGTTTCCTATTCAATTCTCAACTTTAGGGCTTAGAATCAGGACATTTATAAGGCCACAGGGACTCTTGAATTATCTTCTCTGACCTCCTGTGATCCTATTCCACAGACAGTAACTTTTGATGGAAAATAGAATTCAGGGAGACTAATTTTCAAAGCTAAAAGTAGCTGCAGATATTATAAAGTTTTTATTTTGAATATTTTAAAAATAAAATATTTAGACTTTTATTTTAAAAATATATAAAAAAGAGCACAAAACCGTTCATCAAAATAAAACCAGAAGAAATAATAGAAATGGGTTTATAAAACACAGAATGTTTTATAATGGCTTGAATTGTCCCAGATCAACATTTCTAGAGATGGAGGGAAGGATGAAGCAGATAGAAAAGCTGTTTAGTTTCTGACAGAAACGCAAGTCAAAACACAGTCAGTTAAACTTTCTCTCATTTCATTTAGCTGACTGACAGATTAAAAGCTGACCAGTGTTTGAGTACTCTTCAGGGAGATGTAGTTTGCCTACTGTATATTTAATACATCAAAGGAGAACACTCACAGCTTCCCTCTAGTTTGTTACAGTGTTTATTCTTCCTCACTGAAGTGAAATTTGTATCCAGCATATAATTCTTGTTCATTTTAATGTATGTGTGTAACCGACATAAATATACATAGTTTCTGCAATAACTTGTGCTGATATACAGTCTTGAAACTTTTTACCAATCATAACAGCACTTTTAGCTATTAGTTCTTTATTTGCTTCATGTTCATTTCATCTTAGCACACTTGTCATGTATTAGGGCTCATTTCAGCCAAAGTTTCTCAGTATCCCATTCAATTCTCTGTTTACAGGTATAATTCCCGTTTTGCTGTAGCATATATTTAGCCAAACCAATAAGATTTTCTCTAGAAATAATACTGTTAGCTACATCTTACTTAAGACTTACCTCAGTAAATTCCAAAGGAAGCTTCATTTAATAGTATTCAGACTGATTAAAAACTGAGTCAAAATTCCAGTTTTTCATTACCCCATTTTCTATCCCTTCCCCTAACACAAAATATCAGGAAAGAAGAAGATGTGATGTGGTTCTGATTGCTATGTTATGTGAGATGACACAAGAGGATAGAAACAAACTATGCTCAAGTATTTCCTCAAGTTTCCAGATGTATAAAAAGTATTATAGTCCCACAGGAACTTGACAGACCAAATACTTAATATGTCTGCATTAGGGACTGGTAGAATACATAGAATTGACATTTTCTTCCTTTCTTTATACTTGCTTTTCCATAAGCTGTTCTTGAAAGACTAAGCACTTGGCCCTCTAAACATTGTCTCTCATTTTTCTGGTTACAGGGCTTTAGAGAAAACTTTACCAAGAGATTAAACTCTCCAGCTCTCAGATTGCCAGACTGACTAAAATATGGTCTGAATTTTTAGTATCCTTGCTTTAAAGGGCAGCTGTCATAGTTTAAAACCTGAAGGCAGCTAAGCCCCACCCAGCCACACACTGGGGAAGAGACATATAAGGTAAAAGAGAGAAAGCTCCTGGGTGGGGATAAAGACAACTTAATAGGAAAAGCAAAAGCCATGCACACTAGTAAAATAAGGAATTCATTCCCTGTTTCCACTGGGTAGCTGTTCAGCCATTCCCAGGAGAGCAAGGTTTCATTTTATGGAACCTGGGGAGACAGGCAGAATCACTGTGAGCATCACCCTCTCCTTCTTTTTTCCCCAGCATCATTTTCTGAGCATGATGCCACATGGTTTGGAATATCTCTTGGGTCAGTTGGGGTCAGCTGTCCCCTCCCAGTGCTGTGTCCCCTCCCCAGCCTACTCACTGGTAGAACAGACAGTCTGAGAGACAGAAAAGTCTTTGGCTGTGTGCAAACATTGCTCAGTGATAACAAAAACATCCCTGTGTTATCAACACTCTTTCTGTACCAGTCCAAACTACCAGTACCAGTCCAGCTACTATGGACAAAATCATCTTTCCCAGTCAAAACCAATGGCATGATGCTGCTGAATGCTAAAGGAACAGTTAAGCAGAGTTTTTCAGTCATTGACAAGGAATTTTTAACTTTCTCTGTTCTTTTTTTTTTTTAAATGTAACATGTCCAATTGTATTTCCAGTGTTCATGTACCTTTTTCTGTGTTCAGTCAATGATCTAACATTATATCTTTCTCAGTAAGGAAAAAACAAATTGCTTTTAAGAGAAATTTTGAGGGGAAGTGGCAACTGATGAGAGCTACTATATGTATGCTTTAATTGACAAAGAAGTTTCTTTGCTTATCATTTGAAGAAACATTCATAGAGCAACCGTAATTCACACATGCACACACACAGACATAGAACTCCCAATTAATTCTTAACATAATTCATGATTCTACACTTCATTTCATGAGTTCTGAATCTTTTGAGATACATGCTTAAATTGAAAATTATGCTGATAAAGTGTAATTTAGGGGAACAGGTTATATTTACTTTTTGTTTACTACTACCATTTTAATAGGCATGTCAATAATGAACAGTTTTCCTTTTCCTCACTAAATTTTGCAAATATTATGTGACACAGATAAGAAACAGAAAGTCCTTGTCAGGTGGTATCTATTGGAAGAACACCAATGAAACCCAACTGTATATTTTAGTTTACATTCCATTATTTTTCTTGTCATTTTTACAGTCTAAGCTGTGTTTTTGTCCTTTCGCTGGAGTGAAATCTTGCAACTTGGTCCTGCACACTCTAGTTCTTGAACATCTGCCCATCTGAAACAATTGTTTGCTTCCTCAAGGTGGTGAGTATTTTAGGAATCTGTGCTTTATCCCTTGGGATAACTCTGACTAGTGGCTTAGTGACTGACAGCTGTCTGACAATATATTTAACACTAGGAAAAAAAAACAGATTTAAAAATATCAATATTTATAAGTCTCTATCATACCTGAGGTGTTACAATTATAAGAATGAACATGACAAGCTTAGCATTTTGTGCATGATCCCATGGGTTGCTCTGGCATGTGCTTTCTTTTCCTGCTGATTTTCCTCAGGAAACTTTGTGGGTTTAATAGCTGTGTATGAATTTATTCGTCTGCCTAGGATTATTTTAATCCTGAACCTTTTCTGACTTCCTTCCTCCAGCATACTGAGCTAGTTTGCAGGCTTCTTAGTAGAGCAGAGTAAACCCATTAAATTCTTTTGTCTGTCAGTGTCCCAGAACAGTCCTAAAGCATTGGCACCAGATGACTGTCAGAAAACAAGCCTGCTGCCTGCTAGGGATGTTGTTACCTTAGTGGATCCCAGCAGTGGTTCTCCTGAACACTTCACTGATAACAGCTCTGCCTATATGTTAATAATTTTAAGCCTTCCTTGAATGACACAGGAAAAACATGTCTAGGATGAGTGTCTGTGTTTGAAGTTAATGTAATTAAAAAGACCAGTAACAGTATTCAGAAGAACCTTGACTACACTGTCATGAGTAGCTCACAGATTCACTCACTAGTGTTGGAAAATAAAACAGGAATAAAAGTAACAGAAGAAAGCAGCATAAAGTGCCACTGTGGATGGGAATTCTGAATGTTCTCATCTAAAACCTTTATGTGCCTCCAGTCCCATGTATGGACCAGCAAACATTTGTTTCCACTGCTCTTTCAGGTTTAATGCAAAAATTATCACCTGAACTCCTGCCTGACTTCTAGAAAATTCTCATGATTTCCTCTTATTACAGTGAGGAGTTACACATTGTTGCTGTGATATTTTTAGAAACAGAACCAGACATTGGTGAGGTTATTAAAAATTTCAATACTTTACCTGACAATAAAATCCTAAAGGAAAGTTCAGTGGGCCTCTATGTTAGGATCCTGCATTATGATTGCATAAATCAGCAAATATAAAGCATGAGATAATGATTCATATTGAGATAGTAATCTGGTTTTATGTGACAAATATCTTAACATAGGGTGTAAGCCTCAAACTGAGGTTTCTGCCTGAGCAATATGAATTGATAAGTAAGATCTTAATTGTCAGTAATCTGTCAACCTATCCTCTCACAATGTATTCTAAGAAGTGATACTCATCTATAATTAAGATTTTCAATAGATTTGCGTTATTAGGGTAAATTACCTTAAAGATTTTTTTCCAGATAGAGCTAAGGGAGGTATTTCGGTCATTCTGGACAATTAGATAGTCCTAATTAGATAACAGATAATACATATACATAAGAATTCAGCCTCCCTATTAATTTGGAAAGCTGAAGATAGATTTTATCATGAAGAGTGACTGAACCAAAGGCTTCTAATTTCAAACTACTTAGAGAGACTGTTACAGAAAGCTATTGATCTTGTAATTTTTACTGTGTCATTATTTTGGTTTGAAGTACTGTGGGAAGAAGGAGAGGAAGGCAAGGAAGGGGCAAGTCTTGGGAGACTGATTCCACCGAGGAAAAGGGAAGTTCACAGGCATCTCTGAAGAAAACACAGAATTTTCTAGAGATATGAAAGCACTGTCTCACCATAAATACCTTTCTACAATTATAGGACATGAAATAAAAATGTGAAACCTAGAGAAGGAAGAATGAAACCCCAAACAAACAGGATCCGGTACATTTGTAGGATTCAGTAGTCTGGATGTGATAATCTGCTTGTTCTTCTCTATTTAAAACTTCCTTGATCCAAAAATAAATGCAACATTCAACAGTCTGAGAGCTGATGGCTGAAAAAAATATTCTTAAATCTCTGTTTATTGCAGAAGATCCAGATATTTTAGGACCCTAGATTTCATAAGGAAATATTTGTAGGAAAATTTTCAACTGAAAAGCTGAAAACTACCTTTGGGATCAGAAGCTTGTTCTGTTTTCTGCCAGCTCATCTTAAAAAAGGTAGTACATTGTGTTACAAAAATTATCTGCATCCCCAGCACTGCTGGAATCATGACTGGCTGGTAAGACAGCAATATGGCAAAGATCTCAAAGTTTATTTGGAACAGAGGGGAAATAAGAGCGACAACATGCTAAATTAAATCTTTTTTGGAAGCAGGCAGGATCTGACTGCTTTGGATTGCTTTGCAGATAACTGAGTTGTTTTTTTAGTAGGAGAATCAGACATGAAGCTCCATTTCAAGAGCTATAAATTCTGCTTAAAAAAAAAGAAAAAGGATTTGTACAGTCTTTGTGGTGTGTCTGTCTGATTAAAAAACCTGTAAACCTGACTTTTGAAGGCACCTTAGGCACTTCTTCTGCTTTAAAGTCCAGAGAGGCCTGGAAGCTAAAAAATAGCACTATAAATCTGACAAATTTGACAACCTCTTTACAAAGCTCATTTTGTTATTACTAGAGTTAATGGTAGACAAGAAAAACTAAAGTGTTCCCTTCACCTCTGGTGACCTCAACCTGAGGTCCAACTTCAGAAGTGCATTGAAAACTTAGGCAAGGAATCAGAGGGGAGTTGTTTGTTTTGTTTTTTGTTGTTGAGATTTTTTTTTTGTCATTTTTCAGGTTCCTTTTTATTCTAATAAATAGTGAGGCAACCAAAAATTTGAGTTGCAGGATGTTTAAAACCATTTACAATCTCAAAATCAGAGCAGAATCAATCCATCCCTTTAGCTGGAATAGTGAGGAGGAGGAGGAGGAGGAGGAGGAGAGTGTTTTTTAAACACAGAATTCCTCTGTTCTGAGATATTCTATTCTGTTACTTTCACAGAAAAAATTACCATATATTACTTTGACATATGGAAATTAGACATTTCACCTTTTGCTTTTGGAAGGACCTCTCGTCAAGCAATAAAGAAATGTGACTTAGTTTAAGAGTAAGGAAAATGAATCCAAAAGAACACATAATATTGGCTGAGGCTTAATTAAGTATTGCTTCTTCTTTTTCCCCCTTCACTAACAATTCTGAAAATTGTCTGATTCAGTGCAAATTTTTCATTCTCTGTGCTCTGTTCTAATACATAATAGAAAAAAATATCCATATTGTATGTATTCTGAGGTTTGACTGCACTAATGGGTAATAAAGACCAGAGAATTTGCAATGTGTGAATACATTCCAAATCCATGACAAGATCACTTCAAATGCACGAATGCTTTGAGGCACTGAAATTCAGCTATGGTGCTATGTAAGATTCATCTGGGTTTAGATCTTAAGAGGGATATTACCTCTGTGTAGAGTGACCTTAAGCAGTGAGGTAGACTTAGCTTTGATGCTGAAGTTTTGCCTGAGAGAGATGGACATGTATGTCTTTTCAAAAGAATAACAGCATCTTTCTGACTACACATATTTTTAATGTACTTTACAGAAATTGGTGGCATGGTTTGAAGCCAAATTTATCTTTTTTTTCAGCCATTTCATTATAAAAGATACATCTCTTTCTTCTGTGTTTCTTGATTTCACCACAGGTGGTAAGGGGACTTGCATAGCACTCTTTGCAAGTATTTTTGTAGTTCATTTCCTCAAGTAGTTGAGTGAGGCTTAGAGAACAGGTGACTATGAGAAAATTTGCTGAGTAAAGTAGAGATGTTTCTCTGTATTAGGAATAAAGTAAACTTTTAAAATTTCTTGCAAACCAGAAATCCTTGCAAGCCATACTCACCAGCAGTAGTATTTTATGCTTTCTTGCTGTAGATAAATACAGATACTTTTTTGTTTGTATTTGGGAAGACTGTTTTTGAGGCATGGAAGAGGTTTTAAGCAGAGAAGGAGGGGGTGTGAGGGGGGTGAGAAGAGAAGTAAAACTTCCATATGTTTTGAAATATTTCTGGAGAAATTTTCTATTTATGGACTAGCTCTTTTGAAAGGGAAGTCTGGAAGAACAAGAAATGATGTGCATGATGAGTAGGGGAATGCAGGAGGTAATGAAGAAGACTGAAGAAGTGATCAGTGAATCAGAGATGCAAGTGACTGCAAAGGGGAAAAGAGAGAAAGGGAAGGATAGTGAGACAACTGCAGACTAAGATAACTTTGGAAACAGCCAAGCAATTTTACGGCTCATTGATTAGGGATTAAGTATTACTTTAAGTGAGGATTGGTAATAAATCCAATGTTTTGTCACTGGTAGTACTTGGTCACTTGCCCACCAAATACAAAGAGATGTGGTTTTTTTTTTTCAATTCATGAAGTAAATACAGGTATGTTTTATTTATTATAACAATAACACTGTAGATTTTTATTCCTGGGATAACTTCCCATCTGAAAAACATAATGACATTCTTAGGGAGTGCTCAGAAACTAAATGAGAATCTAAATTTATATAGATATATGTCTATATAATGATAATTGGTTTTAATCAAGTTTTGGGGTATATTTCATACTTTTCTGGGCTTTATCTATTTTATTCACAGAGACTTCCTAGTTTCCTTTGCTCTTCTGTACTTAGAATCACAATGAACTTTCCCATGTTGTAATGACAAGTGATACAGGAGTTTGCAAAGCTGGTTAACTTTAATAGGTAAAATTGTACAATAATTACAATTTCAATATATTTTGCAATATTAAAAAATCTGTTTTTAAATCTAGGGTGTTAAGAACTGATACTCAAGAAGAAATATACTTAGCCTACAACAGAAAATATCTGTAAAAATACAATTAAAATTTATTTTCTCTTCTTGTAAATTTATACAACTTGTAGAGGATAGTTCTTCTAACATTCATGTTTCATAGGACCATAGAATGGCTTTGGTTTGGAAGAGACCTATAAGATCATCTTGTTTAAACCCTTTGCCACGGGCAGGGACAACTTCCACTAAACCAGGTTCCTCAGAGCCCCATCCAACCTGGCCTTGGATACTCTATGGATGGAGCAGCCACAACTTATCTGGACAAACTGTTCCAGTGTGTCACCACACTCATTTTAAAGAATTTCCTCCTAATATCTAATCTCAACCTGCCCTCTGTCAGTTTGAAGCCATTCCTCCTTGTCCTGTGACTCCAGGCCCTTGCAAATAGTCTCTCTCCATGTTTCTTGTGGGCTACTTTGGATCGGAACCGAAATAAAGATGATTTGACACCCTCAAAATCATTAAGGAAAGATCAGAGAAGGTAAAATTTAAATTTTACTCTTTCTTGTCACCATAGTATGATATAGTTTTATTTCAAATAAAAATTAAAATTGTAGGGATTTTTGGTTTTTATTTATAAATCTGTATTTGAAGAAAGAATGTATGTTGTTCAGTAGTGCATTCTAAAATTGACCTTGGAGGGGCATGACTTTTTTTGGGGGTTTATTCCTTCCTCCCAAAATTAGAATGATTACCTGAGGAACCAAGAAAATCCTCTACTTTGACATTTCTACCATTCAAAACAATTTTATTTGACTAACCTAATTTTTCTATGGAAAGTCTCAGAGCTTTCCAAAGCCTTTAGCCCTAGACATTTTGAACATTATCAGCACAAATTAAAATTGGAAAAACAAAAAGAGAGAGAGAGAGAGACTTGCAAAGACTTTTCAGTTCTATCAGTCATATTAGCATCACTATTATCAATGTAAGGTGCAAAAGTGTGGGTTATCAGGAAACAAGATATAGAATTTGTTATTGTGAATACTATCCAGTAAAATGATTCAATGGAAAAATGTAAGGAGGGGGGGAAAGGCTGTCCAGAGAAATTATGGTTCCTTGTCTTAAATGCTGGGGAGATGTAACTGAGAAAATGTATTGCTTTTCCTGTAAAGCCAGAGCATCTATATTTCTGTTCAGGCTTGCTGGCACTGACAGAAAGATGTACGGAATGAGCTACTTTCTGAAGGATTTCAGTAGCTCAGCTTTATTAGCAATTGCTCTGGCCTTTGAAGCAGCTAATATTTGTCTATATGTTATATTGGAATTCCTGTCTGACCCTCAGACGTGTTGTCTCAACCTGTCTTCTCATCCCAATTGCATCCAACAATGTAAAATTGCAGATACTTTGAACAGAACGTAAACACATCTCAGACCAGGCAGTAATATTCCCTGGGCTGAGAGCCTCCAGCTAAGAAGGTACCACTGGAGCAGAAAAATTATGGGAGGTGAGGAAGAAAATAAGAGGAAAAAAAAGTCAAAAGTATTTTTTAAATTATTTTTGAGAGAGGAAGTTCTCTGTTTTTAGGGCTAGAATTGCCTTACCCACATAAAGAATTAAAAAAAAGAATACAAGATTTACTTCCTATATTTGAGCTCCCTATTATTGACGAGAAATTGAACCCAAAATGGATAATCAGAGTATAAAAAAAAATTACTCATACATATGTACTTACATCTTTTTAATATAACTTTCTGGAATCTCTTTGCAGGAACTCATTGCACCTTCGTCCTTTTTACACAGTAGAAATACAAAAGTTTCATTGCAGTCTGATACCTGATACCTTGCAGAAAATAGAATTTTTTATGCCTTTGTAACAAGTGAAACAGACATTTTAAAATACTTCCAAATATTTTGCAGGAAATAAGTTAAAAAACTTCTAAGGTAGGATAATATATTATTTGTGTTTAATACAGATGTTTGAATGGCCTTGCTGTCTCTTGTCTTACACTGAACACTTTATATATTTGCCTAGATGAGGTTTTTGTACGATATTTGTATTTTTCAACATCTTATACTTAGTCTTTGCACACTTAGCACAAGTCACTGAAATGCCTGTGATATCCAGAACATATACAGTACTTGAGGTTAAAGCAAAAGAGTGATGCGTGGTCCCTGCAAAATATTATTTAAAATTAAGTCACCATATCACTATATTGAAAGAGAGAAAAAAAGTCATATGTCAGGATTTCAGTAGGAAGGTTTGTCAATCTGAAAACCAAATGAAATCTAAAATCATGTGAAAAAAAGATTAGTCATTTTCTGTGTCATCAGCTGGAGAAAACCTGAGATGTGGGCAATCTGGTAAAGTAGAAACATTTGTGGGTTTTTCGTTGGGTTTCTTTCCCCTTTTCTTCTGGTCTTGCATGGGGTGATAAATACCTGTTGGTTTTCTTACACAGTACTCTGAATTTCCAGAAGTAAAAATATAAATAAATAAGCAAAAGGTAGTGTTTCAGCAAGACAACCTGCCCTGTAAGTGAAAACCACGGGTCTCCCTGTGACAGGTCCTGAGCTTTGTCACAAAGGGAAAGAACTGCAGAAATAATACAGGGGAGAGCTTACAGCTGAATTGCTAACATATTTCATTAAACTCCTCAAATTTTAAACAGGATTTCATTGTCACATGATGAACAAGTAATCGACATTGCTCTGGGCATAATTTTAATCATTTTTCATTTGTTCCATGTTGTAGATTAAGGCAGGGAACTGGCTCAGTTTTAATAGTACATTTCCAGCAGTGACATAAGTTATTGACTTTGCTTATTTATTTAGAACATTAAGTGCCAGAAAAATCCCAGTATAATAAATGTATATCAATTCCATCACCAATGAGGGAGGTAACTTAATCAGTAGGAGTAGAAAGATTATTACAGAAATTGTGGTTTACGGAGTAACATATATATTAAAAACATTAATTCTTCAACAACAAAAAAGAGGAGTAAAAACAAAGAAATCTCATGTTAATAAACATGAACTGTTAAGAACAAGATACCTGTTTCAGTACACAAAAGTTTTTGTGTCTACCCTTGCAGTCTGATTATCGACTGGCTTGTCTGAGTTTTGATTCAAAACCAGGATTTACCTAATTATGTGAAGTAACTACTATAGCTGGCTTTTGTGGGTAATGTATGACAGCAGCAACTTTCTAAATGGAAAATTTATGAAATGAAATGTCTTTTTACTACAAAGACATGGAGTTATTGTGAATGTCAATTTTATTTGGCACAGGTTCGATGAAAGGAGAACTGGCCTGAAATTTTCTCATAAAAAGCGTTTTAATTACATATAACTTATAATTTTTTTTTTCATCATAAGTGCAACTTTTACGTACAGAACTTTGGAGACAATTTCCTATCAGGACACGAGAAAGAGAAAGGTCAGTGAGTTTCTTAAAAGATGGCAAGAGAGGGGTTAAGGAGCAAATCTGCTTCTCTGTGTGCTAATCAAATAAGCATAGGAAGAGAGAACTGAACTATGATGTAGCTATTCTTGTGTCTGCACTGTGGAGAAAAAATGTTTGTCTTAATTAATATGTGCTTAATGAAATATACCAAATCTCACTGATTAAATTGTCTGAGTGGGACTCTTTCCAATGGGAGACATAAAAAGAATCTCATTTTTCTCTCTGCAGACTAGTCATCTACTCAGTAGTTACGTATTGCTTGTAAGATGCTTGAGGCATGAGAGCATGTGTAGTTTAGGTCTTGCTGTGAGGATGAAAGATTTGACTTCTACTCTATCATCAGGACTCTGACAGAAAAAACAGAATAAGCTGCATGAAGGTTCATCCTTCCCTCTCCCTCCCCCTTTTTTCCCTAAATATTAGTTAAGAGCTGTTGATTTCATCCCAAGGGAAAGTGAAGAAAACCTTAAAAAAAAAAAAAAAAACATGATAGTCTGAAGGGCGAGAAAATGTCTTCCACTGATGTATGAGTGTTTTCTGAGCTCTTTAAAATGGGTGAAATTTGTCCCTCTGCAACCTGCATAGTCTTTCCTTACCATTCTTATGCCCACAGGTATTGCAGGATGACAATGCCAATTTTTAATAGGATACATCTAACTTTGAGGTTGAAAGGATAGAAGGAGGTCAATTTTACTTCTCAATCTATGTGGACAGCAACGTGAATGTCAATTCATCTGCTTGTTATCACAGCTTCATGAGCAACAAAATTAGTGATTAGTATCAGCCCAAGGAAGGGCAGTGAACCAACCGTGCAAACTAACACAATTAGCAAAAACATTGACACAATTGTCGTTTTACTCAATCAGGCAAATGTATTCAATTAAACAGTTAATTTAATGCAATCAGTTGCAAGCATCTCTGTTTAGGCAACCTCAGTAGCTACTAATTTACTTTTGCTCCAGGGCATTTGTTTATGAGGCATTAAGATTAGGTAGATATAAGAAGAGCTGTAAATTTTATGTATAATAGAGGCACCAGATTTCATACATGAAAACCCTTAAACTCCTACAGAACTCACAAGTGCTGACCATACCTGAGATTTTTGATTTTTCCAGTGCTACAGAAACAATATGGAGTTTCTTTGCATTTTGACAGGTACTTCAGAAGGTTTTTTAGCCCTAGGAACTCATGACTTTATATAAATCCTTTCAGACCCTTAGAGCTAATACTTCCCATGGAAGTATAAATTATGTTCTCTAGGTTTACTTAACCATTTCTTTCCACATATGTTGTTCTGCTATTCCTTCTTTTTCTTCACTTGATTTGCTAAATATTTTTAATGTACCAGATAGAGGGAGTAGGAATAAAGGCTTTGTCTCATAACTGAGGAATTCCAAGGGGTTTTGGGGTGAAACAAATTCATAAGTAGTCAGAGAAAGGGGTGAGTACTAAAGTGACCAAAACTGATGATGATGTTAAGTTATTGAAGAGTCTAAGGACAAGTGCTGACTGTGAAAGATTGTCAAGGCACCTTATAATACTGAGTGACTGGGCAATAAATGGCAGATTAAATTCAGGGTGTTTAAATGTTATACATATGGAGATGACCAGTCCTAATTTTACATATGAATGCTATGAAAAGCTTTAAGCCGCCTGTTACTACTCAGAAGCAAGATCTTGATGTTATGGAATAAAATCCTGTGAAAATATCAGCTCAATGCACAAAAGCAGACTAAAAAGAAAATCAAATATTATGACTTGCTGAGACTTCATAAAAAGAAATACAGAGAACATTATCTATACCCTGTGGAATTCCTAGTTTGTCCATATCTTCTATATGAGAGTGTAGGAATTCCCCGTGCCTTGCATACTTCACCTCTAAAAGAGAATAACTGAGCAGGAAAATGTTCAGTGAAAGCTGGCAAAGATACATGAACAAAGATAAAGAGCATCTCCTGTATGAGGAAATATTGGATAGGCTAAGGCTGTAAGAGAGACAACCAGGTATTACAGATCATACAAAATCCTAAGAGTCATTAGAAAATAGGGATTGATTGTTACCATTCTCTTCAATGCAGGCTGTGAGACTTAAAACAGGACAGTCAGAGTTGCTGCCAAACACAGAGGATGTGGTTCTCTATATAGCAGAGAATAATTCTGTGCAACTCATTATAACAGTGGAACATGGATGCTTAAATTGATGAAAATTGCAGATGAGACTGGACAAATATTTGGAAGGCTAGTCTGCAAAGACTTGCTATGTGAGAAAGACTACTCTTGGTCTGGGAGAACTTAATAAAATTAAGATAGTTGGAGGTCAGGAACACTTTTACCAGAAACATCAGGTATATTTGCCTACTCCTGTTCATCCCTTGGCATCCCTTCTTAGGTTTTACTGGAGAAACACATGGAACTGGACAGACTCTTTGTCTGATTCCATGTAATTCTCAAGTTTTTCTTAAGTGCATTTAAGTGTCTTGTTTCACAGTTGGTACCATCCTTGAATTTTGAGTTCAGCCTGGTAGATGGGCTTTTTGAAGTATTTGTTAGCTGCAAACCTGTCCTCAGACTCCAAAACTGTAATGGTGATGTGTCTGGTGGCTACATTTAATGTTTACACGTACATTATTTTCCATGGTGTTTTGATTTCTAGGGGAAGGAAATCGTGGGCATAGAGGTTGAGAGGATTGAAAAAGGATATCAAGATACACCCTGATATACACCTGCTGCTTGATCAGTGGATGGCTTTGATCTCTGGTTCCTTTTTCAGTAGATGTTTAGAAAGCTTCAGAATCACCAAAACTAGACTGTTCTTTCCTTGAATTGGTTTCAATGAAATCATATTGATATTTGTTATCAATGTCAGACAGCACTAGTCATTAAAGACTGAATTTCTAGGCCACAAGACATTCATTTTGACAGAATATGGAGCGAGGTTTGGTTTTGGTTACAGAAGTATCAGTTAATGAAAGGAAGCTCTGGAGGCACCTCACTTAGAAAAGACATTAGTAGCTACAGCAAAAACGAGGAATTAGTACAACCTCTTTCATCCAGAATGTTTGCCTGTCTTTGTTTTTTATGTTTTGCATTTTTGCTCCAGCATTTGTAAATCTTCTCAGAGATCATTTGTTTGGCACAGCTGTGACATGCTTCTGCTCAATGTTCTGTTCATAAAACTGCCTTTGCACTGGGCTGGTGATATAATGCTTGGGAGTTTACGTCTTATCATCAGTTTTATGTCTCAGACTACACAGAGTATCTAATAAATAGCATTTATACATTTTAAGGTATGTAAAGGTTCTGTTACTTTTTTGAAATTAGTTAAGTTTGATGCTATTTTGTCGACACAGATTCAGAGGTTAAATAACAGGTTGTCATTAAATCCTTTGGAGGGACACATACTGTAGGCAGAGATCCCATAGGATTAGACTCTTAGCTGTTTTTCGTTTGGGAAACTTTTACTCTTTAAAGGGAGGAATATGGAAAAGTTCTGTTCACACAGCAATCCTTTCTGGGCTAATATAATACTCTAAGCATTGGTACGTTTTTACTTCTGGTGCAGGTACCTGATGAGTTCCTACATGCAGCTGGTAGCAGTCAATTTCTTGCACATTTATTAGCACTTTTCACATTTTCCTGGGGTCCCTGGCTATTACATGGTCTTATCTTTAGTTTATGCAATGTATCACAGCTTGACAGCATTTAGCTGGACCAAAGTCATAGCAATGCATGGGACTTCATTGACAGGCAGCAAGGCTGTGTGTTGTCCTCATCTGAGCCTGGGGCGTGTCACTTCTTATGAACAGCTAAAATAATAATGATTCTTTGTCAGGGCTGCAACCTACAAAGAGATTAAATAAAACACATTATACATGCTAAAAATACACTAAACCCAGCTGTATTCTTACCATTTTAGGTGCTTAGTATAGATATTTCCTCTGTGAGTGGGCTTTTAGGCTAATGACTTTCCTTCATTAAGGATCAAATCTCTTTAGTGGTGATATGCATTCAAGAAATTAGTATAAATCAGTGGTTTCAGAATAAGGTGGAAATATTTACTTACAAGATTCCTTAGTTACTGCAGCCCTGGAGAAAAAAGCCCTGTAGACATGTGCTTGGTGACATGGTATTGTGGTGGACTTGCTAGTGCTGGGTTAATGGTTGGACTCAAAGAACTTAAGGGTCTTTTCCAACCGAAATGACTCTATTTATATTTGCTAAATACTCACATTTCATTGCCCACAGTCCAAACCAGAGATTAGCCAACATAACTCCATTTTAAAAAATAATTACAAGGAGGTTTCGTTAAGTTTTAACATTTTTCGTTTGTCTCAGGTGTCACAGAAAACACATATGTGTTCAATAAAATTGTTGCAAAATTTTCATGTTTTCTATATCTACATAAAAGATCAAACCTATGAAGACTGTATGAATATGTCTTTTGACTCTGTATCCTGCAATTATTAAGAAACATGAATTAATTATCTTTCATTATCAGCTGAGTTAATACCTGGACGTATCATCATACGTGGGAGAAATGAAAAATGAGAACTTGAGTAAATTCTCAGCTGATGATAGATGAGCCTATGATTGCAGAGTCCAGGCTACACCATGATTTGACTTCAAGATATAGGTATATCTTTTTTTTTTTTTTAACATGTCTGGAAATTTTAATCCTGTGCTAATTATAAAACCTTTTTGGGGAAGCTCTTTTCACACTGTCTGTCATCAGGAGCACATTAACTAAAGTGCACAGCATCCTCATCGCTTGTGGCAATTTTCTTGTGTTATAAACAGTTTGGTTTTGATCCTGAAGGTGAGATGGGAACTACCAGTATAAAAACTTAGTTCTACTTCCCTATAATTTTACTAAAAATGCTGTTATAATAAAAGCTTTTATTAAATGGTGTTGCAATTAAGCCAAAGATGTTTATGGTGTTTACTATGTGTGTTCTGCAGTTTTGGAATTCAAGATTACTTTTTGTGCAATAATACACATCTTCGATCTATCTAACTTACACTTAAAGTAATGTATCAAATAAGAATAAGAAATGCTGGTATTTCAGCTTCTTGAGGCATTACAAGTGTTTTCTTAATTATTGTTTGTGTCAAGAAAATAGATGAATTATTATACCTATAAATTCTTGGCCGATTCTTCATTTCTAAAATTCAGATTGAACAGGGGTATTATATTCTATCATTTAAATTACTTTTTATTTTCCCTTGCTCTTCAAATATGGCTGTATTTTAATTCTTTTTAGCTTAGAAAATTCATTTTATTTAAATGTTTATAGCTTGGATTATTAGTACACTTATTGATTTGATGGCTATTTCTAAGATTATTTTATAAACAATATTTTATCGATACTAATAAGTAAATAGTAATGATACATGTAAAATTGTACATAACTTTAACTAAAATGCAATTTATGTCTACACAAACCTTCCAAGATAATTTTCTATCCAATTTAAAAAAAAAGAAGAAATATTTCATATACAAAATTCAGCTTTTATTTTGAATTTTATGTTTTTAAGATGAAGAGAAGGATAATTGAACTCTAGAAAAAGATGATCTAATAATTTGTCCCACATGTCTGATCTATCATTGAAGAAAATTTCCTAATTAGCATTTTGACCTTTATGAAGATAATTTAGTGAATCTTTCATTAGTAATAGACCAGGCAGGAATCATGGATTAAAACACTAACTTTTTCTGATGATGCAAAACCTACTTTAGAAAGTTTCTGCAAGATCCTGTATTTACTTTGGTGTTTGATTCACAGAATCCTATTTTAGGTCAAGCTAGCATTTGTTGACAGAATGCAAGTTAACAGGCCATGGGCAAAATTTCAGCCTGATTTTTACAGAGGGTATTTCCAATCAGGTTTCCTATCTCAGCTGGACTGGCATTGTTTCTTGTAATACTTTTAAAAAAAATTATTGAAATTAAGTTCATTAAGAATTAATGGAATCTGGTGAGCAGTCTGTATAAAATAATTGTTGTGATGTCAAATTCTCAGAGGCTTCAACCTCACTCAGTACACTTTTCCACAGAAACAATGACATTTGCTTGGAATGACTTTTCTACAAGAATTTTTAACCGAGGTAAATTACAGGATACTTTGGGGCACTGCTGTAGCTAATAATTCTCTTTATATTTATTGCTGGAGCTTGATGCTTGGTTGCTGTGCCAAGGGAATATTAACAAGAGTGGAACTTCTTCAGATGGCAATATTTGGTGCCTTTAAGCTCTATGCAAAAACTCACAGAATTAACTAGGTTGGAAAGGACCTCTAAGATCATCTAATCCAACCTATGACCTAACCTAACATCTCTTCATCAACTAAACCACAGCACTGAGTGCCATGTCCAGTCTTTTTTTAAACACCTCCAGGGATGGTGACTCCACCACCTCCCCGGGCAGACAATTCCAGAGCCCAGTCGCTCTTTCAGTGAAGAATTTCTTTCTAACAACTGACCTAAACTTCCCTTGGCACAGTGCCTATTCAGTCAAGTGCATAGGAGTTTATACTCAAATTATGCCAAATGTACCAGGATCTCTGTTTGTTTAGACTGTGTAATTATGATTGTTTGGAAGACAGTATAGATTTACTTTGTTTCTATAGGCTTGGTGCTAATCTTGCCACTTCTGAGCTCTACAGAGTCCTGGGAACCTCAGACCAGCCTGGCTCCCACAGATGAGATGGCACAGTCTGTCATGGGAATTAAGAAAACGGAGTGCATGGAGATACAGTCTGCTGGGAAAATGGCAATGTGGCTTCTGTAAAGGGAAATACTGGCTCAGCCTGACAAGACCAGGGCAGGACAGGCACAATGGACTCTCCAAACAGGCAAGTTGCAGGAGTTTGTGAAGTCATGATGCAGCATGTAAACTGGATGTGTATTTCCTTTTCAACTGCCACAGGAGAAAATCTAAGAAGCACTTGGTGAAACTAGTGACATTGATTGGAGACAGATAATTTATGCAACAGAAAATAAAGGTGTGAGACTTCGGCCACAAGAAATTGTTGGAGGAGACATAATTAACATTTTCGAGGGATTAGATAAATTCCTGGACAGCAGGTCCAGAAATGAATAACAGGATTAGGCAGAAATACACCAGAAATCCTCCCATACAATTATGGCTGCCCAGGAAGCATGAGAACAGACAGCAGAAGATGATTGTTTTTACATGCTGTACATAGTTCTAAATAGCATTTCCTAATGCCAGCTGAAGAGATTAAATATATAGCCCATGGTTCTGAGATATTAGGACTTATCTTACATTCATATTTTGCAAGTTGCACTGCTCTGCATTTTCTCATTTGATGTTCAGGTAGTTTGGAGTTCAATCTATTATTTCCTGAGTAACTCTGCTTTGCTGAAGGCCATTTTGTGCCACCTTCCAGAGAGCACTCATTACTTTAAGAAGCTTCACTGATTTTGGCCTTTAAAAATTCCTTCATTCTGATAGACTATGACACAACAGAGTCCCTGGAAATTTCTTTTCTTCACTTAAAATACAGAAAAACTTACTGAGTTAAAGGAAAAGCACTATAAGTGTCAAGACATTTCCAGTGCAATGTCCTTGACTGTGTGTGTTTAGCTCTACAGTCCTCAGGCAAGTGCAGTTCTCTTTTTGCAGTGATGGAACATGATCTGTAGTGCACATAAGCTAAAGGCTTGGGTTCCTGATGCACAGAAAAAAATCTGCATATTGACAAATCACATTGTGTTGTACGCTGGAGCTGGATAGTTTTTTGTCATGTGTAAAGACATTACTCAAAAGGCCTGTGGGCAGTGGGGAGTGTGACTTACATGGTGGGAAAACTATGAGGAAAGGGTAGAATCAGCCATTTGTATGGAGCTGGTGCACAATTTCTATGAAAACTGAAACTGCCCAGAGCACTTTTTAATGAACACAGTCATATTTCCCGTGTAAAGACTTGCAGCCAGACATACTTTTGAGCAAGTAACCCAGCACACACATTCTGACCACTGGTACATGCTGAAACATGATTATGCCTGTTTATTTGCTTGCTTATTTATTTTACAATTGCATCTCAGGGAAGGCTAATGCCTCTGAAGGTACCCAAAGTTCACTGTGCTGTGGGAACTGATATATATATTGTTGAAGCACATCATTACTGACTTGGTTGTGCCATGGATGTACAATTTATCATGGAAGGTCACATGGTAATATCCTAATAAAATGGCATATTTCTTTTCCTGACAATTTGACTTGCAGCTAAACATGATATTTTTATAATTTTATCTTAATTCTTCATTAATAATACAACAAAAAAAACACAAACAAACAAACAAAACAACCCAACCCAACCCAACCCAAAAACCAAAAAAACTCAAAATAAACCAAAAGTAAATAAAACAAAAAACCTCACCCCAAAAACAAACAAAAAATTCCTCCAAAAACCAAAACAAACCTCCCCCAAAACCCCAAACGAACAAACAAACAACAAACACAAACCCAAAAAAACCAAAACTCTGAAAATGACAAAATGTGATTGTAGGATAAAGAATTAGATTTCAGGAAAAATAGAATCAAACACCTCATGAAAAATGGTTTTCCTTTCTTCATTATATGTTCCTGTGTGCATAAAAAAGCCTTGTGTTTGTGGAGATAGCTGGGTTCAGACACTGATATTAAATTATCTGCTTAATATTGGAAAAAGTCTGATATTCAATCAACTTTTTGGATAGATTTCTACCCCCAGCTTTCTACCCATTCCTATATTTTCTAATGGAGATTAGGGGTTTTAGGCTTTTCAATACAGAGTTCAGAAAGTCTTTGCCTAGCAAAAACTTGTTCCTGATGTAGAAATGTTACACAGAAATAGTGATGTATTTTCTTCATACCTGTTAGGCTGCTTTAGGCAGTAAGTCTAAGAGTAACAGTTCATACAAATATATTTTTCATATATATTTTTAGATGTGTCATTAAAAATATTTTTAAATGAATGAATGAATGGAGATTGTTTTTGCAATATCTTCTTATACTTCTTTTGCAATGGTTTGTGACTGGTTTTCTTTGCACCTGGAAAAACAGACTGAAAGGAAACCTGAGGAAAGGTTCTGCATTATTATCTCCATGCAGAGGGGAAGGTAAAGCCTGCAAATATCATATGTTGTAATGAACATCATTAATCCATTTTAGTGAAGCCTAGGAGAAATGGAGCAAATTTTGGTAAACAAACTCCAGATGGAAATAACAAAAAAAGTGTAGAAAAATGGCACTCAGAGGGAATACCTCCAAAATATAATTAAGTGGGCAGAATGATTCAAACAAGATGAATGAGGCAGTATTTTAATTGCAGTTTTAGAAGACTGTTTTGATGTTTGGAATTTTCAAGGATAAGAGGTTATGTATATTTGTCAAAATAAAATTTAACTGCTATTTTAGCACTAGCATTTAGATTTGAGATCTGTTGACACAAGTTCTAGTGTTACTTTATGACAGTATCCCTACATCTTCCACTTTTTTTATATTGATTAAGTAATACTGATTTGCATACAAAGCCATGCTCTCCTCAGTTACAATTAGAGAATTAGACTGTGAACAATTGCATTGGAATCTTTTGGCACTGCCTGCCAAGCAGGATGAAGATTACCGAAATAAGATCAATTACTGGCCTGCTATGGGTAGGGACACATTCCACTAGACCAGGTTGCTCAGAGCCTCATCCAGCCTGGCCTTGAGCACTTCCAGGCATGGGGCATCCACAGCTTCTCTGAGCAACCTGTTCTAGCACCTCACCACTCTCACAGGGAAGAATTTCTTCCTAACGTCTCACCTAAGCCTACTCTGTCAGTTTGAAGCCATTGCCCCTTGTCCTGTCACTCTAGTCCCTGGTAAATAGCCCCTCTCCATCTTTCCTGTGGGCTCCCTTCAGGTATTAGAAAGCCACAATTAGGTCACTCCAAAGGCTTCTCTATTCCAGAACTCCAGTTCTCTCAGCCTTTCCTCATACAAGAGGGGCTCCATCCCTCTGACCCTCTTGGTGGTCTCCTGTGGATGATGAATATAGCTGTTCCCTTTAAGCCTACATATTTGCTCCTCAGTATGTATTTCCCACTTTTCAGCCCTTTTTGATCACTGTAGAACTTGCAGCTACAGCATATGAAAAATTTACAGCTGAGCTTGAAAAAAATAAATAGACAAACTCATAAATGTAGAGCTGATTGAAGCCTATTAAACACAAAGATAACATACTTGGCTCAGGAAGAGTCTAAGCCTCAGGGTGACTGAAGCCACATCTTACTGTAGCAAACACTTTCTCTTGCTCTTTTTAAGTATGTATTACAGACCACTGGATTAGACTTTTGACCCTGTGTGTCTGTTCTAAAAATAGACAAAAAATCACTCCAAAGTCTGTGCTCAGCTGGCAAAACTAAGGTGGAGTTACTGAGTGAACTTTTTACACCTGAGGGATTAGGAAGAAGTAGAAGTTTTTGTGCTGTCCATTTCCTTCTGATTATGGTGCTTCTGAATAAATAAAATTACAGTCTCTGCGACAAGTAACATTTTTCTCCCAGTGAAGAGCTCACTATGATTTGCCCATGTTGTAAGATCTTTCACCACCAGTGCCATTGCATGTATGTAATACAGAGGAAAAATAATTTTATACACTTTGAGACAAACTGATGTACACTTCATTAGAATGAATCCTACAGCAAAAAAAAAAAAAAANAAAAAAAAAAAAATCCAACCAAAAACCATAGTCATAACTTCATAACTTTTTTCACCTTGTTTTAGTAATCAGGTGAATATTAGAAAAATAGAAACATTCCAAATTCCAAACAAGATGAAAACAAAAAATACCCCCAAGTAATAATTTAAAAGAGCAAAACAGTAGGTCCTAGCAAAACATTAAACCTCATTCTGCAGTGTTAGAATTTTCATTTTGATCCGCAGACTAAGCAGGATTGCAGCTGTTTTGGAAGATAGGATCTACAATCAGCAGAATCTTGATAAATTAGATAAACAGATTGAATTCTGAAAAATGAGCAGGCATGTAGAAGAAAGTGGAAAGATTTAAGCAATAGGTTAGTGCCAAACACACAAAGGTGGAAGAGAGAAGTCTAAATAACTATATCACAGAGTAACATTTATGGATTAAACTGAATGAAGAAGACATTTATACAGATATGGTGCATTAGGATTATCATATAAGAAAATGAAGGAAGATTGCTCTGATTTATTGTAGAATCTTCCAGAAGCTAGGCATTTGGTATGTATTTTCAGTTTAGTACAGGTCAGAAGTCTTGTAAAATAGAACAATAGAACAGTTTGAGTAGTAAGGAATCTTTAAAGGCCAGATAGTTCAACCTCACTTGCAGGGACATCTTCAACTAGATCAGGTTGCTCAGTCATCCAGTCTGATCTTGAGCCATCTTTGTGATGGATTTATGCCACAAAATAAACCCTAGATCCCAATTTGCATTTTAATCAAGAATCTGAATTTATCTATAGATTTCCACTGGCGTTCTTTTGTTATTTTGTATTTATCTAAAATAGAAGCTATTGACTGGTATTTACAATTTTGGATTCAGTACAGAGAATGCAAGGAAAAAAAAAAAGCGAAAGCAAACTTCTCCTTTTTCTTCCTTTTTTTTTTAGTAGCAAATACCTGCTACAGTTTTTTACATCTCACAGGAATGTCAGGCGAGCAGTGAAATAAAACACTCTGAATGCAATAAATGGTTCATTCATATTAAAAAGTGTACAGATTGAAAAAAAGGAGGGGCATACACTGTTTGAGTTCAAAGGGTATGAAAAGTGAATACTGACTTCTGATTTTGCTAAAATATCCGATAAATTTGAAAATTTATGAAAATAACTTCTGGAAAATTTAAGGAGTGTTTTTGTGATTACTTTGTTGGACAAAAGCAGAAATATTACAATTCTCTCTTTATTTGGATAGCATGTTTAACAAAAACTAGTGAGAGGTAGAAGGCCAATGAATTATGGACAGTACTGTAAATTTCCCCCTGGCACCTCATCTTTCATATCAATACTTTTCTTTTTGACAGTTTTTGAGCAAATAAAGCTTTTCTGTGGCCTGAATTCTCCAGGGTGAATAAATGGAAGATCAACATTCTGCTGGATTCCATAGATTATTTAAGCAGACTTAATGGTATTCTCATATAACAAAAAAAAAAAAAAAAAAAAAAAAAAAAAAAAAAAAAAAAAACATACAAAACCCCCCAAACACGATAGAGATAGAAACATGATTTTAGGTAGCTGACTTTCAACCCTGTACTTTAATCATCAGTCAAAAAGTCCCTTTGTAAATGAGATATATTTGCCTTCCTAATGAGCTGACGAAAGGCAGCAATCCTGATTATAACAGCACAACAATTACTTTTGTGTTATGCTGGCATTTCTGCAGAGCTGGTAAGACGAAAAGACACACAGGAAGCCAGGCTAACACTATAACAACCTCTCTTGCACCNAAAAAAGAACTGTAATGAGGTGAAGATAGTGTACAGTATCATTAAATAGATATAATATTTAATCAGGAAAATGAAATTGCTAAGATAGCTGTTTGTTCTGAGATAATACACTCTGAAAAGAAACTGGATAGAATCTATGAGCTTCTATCTGCAGCCTTTTGAACAGTTTGGAAAAATCATATCTGAAATTCATTTATACTTAAAGTTTACCCCCCCAAGACTTTTCTGCCATAAAATATGCACTTCTTAAAGTGCAAGTACTTAACTAATAAGGTTCATGGTCTTTTGAAGCTGGCTTTATGATGTTCTTTCTCTAAAGAACAATTTAATTAGATATCAAAATGTCACCTGCAGTGAATAAAATCCCTAAATGTTAAAGTTAGAGCTGTGTGTTGCCTACAGAAGTGAAATTCAGTGATACTTCTATTTTGCCCTGTTGTTTTAGACACTGAGTGGGTCATAATATTTGTTTACAACCAGAAGAAACTTATTGTCTAACCTAGGATCGGAGTCATTATCCATTCACACACTAATTTCCACTGGGTTTTTAATATAGTATCAGGGCTTCTGTTTTGGCAGAAAATATGGGATAATTTTTCAGCACTTATTAGTTTAATGATTAATACTGATGGATAACAGGAGTTTATAAGACTTTGCAGAAAATTTCTTTGATTATAAACAAAATTATAATTTTTCAGCCAATACTAATAATCCCAAGAGGAGAGAAAAGCCACCTCTATCTCTGTTAACTCCTTCTGTAATGATTAGAATTTTTACATTAAACAGATTACAGTAAACAATCATAGAATCATAGAAACTGAGGTGGAAGGGACCTACAAAGATCATCAAAGTCCAACACCTGGTCCAAGAATCAACCATGTGTCTGAGAGTGTTGTCCAGGTTTGGTTTTGTGACCACTTTCCTGGGGAGCCTGTTCAGTGGCCAACCACAGGATGAGAAGTATTTTCCCTAATGAACATTAATGTCTATTACTCTACATTGCAAGGACTGCATGAAATCAAAAGATTGTGGCGGATATTCATGTTAAAGTTATTCTACAGCAAGCCATTACAAAAAGCTGTTCAAATATGGGAGTTCTGAACTAACATATTTTCTCTTATGCTTTAAAAAAATTAAATTTGAAATCTTACTTTTTTCAACCAAAAGGAGCAGAGGGAATCCAGATACCATTCCATCAGGGGTATTATTACTGGGCATTAAGCATGCTGACTAAATAAACCAAAGTATTCCTTCCAATTACTTAGTACAGAAAAGGCAAACAACTCCTTTGAAAGCTGTAAATTCTATAGAAACAAGTATTCAGTGTTTGCTCTTCAATCTTTAGACAAGCTATAGTGTCAAAACTCATGAAATCAGGATATCTGTCTCAAGAGAGCCTCAAGATATATTTTAATAAAACAAATAGCTTTATAATAAAATGGAATAGAAATGTAATTTGAAATGCATGTTAAATTTTCTACCACTTCAAACAAATGCTGACATTTTTAATCTTATTCACATTTCCTGTGTATATTAATTATAGATGTAATTTAACAGCCGCCAAGTATAGAGTCCAATAGAATTTTGGTTGGGTTATGAGTGCAGAATTTCACTGTTAATTAGAGGACATAAAAGAAAATATTAACTTTTTTAAAGATCCAGGATATCATTCTCCCTCTTGGAGGATTTTGGCCTGTTTCAATTGCATTTTTTTTTCACATTCAGAAACCTTCCAGGTAAAAGACACATTTCAGGCCAAAACCTTTGCCTTAGCTTTTACGTAGCTAAAGAGGAGACAGCAGGTAGTAACAGCAAATCCACAGCAATGTAACTCTTGTTCCACATGGTGCAGCAGGAGTGTGAGGATTGGTGAGTCTAGTGCTGAACACCGACATCTCCTTTGTGGCAGAGACAGCGATGCCTCCCGGCCACCGCTGTGTAATTCAGCACAACTGGCCTGGAACAGGATGTAATTGGAAAAATAGAAGTCCATCAAATCTTCTTGGAAACTCAGTGGAGAGGAGGCAGGCATGACACAGCCCAGAGGCCAGGAAATGAAAGACTGAGGATGTGCTTCCTTCCTCGGATATATTTTCGATGTCCATTTTGTCCTGCCATTTGCATTGCTTTATTGAAGCCGCTTTATTGTACAGCCGACACAACACATTTCCTGTGGCCTTTCCATTTTTTGTTTCTCATTTTCCTTCCAGTCTAGAAGATTAATTCACACATGGGCAGGCTCAAGCAGAGCTCCCAAATCCATTGTGTATTCCATGTCAGCTGAAGCTGAACAAGAGAGAATATGGACTGATGTTCCCATGACTTGTCTGTGATGTTCAACAACTTGAAATGGTGCCATATCAGCTTACTTTCCCCTGCTCTCAGAAGCCAGTGAACCAAATTCCCATAGTAATCAACTGCAAGCTGCCAGGTGATTTCATTGCATGTAGGACTGGACCCATAAAGCTAAAATGAGGGTGGAGTATTCAGTGAAATTACCTGTCAAAATCTATTTGTAAACAATCGTTCAGTCTGTAGGGTGACTTTGCAACCCTTAGGCATGATTAAACAGATTGAGACCTTTGCTTGCATTTCGTGCTGCCTTTTTAAATTTTCCAGCAATGGCTTTGTTTGGAGCTTGTGGCTTGTCACAAAGTTCTTTTTTATTCTGTGCTAACACTAATTTAATGCAAACACCACCTAAGCAAGGAGAAACAATTTTCTTTTTGATGGCTGACTTTTCACAATGAATTACAAAGGGAGTTAATGTTGTCAGAACATGTATGCAAAGTCTTTAAGATGAAACCACCCAATTTGTCTGTTTAGTTGATATTCTTTCCTCTCCATCAGTTTTGGGTAGGTTGTACTTCTTTCTCAAACCCTCTAATTGCCAATATTTTAGTGAGGCTGTTTATAGTTAAAAGAAAGCACTGATTAGACCAGATGCCACAGGAAGTTTGCAAGATCAAAGCTTCTTACCCTTTCATAAGTCTAATAGGTTGCACTGAAACCCAGTGTCAGTTAAATAAAAATATTAACTTCTCTTTAAGGCATAATTTTTCCTATCTATTTTGCACAAAACATTTAAGTATTGTCATTAATGAATGTGTGAATATTGATTTCCATAAAGGAGATAATGGATGCATTTTAGTGAAAATTTTTTTCAAGATTTTTTATTAATAAAGAGCTAAGAACCCTCTGGGGAAGTACATTGTTTAAAAGTATGATGCAATCTGTATTTGTAGGGATTTAATAGAGCTTGGCATTTTCAGAAGTGAAATAGCAAATTAAATATTTAATTGTTTTTATAATTATTAGTGTCAGTATGTTTCTAGATGGACTGATCTGCATTTTCTTAAAAGTAGTCTGATATTACCCTCAATTCTTATAACTCATTTTAAACACACACACACACACACAAAATCATAAGAAGTTCTCTTCTATTGTAATAAGTTTGGTTTTCCTAAATGGATTTTTGCCTTTGCATACTTTAAAATAGTTATTTGAAAATTTTAGATTAACCATCCAGAGCCATGAAAGAGTAATTTGACAAAGCACAAGAAATGCTCAGAGCTCCTCAAACTGTGAAATATGAATGTTCCTTCATTCTATAAAGGGCCATTATAATTTTTAAAATCTGCTGCAAGTAAAAATATAAAAGAAATAATTGCACGTTTTATGGATAGGGGACAAGCTGAAATAGTAACACTGAAATGTGATTAAAAACCACATGGATTACATCATTCAATAGTAATTTAACAAAATATGGAAATAGAATAGAGTGTGTTCATAAAAGGGGAAGACATAGTAGAATAAACCCTCTTCATTCTTTTCTGTCATTTTGAAGTATATTTCTAACCTTTTCCCTACTTTTTTCTATATTGTTTAAATCTATTAGAAGGTTGTGTATATAAAATGAAACTTACAAGATGAAACAGACTTTCTAGAGGCAAAAAACCTGAGCACTCTCACCAAATAAATTAAATAAACACTTTGTAAAAGGAAGTGTTTGTAGAAAATATTTCATAACTCACAATACCTCTTTTGAAGAACTTCAGTGTCAAAGCAGATTTTTAAAAAATAGATGCATCATCCTTTTTTGTTTGCTTGTTTTTTGTTTTCTTTGGTTTCTTTGCTGTGTTTTTTTTTTCTTTTAATTTAAAATTTTAACCAGGGTCTGAAGTAAGATAATCTTTGATTCCTTTTAATATAAGGTTCTTTGTTTATGTTTGAACTCTATCCCAAGTCTTAAAGCCAGTGTCAGTGTTATTCTTTGCTTTTTATTTTGTTTCAATTAAAGTACTTATATTTATCTTAAGAGTGTTTTTTCTAGAAATATCCAAGATAATTGCCTGTGAGAATAATGAAATTGGGAGACTGATTAGGGAAATTAGCTAGGCTGGATCTCAGAAACTGCATTTCTCTATTAACCTCCTATAGGGATCCATCAGGAACCTTCTCACCACAAAACTTCTGAGTTCTAATTTGAAAGTATCTATTATGACCCACTCCTGAAGGGGTAACTCAGGCTCTTGGTAATAGATGCCTTGGGGAGAACTAGAGTGATATGACACTGAATGATCAGTGTTTATAAAAATATTTTCATATATATGGAGAGTTTATTTTAGAACAGTTTGTTCCCAATGGAGATGTTTATGTAGCCATTTTGGTTATTATCTATAGTACTATACCAATACAAAAATAGCACTTCAGAAAATGTATAAAGAAAATAAAGAAAGAGACAGAAGGGATAAGGGCAAAAAATATCATTGCCTGAGGATCACTGAGCAGTGAGATTTGATTCTTGCAATTTTGGTGTCCGAAGTGATCAAAGTGATAGTCACAGTCTTGATCTGCTGAGGATGGGGGAAAGAACATGGAACACAAAGTTCAATGTGTTAATAAAGCTCAGATTTATGTGAGAACACCCAGGTACCTCTCCTGGCAGAGGAGATTTACACTGTCTGCCGCAACACTATGGCTCTGCTGCAACATTTTGGATTTTGTGCAGTCCTCTGGTGGAAGGCCCCAGAAATGAATGTGGAGCTACTTAATGCCTTTTGGTTGTTTATGATCCCTTCTGAGATAAGACAGCTGCCACTCATGTCAGTGTAGTTGAGCCAGTTTTGCTCTATCAGAAGGAACAGATACCTCCAGACCTTCATGTGGATGTCCCAATACCTTCCTCAGGGTGAGGGACTTTTACAACTCATCCAGTTCTGTGAGAGAGGAGACTGGCACGATAAAAAAGCAATATCCCACCTTGCAGGATCTACTTCTTATTGGCCTTCTCTCTTACCTGGCTCAAAGCCCAGTTTGTAGCCACCAGCAGTGGGTGCTCTTATGAGAATTATAGGTTTCAACTGTCCCACTCCCCCTCGAGGGGTGCAAACCCCGCCCTCACAAAGCACCCACTGCCTCCACACAGGGCCAATTGTTTTGAGTCATTAACCATTAATGTTTCAGTCTCTCACAATATCTTCTTTTTTTTCTGAGTTTTCTGCTACTGACTTTTACTGTTGCAGTAATTGATTAGAAAACAGGCATTTGAACATTACAGATATTTAGCACATTCTTCATGCAGACTATAAACTGGTGACAGCAATCTTTCATTGAAGCTGCTTAAAATCAAACTACACATAGAATATTGTTTTTTACTTAAGATACCCAATTACCTGACAAGAAATACATTCAGTCATATATCAAATCAATAGGCCTGTGGCAGATCTCACCTCCACTCTATAATATTGGGTGGTGTGTTGGGTTTGCCTGGGGTAGAATTAACTCTTTTCGCAGTGGCTGGTATGGGGCTATGTTTTGGGTTATGCTGAAAACAGTGCTGATAACACAGGGGTGTTCTTGTTATCACTGAACAGTGTTTGCACAGTCAGAGCCTTTTCTGCCTCTCACACCACCCCAGCAGTGAGTGGGCTGAGGGTGCACAAAGGGTGGGAGATGTTCAGAGTGATGATATTTTTTCTCCCAAGTCACCATTACATCTCCTGGGGATGGCCAAACACCTACCTGCTCATGGGAAGTGATGGATGAATTCCCTGTTTTACTTTGATTTTGAGCAAGGCTTTTAGTTTCCCGGTTAAAATGTCTTTATCTCAACCCACGGGTTTTCTCACTTTTGCCCTCCCCCAGTTCTCTCCCCCATCCCACTGGTGGGGAGTTCTTGAGTATCTGTGTGGGACTTGGTTGGTGGTTGGTGTTAAACTATGACAGATGGCTAAGGTAGAAGTCTTAAATTACTTTTTTCAAACTCAGAAAAAATATTGCAATTTTTTTCTTTATTCATGACAATCAGATATTTCACTAGTAGGAAGGTACAATTATCCTTTTGGTTATCGACTCCTCCTTCAGTTTGCTGCAAATTTACTACCTGGGCTGTCCATTTATTTATTCACTGGCTGGTTTTATTCTTTTTGTAAGGTCATGTTCCATGTGAAATTGCTGAAGTCACTCAGCCAAATCAAATGTAGCTCTTGGAGGATCAATGTAATGCACCTAGCCTGACATCATTAATCCCTTACTCTGTAACACCAGAGTTTGACTTCACAAATTCAAACTTTCCAAAACTGACAAAACGGTTCAATCCTGTAAATCAGTAACACTGCACTGAGGAACTTTGTCTTTAATGATTGTGACAAGAAAGAGAAAGCCATTGGATGTTATAAAATGCTTCATCTAATTCCAGTCTAACAGTTTGGAAATCAAATTAGTTACCCTCTGCTTGCTTTCCTGAGACCTCAAGTCCTGTATAACACCAGGATGTGGGGCAAGAGCTAAAACACTGATTTATGGCAGCTGGCAGAGCTGTGGAGAAGGAATAGAGGAGCTCTGTCTGTGTATATGTGCATCCTGATGAAGCGATAAGTAAGGAATGAAATATTCCTGATAAATTGAGCTGTACAGCTACTACAAAAATAGGGTTAAGTGAACATTTGTTTCAGTTCTGCACAGCTGTTTCTGCAGATCGGGTTCCTGCTCCTTAATATTCATTGCTAGCAAAAACTCATGCAGAGAAGTTTTTGTTCAACATGAATATTTAGGAAATTACTGTTCAAAGTATGAATATTTAGTTTTGCATGCAAAAACCCCAGCATTCATGAACAATTTTATGAGTCTATTATTCATCATTTACTGTTCTTCTCATTCATAGGTTTCATTCTTTTGGGAAAAAAAACCAATGAAACTATAATACTTTGGCAGTCACAAGGCAAAAAAATGCAATAGGTTAATCTTTGCCTAATCTTTTCAAAACATTGTTTATAACAAACTTATCCACAGTCCTAAGATTCTTGCTTTGGAGAGCAAATAAAAAATTCCATTTCAGTAAATTCAATACATTTACTTTAGTACTGAATGATAAGCACATGGAATATATAAAAATGAGGACTTTTTTTTGAGAGAGATTTTAAGGCCAAAGGTAAGCATAAAAGTGTTCAGTTAACCTATTTAATCCCTTTAAAATCCAGTGGATTTAGATTTAGTATGAAGAAACATCCCAAAGGTTGGATATTGATGGTAACTACCATTTAATAAAATTACCAGATTTTTTGCCTCATAAAGTGGGAATTCTAATGAAAAAATAACTGGGAAATACTGCAGAGAATTATTATGCCAATCACTATTAATTGAGTAATGGGAAAAAAAATCTAATCCTCTATTTTCTTCACTGTTTAAAACACATAATGCAAAGATAATTTTAGGAATGTCTTTAGACTGGGACATTAGACACCAAATACTCATAATTGTATCTTGTTGATTTTCCAGGATCACCTCCTCCAAGATCAAGAACTGTCCATACCTATGTGCAAGAAGCCAAACACAGGTGGCAGATGGTCTGCAGAGGTGAACAAGTATTTTGACAAAACATGGAAAAAAAGTCTACAGTAAGCAGAAGCAGGGACAAGTGATCCTGGAAGAATATAGAGACAGCATCCAACCATGCAGGAATGGGGCTAGGGAAACCAAAGTCCTTGGTGTTTATGTCACAGAATGATACTGGGACCACTGTTGGTCAGCATCTCAGTTAATGACCTGCATGACAAGACAGAATCCACCTTCAGCAAGTTTACAGAAAACTGCTTGGTGGACCAGAAGGTCCCTTATGTTGCTCTTTACAGGAACCTTGTCAGGGTGGAAAAATGGGCACACAGGAATCTCATAAATTTCAGTCAAAGGGAAGTGCAAAATCCTGTACCTGGGCCCTTCATGGACACCAAGGCACTCTCCCAGGGTTCATTAGACAGAGTTTTACCAGCAGGTTGAGGGAGATGGTCCTTCTCCTCTACTCCACCCTGGTGAGACAAACCTGGAGTACTGGCCCAATGCTGGGCTCCTCTGTACAAAAGACAGGGAGATACTTTATTCTTGGGGTAATTCTTGTAAACAATTCCTCGAGATTAAGAGCTTAGAGCACACAACACATGAGGAACACAGAAAGCTTAGGGGGATTTTATCAGTGTGAATAAATACCTCATGGAGGATGTACAGAAAATACACTGAAACACAGAAAAGCCATTTATACATAAGGAAATATTAACTGAGGGTGATTGAGCAATGAAGCATGTTCCTTGGAGAGGTTAAGGAATCTTTCTCCTTGGAGATATTGAAAACATATCTAGAGTGACCTGCTCCAGCTCCTTAGAGGAGAGGGTTGACTAGATGGTCTCCACAGGCACCGTGCTGCCTAAGCTGCCTAAGCAAATGTTGAGAGAGCAGCAGCTTTTGCATTCATATGAATCAATCATCACTTCATTTGCTGAGACTTGTTTAGTCTGACAAGTTTAAGATGCAACTATTTTGAGCTTTATTTAACCTTCATCCTAACCCTTATATTAATGCAGATTTAGATTAATTTTGATAAAAGTAATTAACTTCCTCATTGGAGCAGAGAAGATCCAGCATCATCCTCAGTGACAAAACTGTGCATCAGTGCAACTGTACCATGTATTATGGATGCTCCTGATATGCTGGGAAATTATGCTGAAAGTACCTGAAAGTCCTCCTTTCTGGAATTGTATTTCCCAACATTCTGGTGGGTTCAGAACTCTCCTCTCATTTTTGTTGTGCATTCTCCTGAAGCAGGGGTACAATGCTACTAAATGACACAGCAACCAAACACTCCAGGCCAACAACTGACTATCTGTTTGCTATTATTTTGCTCAATATATCATTTTAAATACATTATTTATAAGAAATTGATTGAATATTTCTGTTTCTCAATGACTTCTTCCCAAAGGCTGTCCTTTCTGAAACATAAGAGAAGGGCATTTAATAAGTTCTTGGCTTTGTGAACTCTGTCATTGTCAGGATTTTTCTCCTATATTCCAACCACAGTACTGGGAACAGGAAAGCAGAAAGCTCTAATATAAGTTTCAGACTGTGCAGATGTGTTTGCAAGGAGGCAACTTCCTTAATAGTGATGAGCACTGGTAGATTCTGATATAAGGAAAAAGATAGTAATGTTTATCTACATATAATTATTTTTTAAACAAATACTTTTAAAATGTCTCAATTTCCCTCCCAGTTTTAGTCCATATAAGAAGTTTGTATAAGCAAGCTGCATGACCTATTTGGCGCTCACATCAAGTACAAAGTGTTCATATTTGACATGTGAGCCACACGTGAACACATGGGCAATGGATGCAAGCACATCATGCGTATGATACTCCATTGCCCTCAGAGTTTTAGGAAAGAAAGCCCATACAAGCTTTGAATTTCAAATTCTTGAAGGTATTCTGTCACTGTATGAGTTTACCCAACAGAGTAACATTATCGCTATTGTGAATTGCTTGATTCACTGGTCATTCTGTTCCCTTTGCTTTGAACCATGACAGTCACTGTAGATTGGCCAGTGAATGCATCCTGGTGGCCACTGTTATCTTTCAGGAAATAGCAGCATTGACATCATGCTTTGACACACCACTCTAAAAGGAAGAAAATAAAAATATCCAGAAATGACACAATCTTAAAAAATAACTGATGAAAAAAGGAAAGAAAATGGAATAGCATGAATCTATCCTTCAGCTAAATATAGAACTGAGACACAGAATGAAACACAAGAAGTTCCATTTTACAACAGTTTCTAGTTTTATAGATGTGCATGATCTACTTTTTCTCCCTCTGGCTTATTGTTGCATGTGAAAGTTGGACCGCATAGAACAGAATACGTTGCCTGTTCTTTTCTTGCACCTTTATAAATAATGAAAAATAACATGACAAGGATTATTAAGCATCATAAAGCAGGTAAAAGAATAGAAGCAGAAATAACAAGGTTATCAACATTCTTCCTGAATAGTTATTTCTATGAATTATGCTGGTATAGCTCAGTACATCTCCACTCAGTAACAAGCAGAGACAAAAAAAGATTTTGCTTTTGCTAAATGGTTTCTGGGACAGAGCAGGAGTGTCAAAATGATAGTAATAGTAATAGTAATAGTAATAGTAATAGTAATAACAATAATAGAAAATCCCTAAATAATCTCTCTTTAAATAGAAATCCTGCTCCTTTTATGACACTCTGAAATATTTATTTAGTTAAACTTCCATATATTATAGGCAAACATATTTCAGAATGCTACTTCATATATTCAATTACTTTAAATAGTAGTTCAAATGAAAATTTTAATCAAGAAAGAATTGTAATACCTTCCAAAATCAAAGTTGTAGCAAAATTCTGGAAGAAAAAAAAAAAAAAAAAAACAAACCAAAAAACCCCCCAATATTTTACCACCATCCCACTAAAAAGCAAGTGAAAGCATAAATTGCATGCAGGAATGTTAAAGTGAATTCAAGAATTCTGTCTCACTTTCAGGGTACATCACTTGCTTCCCTGCCTCCTTTGCAGGCAGCTGTCACACTGACAGTCCTTCTTTCCAGAACTGTGCAGTCAGACTGTCCAGAAAGTTCTTCTAGTTCAGCTTGGATAAAGTTAGGTGTAGTGAGTGGTCAGAGCCAGCACTGCAGAATCATCAGTGAAGGTTTGCTACCAGTAAAAAAATGAGGACACCATGCACACTTGTCTGCACTCTTGCATTAACATATAGCTGGATATTAGCTTGGGAGTAGAAAGACCTTCAGAGTGTGTCTGTACTAGCCTTAGGTCAGGTTAAAGGAGGAGGTTCATATGTGGGCTTGGTAGGGTAAGGTCACTTTGGTGGGGACCAAAAGGACTGAATAGACCCCCAAAGCCATCAGGGAATCACAGCAGCAGGATGTCACAGGTGGGTTTGATGAAAAGGTCAGCATATTTACTGGGGTTCCTTCCACTGTTTGTTGGTAGTGAGCTCCTGAAAAGACTGGAAGGAATTCCGGAGTAACCAATTCCTCTCCCAGCTTGCTCAGGTTCAAGGATATGTATGAAGTATCCTCAACATACCAAACCTAAATGCTAATTTATGATTATCTCTTGTGAAATAGTGTCATTCCAACTCACGTCACGAGTGCCGCTACTATGTCCCGCTGCCAAGGGCAGATGGATCCCTGATTCCTTACAGGGACATCAGCTGTTCATCTACAGCAGCCAGGCTACATTTCCAGAATCCTGGGAGGATTAACCAGCATTCTCCAGAAAGGCATAAAACTTAACTCAGTTTCTGATGGTCATGGAAGCCTTTGCCTTATCTTCCTTGTTCATAGGACCATCAATGGTCATTATTATATTATGTTTATTATTTATATCTTGGCACTGTTGCTGTGGTTTGTATAAACATTATCCAACCTCCTCTAAATGTATTCTTAGTTCTCATGTTTCTGGAAAGTATTTTTATTGCCACTCTCTCGCTCATACCCTCTCCTGCTAAGGTAGGGGTGATGCACACAGAGATAATGCAAACAGCCTCAAAAGCACTCCAGTTTACACTTGCCAAGGGTACACTCACATCTTTGTCCAGCCCCTTTTGTCATCAGATCAAGGGATCACATCCTTGCCTCCTGGTGGATGCAGACCAAGGCACTTACAGAAGACTCAGTCCTGAGATTCAGATTGCCACAGCTGAGAATCCATGCCCTGTTTCAGCCCTGGGCTGTTTCGTGAAGGAGAGGCTGGCAGCACTCAGTGAACTTTTAAGTGAAATAAAATAAGTTTATTGTAATAAAATACAAAGACTGAGAAAAAGTAAAAAGTAATTGCTTTCTTTTGAGGCAGACAAGAAAAAAGCCCTTAAGTATAGCATTCCTTCTCCTTTAGCTCTCACTCTAGCTTGGTTTCATTTTGTTTTCTCTGTTCTCCCCTGCCAGTGGAATAACAAGTCAGCTATCTCTAAAGTCAATTCAAACATCTCCCAGGAAATAAGCAGCAGTCTGTTAGATAAATTTCAGTCTTTTCTTGCTGAGGAGCATACTGCTCTAAGATGAAGTCTCTCATTATATCCTTTTTTCTTGGACGACTTCTGCTGAATGGAAGTTCAGCCCTGGGTGTTCCTATAATCTCCAACACTGAAAGTGATTTGATAGGGCATTATCTCTTCTCTCCTGCACTGCTCTGCTGCAGTCACTATTTCAGTTACTTGCCATCGTTAGAAAATTCATTCTTATGTGGAAAGAGCCAGGTGGGTTTAACTGTTAATTGACTGCAGAGGGTACTGGAATTTCTCCCTGACAAAAAGGTAAGTAAGGAACATTCCCCACATCTCTGAGTATCAACTATTATGTATATATTTTTAACAGTGGTAACTTCAGAACACTTGATATAGGCCTTGTTATTATTAACACAAAAAATCCCTTGAAGGTCATTGTGCTCGGAAAGAGGAGTTCTAAATAGAGATGTAGTGAGAGTGTCTTTTAGTATCTGTAAAATACAAATAATAGGGTTTGGGAATAATTTTTTTAACATTTGTGTGAAAGCACCGGTGAGAAAAGTGTTTATGATATTCTGAAGTGCTTTTGTCTGTAACCCTGATCATTTTGAGCATAAACCTGTTCATGGTATTTCTTTACATCATTACTGCTAAAAGATTGGTACCATTTTACATAGTCACAGGGGCAAAAGAGATGTATGGTGTAAGAAATAGAAAATATCATAATGATATATTCTGGTCACCAAAATCAGACTCTGTATTTAATACAGACAGCTCCCACACAAAGTAGTCATAATGAGCTCATCTGTTTGCTGTACTGAAAAATATGAGTTTTCATATATTTATCTCATTGAAAAAGAAGGTATGCATGGGGTAAGTTGTGTTAATGGAATAAACTATTAGAAATTGGCATCTATATTTCAGTGAGATGCTCTACATGGCCTCAGACATCAAACCAGAGTTAAGCTGAGTGCCTTCAGTGCACAGTTTCAAATGCTTATTGGCATTTTTCACTTGTTTTGGATATTTATAAAGTTGATGCAAATACATTTCAGAGTTAAGAAAGAGTAAGATATTCCATGTCAGCTGAAAGTTCATTAAAATCTCTGATTCCACAGATCGTTCATAGGACCTAAAGAGGATGACGAAGTGAATTTACACTTATTTTTCTCACTTAATTATGACATTTTTGGCACAGCACCTGTTGTCAGAATCAGTGAGATAGGCAATGATTTGACAGAATGAAATTATCTGAGAGCAGCAAAGTTGGTTTCCTTTTTTGGTTATCAGAATATTCAATCCCTTCAAAAGATCTCGTTATATCCACAGTTTATGGATCAGTGGTTATCAGGACAAGGAGGATGCCTTATCCCCTTGATACTGTCTCTTTCAATTAAAACGACTTTTTCTATCCAAAAAATATTGGGAACATATACGTTTCAAAGAAGGAAACCCACAAAATTCTGAGTAAAAGACCCAGTATAGCAACAGGTATTAGAATCCTGTTGGATATAAACTGCTCGTTAATTAAAAAGATTTAAGAAATTCCCATACA
>VZRX01022406.1:9548-68821 GCA_013398075.1 Notiomystis cincta | reverse complement strand
TTGAACAAATAAAAGAAAAAGCAATATATCTGTCAGTCTGTTTAAAAAGCTAGTTAAAAAGTTACCCTAAATGAAAATTTTCTGAATACTTATGAGGTTTAGTTTACTCTAAAGAAAATATTATTGGAAATATTTTAATATTTATTCAATTTCTATCAAATATTATGTTGTTTATTCCAGAAGAATTCAATATTTATTTATATATTAAATATAATTGCAAATTTCAGTGTCTTTTTTCTTTGAAAGAATTATTGAAGTCAATCAGTTTGGTAAAGTAATGAAATTAGTTTGGCTCCACTATATCTCATTTCAAAACATCAGGTGAGTGAAAATAAATCCTAGTATTACATGGATAGATTGATATGCTAATTGAATAGAAGCCCTTACAATAAATGAATTACAAACCCCTCACTTTTCTGTATCTTTAAATTTTTTTTTCCCTGACTATAGATTCACTACAGCACAAATTCAGAATAGGAAGAGTAATTTTATGTATCTGTTTTTTAAAGGATAAAACATCTGAAACCACAATTTAAACTTCTGCATTTATGGTAGATTATCAATAGCCTTCAGCAGATTTTGTGCAACGTAATTTTGGAACATCTCAATTAAGAAATAAATTTTAACTATCCGTTGAATCATTTAAAATTAAGGGGTCATGTCAAATATTTAAATGAAAATTAGTGAACATTTCTTTAAAGTCAGTAAACTGCAGGAAAAAATAATAGTTTGCATGTTCAAACCCAATAAAACAAGACACTTCTTGGTAGCTGTTAAGTCCGTTGTGCCATTGTCAATCTTTAAACAGGTAATAAACCTCTTAGAATGACTTAGAGGAAATCCTCTGACATTTAAAGTATTTAGCATAGATCTTTTGTAAATGTACACACTTTAATAAAGACAATATGGGTGACCTGTGGAAGTCTGTGGATGTCAGTTGTTCAAGTAAGCCAAAAGGAAGTGGAGTCACAGGGAAACACTTCAGAGACAAACACTGCAGCTAGCTTTAGAAACACCACACCTTGACACATAACCAACAGCTTTTTATTCCATCTTATTTAAAAAAAAAAACAACACAAATGCACCCCAGCTTTGAATACAAACTAAGGCTATAGATGTTGTGTCTTGAATCAAATGTTTTGCTCAGTCATTTTTCAGTAGAATAAAGAAGACAGTAGTAATACCTAGGATTTATAGAGATTTATGATTTATACATATTAAAGGACTTTATAAAGAAGCAAATCTATTTTTTCTTCCTCTTTTAAGATAGGAAAATGGAAACAGAATGAAGACTGACCTGCTTAAATTCATCTAGAGAGCCATGACAAAATTTAAAACTGAACTCTTACCCTTGATTCTTTGTTGAGGCTCAATCTGTTATAACACAAGGAACCAAAGAGAGCTGAAACTGCACAGTGCTTGAAATCTTGATAAAGAAAGGTTAAAGGCAACAGCAGCCTGTGAATGCTACTCTGGTCCTGATTCAAGCTTACCCAGTGGGGGGAAGGCTGGGTCACTGTGGACATGACTTGAGAAAATCTAGGGGGAAGCTTGAACAAATCATTTCTGATGTATGAATGAAAACGTGGAAGCTCAGTGTCTTTTCTTCTGCTCGGCTGCTCCCTATTCAGTTGCAAATAAAGGCACTTCTTTTACCTGTGAGTTAATAAAGGAAACGGGTAAGATCATTCTCTAGACAGCAGCTCAGAGGGTTTGGTGGCAACAAATGGTCACAACAATTTAACCTGCTTAGACAGAGGTCCAAGAATAGCTGTGTTACCTGTAATGAGCTCATTAACGCCTACCATCAAAGATATGCATTTTAAGAACTCTCCAAACAGATAAATACTTAGTTACTCAATATAACAAACATCATAATATTAAGGAAAGTATGTCTAACTTGTGATTATTCAAATTAATCCAAAATATCTCTAAACTTATCATGTGTACTTTCATTTTACTCATATCATACTCACACATATCAAAGGTATTTCTCTGTAAAATTAGTTTGGTTTAACTTCACCTTTCTTTTGATACTTTTTTTTTTAATAAATAGCATTCATCCATTATTAGATCTGATTTAATCAATCATAATAATGAAAAGCAACGCTTTTCTGGCCTGACTTTTGACTAGACTCATACTGATTAATTAAAAAAAAAAAAAAGAAAAAGTATTACACTGAACCATCTCAAGTTTTACCTTTAAAGACATTTCTCTATGTTTTATTCTGCAAATTTGCTTCTCACATATTTTTAAATAAATGTAATTAGATAAAAACCTACTGCTGAAAATCAAGTAAGCCTTCAGTTAAGAATCAGTGACTCACAAAAGGTGCTTAGTTAGTTAATACTTCAGAAGTTGAAATTTCATTAATACAACATAGTTCAAAATGTTCAAATATGCATGAATTTTGCAAAACAGCAGCTGATGAAAAAAATACAGGGAAAATAAAATAAAAAAGAAATTGAGAAAAAGGATGACTCAGTGGATAAAATACTCACTTTCATCTCTTCTTTGATTCTGTATTCAATCATCCACAGAGGACACAGTCTAGATCACAAACCCACATCTAATTTATCAACATGGGCATGATCCTCACCTCTTCTCCCAAAGTTTATGACTAATCTATCATGGAGTTTTAATAGCTTCTAGTAGAAGAAATTCTTCTGGCAGGCCAGATTCATGGTCAATATACTATAAGATCCATGATCTATGGCCAGAAATATTTTCATCTTTCCACCTCCCTGATACACATGGCTTTGAACAATTTTCACATGAGTACAGTCTCAACATCAGCTTCCACATAATCTATTTTCTGAAGAGATCTTAATAATACTCTTCACCTTATTCATCTCTTCGTCAGGGAATGTTTCTGAAGTCTGAATCATAATGGACTAAAAATTGTCAGTGTTCACCATGATACTTCAAATATCAGATTTTCCTTTCCACATAATTAAAACAGGTTATTATTAGAAACTTCACCTGATAGAGTATTCATTCTCTCTTATGTCTTCTACATGAATTCCATCAAAGTCTCTTCTTCATAGTACTGACAAGTAGAGAGAGAGAGAGTTCAAGACATCACATCTGAAGAGAAATAAAGTGTTCCTTTTTGTTCTGAGATTTTAAACAGTTTTCTTCAGGTACTTTATTTACTAGCAGATACAAACCAATCAGGGCCTATAATCCATGCTGTCTTGTGCAGAGAGTGCAGGTGAGCTCTGGCCCTGTAAATATGATTTATCCTGGGGGCAGGAATCAGGCAATGTTGGATTCCAGGGGCTATCTTTGCCCTGAGACAGGCTGAGCTGGGCTCCCCTTGCCCAGTCTGTCTGAGCTCCAGCTCTGGAAATGCCACTGGGGAAGGGGCTGGCAGACCCTGGCAGTGCCAGATGGATAAACACCTTCTGGGGGTGCAGAGGAGCTGTGAGCAGCTTCCACCTCTTCCCTGGAAGCAGGGGAAAGGGAACAGGTCGGGAAGGGAGAATGTATTAAAAGAAAGCCCCAGCATTAAGGAGGAAAAATACTGTCAGCACTACACTCCTCTCAGTGAAGACCTGTGGATACTCATAACTCATCCTAAACATTCTCAGTCTTTAAGAAAAGTAAAACTGTCAACTTTGGAACACACTGGAACATGTGAAACTGAACACTGGAACTGGAAAGGGTGGGCATAAATCCAGAGGAAGGAGGCAGATACTAGAAACACTCAGATAACAATTTTGATATTTTATTAATAAGGCCTTTTCCTTTTACTTGCATGATTTGAACTATTAGAGCACCACAGCATCGATTGTGCTACTATACTCAACTCTACAAAGATGAACAGTTTGCTTTCACCCATAATGAGGTTTTGGTTGTATCAGAGGAAACACACAGATCCTGCAGAAACACTCAAATGAGGAATTAGCCACAGAGACTACTTCTTTTTTCTGCATTGCTCATTTTTTCATATCAGAAGTTTCTGCTAGTAAAACAAGATGTGATTAGAGGATGGAAAGTCAGGAAGCAGACAATGTATGTGATTTGTTTCTCTCTCAGGATTGCTTGTTCACAAGGTTAGGGATCCTCTTCCGAAATAGAGAGAAATGGTGCTATGGTAGTCCCAGTACAACACAGTGACTGCAACAGCTTGACTACATTGACATTAGCTCTTCACATTAGCTAATGTCAGTGGACTAATTAGCACTGTAGGGCTGTACTTTTGAAGTTAATGTCCTAGTCATGCCTACATTACAGCCCTAGCATGACGGAGTCACTCGGTGGGGAAGGGACTTTGGGAGGTCTGTAGTCACACCTCGTGGCCAAACCAGCAGGGCCAGCTGTGGGGGCAGACCAGGCTGCTTAGTGCTTTCACTGAGCAAGTCTTGAAAACCTCCAGGGATGAGGTTTAAAGTGGTTAGCTCCCGTGCTTGACTATCCTTGAGAGAAAAAAACAACTTATGCCTAGCCTTAAACATCTCATTTCAATTGATGCCTGTTTTTTTTTTGTCCCAGCTCCTTCCCTGCAGCCATCTCTTCTCCAGGATGAAGTCCAGCTACCGCAGCCTCTCCTCACATGGCTGAATTAAAGAATTGATTGGTTTGACACATCTCCACTTACCTTTCTTCCACTTCTAGATGCCTTTGTTGTGCTTGGTGATCCAAACTGGACACAGCATCTCAATGTGATCTAATGAGTGATAAATAGAAGAGGTAGAGCAAATAATAAGATTGTTTATGGATAAAATGTTATTTCCTAATGCATTACTTGAATTGTTCAATATTATCAAATGTGTGCTTGAAAAGGCTCCTGCTGTTGTTAATACAGTCCAGGAAATATTTATGATTTCATAAGCAAATGGTGTGGGCAAAGGTCCCATGAAGTGCCATCATTCAGTGTATTTGTTTGGACAGTCAACAGATAAATTGCACAGAATGGTGAAAGATAGATGATAATTAGTTTGTATTAAGAAATTCAAAATGAAAATGAATATAGAAAGAAGCAGGTCTTTCCTTCTGAGAGTGATGTGAGAAATCAGAAGTAAAAATATACTACTCTGCTTATTGTGGTAATAATTCCATTTAAAATTGGACTAAATGTGAAACATACTTAATTACTTGTAAAGATCTAATTTCCAAGAAAAATGCTTGATATATATTTCTGAAGACTTTGTTCCTCTGCTTCTCTAAACCCTAGGTTCAGCCTGAGGAACAGCAGTATAAAATTCTCATCCCATGGTATGTTTCTGAAGAGACAGAAGAGATGTAGCTTTTTGACCATTCATTGCCTGCCAAGTGTGATGGCACTTTCTGCCAGGGTGCTAATTACTCTCTCCTGAGGCCATGGTTTTATTGATCTGGACTCTTGGCTTCTGGCAATTGGATCGAGGTCACAAAACTCATTTCATGTAGTTCTTGAACTCTGAATTAAAGGTGTATGTGTACAAGTGTTATTTGTAACTCATTACTCTGCTAAAACTGCACTAAGTCAGTGCAGTGTTAAGGCGATTTAAAGCCGCTGCCTGTGTGCTAACCATTCTCTTAACCCGTGGGTGTTAACCCTTGGAAACTGGAGGAGTGCCATGTCACTGCCTCACTATGGAAGCAGCACCTTAAAGAGGTGTTATTTCTGAGAACGACACCTTGGTGTCAGCAAATACTAGAGTTACATGCTGTGTCATTTCAAAAAGTACAGTCTTCAAAGAAAGGTCTCTCAGGAAATCAATGGAAGGCCATAAATAAAAACTTTGATGTTATTTGGGTAGGCAAGTCACTACAGTGACCACAATTTTCAGCTGGGAAATCGGTCATACTGTCATTTTCTCCTGATCTAATTTTCTGAGTCACTGCTGGTTACAGCTAAGTTTATTGTTCTACATTTGTATATTAAGATCTATTTTGTATTATTTATTGCTTAATATATCCTGCTTCACTGTTTATTACTCTTGCTTTGAATCTTATTTAATGGAATCCTGTTTTAATTTTGGTTTGGTTGGTGGGTTTTTTGTTTCTCTGTACCCTCTTGTGCTTCATTATTTTCTCTTATTTATTATCCTGTTTCCCATTTCATTTCATCCAGCGCTTTTTTCCAAGTACAGTCTGTTCATTTCCACCTCTCAGAAACATGGATAAGAGGCTATGCTCATATTTGTGATAAGTTGGGGAGACCCAATATTTGTATGGACAACTCATCTTTTTTTCCCTGTTCCTTCCAGCTGCAGTTATAACTTACACTGCAGCTGCTTTGCTGAGCCAGACTGATGGGGTGGGCTGGAGAAGGTCTGACACTGGTAGGACTTCCTGGAACATTTATGGAAACACTGAGGAAACCAGAACTCACAAAATTAAGCTAAAATTTAGGTGTGACTAGAACATCATGGGTCTAGAAAGCCCTTGGTTGCTTTTCATTTTCCTTGCAAAAAATGAAGCGTGTTTTGAATGCATGGTTTTGTGAGATCTTTGAAGTAATGCATGTATTTCTTTCTTATAATTTCTAAGATCTTGCAAATTTTCAGACTGAAAAGAGCTGAAGATAATAACATTTAAATAAAAAAACCTTACAGTAAATAAAGAGAGTAAAGGATTTTAAGGGAAAAAAAACAGCTTTGGAACCAATTTACAGGAACAAATATTTAAAAAAAAAAAAGGTTTTATACCTACACATAGTTGTACAGGAAAATAGAACCATATAAGTAAAGACTTGGAATTTCTAGTTAAAAGATTTCTTTTACTTGGAAATTTTGACCTATAACATGGGGGTTTAAGTAACCTACCTTTTAATGTCTACAATACCATTGTAAATTGATCATCTAGATTTTGGTATGGTCAATTGTGAGAGAGATATTTTGCATGAGGTTCTTCTGTCTTATCTCACATGTTTTAGGATAAGAATAAGGGTACTCTAGAGTTTTTTTGGGTTTCTTTTTTTTTTATCCTACTGACTATAAAGGCATCCTAAAAGAGTTTCTCAAGTGTAGAAATTGTGAGATTACTCTTTAAATAAGAATGTGATTGATAAATAAATAAATATTTTACAGTCATGCCCTAAACCAGACATTTCTAAGTTTTCTCTAATTACTGCATTTTGATATTTGTGTATGTTAGCATGAAACTTTAGAAATCTTGACAGTAACTTAAATTCTTAAAATGTTATGGTTGTATCAGTGAACCTGGACTAATAAAACGTGTCTCCTGAGCTGCCTGTAAAATTGATAGTCCCAGCTCTGACCCGCTGGAAACAGAAGGTGTTTACTTGCTCATCATGAAAACAGCGTGGCTTCTCTTGGTGAAAGTTCAGCATGCCTAGCTGGAGTTTACAGAATGAGCTTTGTCAGAAAGCTGCTGGCAAGTGCTGCCAATGAGATGCTGCTTTCCTTCCCCAGACTGCCCTCACGCTGGCCCTACATTCTAGAGTTCATGAGGACAGACGCCAGAGGGCAAAGACCATTGCTTTGTGCAGCAAAAAATATAAAATACTGCTAAACCACGGTTAGTTAAACCACTTTTCTTTTTTTAAAAGCTGTAGAAATAAAAAGAACATACAAGTCATGTGAATTCCAGTGCATTGTACAACACATGTCCTTCAGAATCATTTTGTAATGATACCCTCCAATGGTACCATTATAATCTTACTATGTATCATTACAGAATATGAAAATAAAATAAAAATTAATTTACATGAAAATTTCTTTTCTTTTTCTTCCTTTTGAAAATCTGACTGTGAAATTCCCAACTTTCACTGAGATTTGTCTACCTTCGTCAATGCACAAATCTTTCTCTTTACTCTTGGTGATGTAATGATGAGGAATAGTGTATAACTGCTCTTCAGTAATTAGTCACAAGCATAACATATTTTGTAATGAGGCAAGAAAAGTATGCTAATCATATGTACTTCTAAAACATCATAACAATTATTATCATCTTTGCAACTTCTCTGTCATGACAAGAACAAAAAGAAATGTCGTATTTCAGAATCCTTATAAAGTAGAGAATATCTCTGCCTCATAAAAAACAAACAACAACCTACAATGTATCATTTCTGGCCTTGAAATGTCTGTGATTCACATTAATATATTATATCCAAAATAATTTTCATAGTGTTGACTTACTTTGTTGATTTAATGTTGCACTTCTGTCAATCTTAGGGTGCAGCATCACAAGTTATAAATCAGCTATTTACTGTGCAGTATCATGAAAACGACAGCCTGGCAACTGAACTTGATGATAAAATATCTAATAATTGGTAGTCAAAATAACCTACCATATATTTTACAAGGATTTCAAACACAATCCATGATTGTCTTAAAAGGATAAATGATTTTTCTACCTCATTACTACAAATTGATATTTTTTTCTCTTATGACTTCACATGATTACTTCCAAGGACCCATATATGTCCTGCATAATGTACTTTGATGCATGTTTTATGCAAGTAATAATATTTTATAAGGGAAATAAAAATCTCAGTAGGTTTCTTTTACTTATATTTAGTCAGATATATCTTTAAGAGTTTTATAAACAATGAACATCATAATATAATCAATAATCATTACTCCTAAAAGTAGGACTCAACTTTTTATTCCAATACTTGCTGACTTTATGAATAATGCTGTTGGGGTCTGGAGGATTATCCATATGCATGAGTTAGGTATGTACAAAACCATCAACAGAATCAAGGTCATAACTTACTGAATGAACCTTTTCCTCAGTTATTTTTGGACCACAACCACATTTTACTAAAGCTTAAGTTGTGTCTGCTGCATTTGCTGATGGTCTCAAAGCCAGATTTTGCTAAACCTGCAAAACAAGGTCAGGTTGCCTTGTACATTTATCTGAGAGAAAACCTGCAATGGTTCTTAGATTATCTGAAAACACTGCCTGTCCTTAACACAGGGATTAAAGTAACATACTTTAATGTACAATTTTCTATATTATGTTCAAATTCTCTCCAGGATTACCCAACCTGCTGAGCATAATTTCAGAACCTAATAATACCATTAAAAATAAATTTTCTATTGACTATTCTACTAAATTTCCATTACCAAAAATGGCAAAGGTCATCTCTGAGGGCTGTCCTAAAATGTCTGATCTCTGTCCCACTGTACAGTGATTCTATACTAAGCTGCCTGGTGTTTGAAGATTGTAGAAGAAAATACGAACAAAAAAAAACCCTTGACTTTTTGCATTTAAATCTGTGAAATGAATGCTCAGGCAGTGAAAAGAAAATATGTTACTCTGCTTTGCTTTATCAAGTCAAATTACTTTTCTTCTTAACAACACTAATAAAATAATGCAACCATGATAACCTGGGGAGAGCTCTTGTGTTAAATGTATATCTGAGTCTTTCTCATGGTATGATTTCTTGACCTTCTTCCAGGTCTCTCATATATGGTGTGACACTAATTATTTACATCTTTTCCAGACTGTCTGTTCCACAGACTATCAAGTTAGTGAAGTGTTTATTTTTGTTCACTATATGAGCCACTGATATATGGGATTGGTACCTAGTAATATATAAATGCCTGGAGTTCAAATCCATTTTTGTGTTTGACCTTCATAATGTGAACAAGTAGATATAGTTAAAGTTGATGAACTATACTGAATGAATTATATTTAAACAAGTAACTAGGTCTAGGAAACGCTTCATTTTCTTTGGATTTTATGACTATGGTTCTGTGCTCTTTACGCTTATAATTCTCAGCAGTTTTGAGAACTGAGTGTATGTGCAGACATATTTTTGAATTATGCTGCTCATCTAACAGAGAGTAGAAATACATGAGGACCTGTGAGGCAAGAGAGATTCTTCTGCAGAACTGGTGTTCTCCATCGCACAACAACAGCCCACTGAAGTCTTCACTTCAATTTTCTCTCCTCTCATTATGTCACAGACACAGGAGTGCAGCTATGCTGGGAAGACTTGATAACATTGACTTACCCCGCTCAATATCTCCAAATGAATTGTGCCAAATTTGCAGAAGATTCCTGTGGCTCAGATTCCCAATGGGAATTGGGGAGATCTGTTTTGAGAGATTTCTTCTTAGAAGAATACTGCCCAAGGATCAAGATATTTGTATTTCAGGAAATCTACTGTTTAGAAGGACAAATTAAAGTAGCACTGCAAATCCTTTCTTAACATAAATGAGGGAAGTCCCTCACTGCTACATTTTGTGTGGCTGCCATTATTATCCAGTGCCTTAGGTAATATTTAGGCTCTAGGTGTTTGAGCTCCAAATTTGGATTTTAACATTGCCAGCTTCTCACAACTGTCCTGAAGTACTGAACTTTGGCAATTCTATTGCAGCACCTAAATACCCCTTTTTTGGGCACGTGTGGTAGAGCCCCAGAGTTGAAATAACTGTTCCTTGCCTGCAGTGTGCCAGGCCTTATGGATGAGCAAAGGGAAGGCTCAGAGAGGCCACAAACCAACCCCTAAGAGCCTCTGGGCACCCACACCCCATAAAATACTTTTCTTTCTGGAACCCGTTTGTGCTCAAATCAATGTGTTAAATTTATACCCTTAAACTCATGTTCCTGTGCTAAACTTAAAGCTGGGCTTAAAGGAAACAAATTAAATGTAATATTTCATAAGTTTTAAATCACACAGTTACTATTCTGACTTGTACCCTGTCATCTAGCTTTATCTGGTGATAGGGAACTTGTTTTGTGTGGAGAAAGAGATAGTGCCAGTCATCTAAATATTCTTGAATATTAGTAATTTGCTTTTCTTAACCTGGTACATCTGCCTAAAGTGGTATAGCACTGTACTCACCCATGGTACTCTGTGCAGCAGGAATAAAGTGGTCTCCAGTGATCTAAGCATGAAATCTGCAGTGGAGGACACTGCCATGCAGCCTTCACCTCATCATCACTCTTCCCTTGTGGTCAGTCCTCTCCTGCTGCCTCCACTCCCCAAAAGCACTCTTTATAGGCCTGTTTTCCTAGATAGCTCAAGAGAAATACAGCTGAATTATAGAATATGCTCTTTCAAATCTAGCAAATATCCCCACATTAACAGATACCTCTTACCTACAACCTCATCCACTTCATTTCTCTTTTCCATGGTGTCTGGAAAAGAGATCTCCACAGGTGTTTTAGTAAGCTGTGGTTTCCTTTAGGACTATTTGTACAAGTGACTTGTCCTTGCTCGTTATGATATCATATGATATTATGATACCCTTTTTATTAGATGCTGAGATAGTTGTCTCCCTGTCTTGCATACTGCAGGTGAATACAACTTTTTTTTAAAATACACTTTGATAAAAAAAATTACTAAGTTGTGGTTATATTTCTTGAGGCTTTTTATCTGATATAATATCTTAATGCATTATCACACTTTGATCTGAAGAGGGTCTGTGATGCAAACCCACCATCTCTTCAGTTATGCAGTAAAATCACCCATTATACTATCATTTTGTTGTATAACTGAAAAGTTAATTGTGACTTTGCAATTCTGGATTGGTCGTTTCCCTTGTAAACTCTTTTTTGTTTTCAGAAGTCATATTAATCATTTTATCCTTGCTTGTGACAAATAAATGCATATTTAATCTTCATGTATAAATAATGTGCTCTTCTGAACGTGCCAAACAAAATGTGATGAATGGTAGGGCCATTTTCAGTCTCTCCTTTAGATTTCCTTGTGATGCCAGTAGACAGAAGGAGAATTGAGTCTCAGTCCCTAGGGATGTCTTACCGTTGTAATGGAATTAATAGAGCTGATAAAATAAATAATTCATGATGCAGTATTTGTTGACAAAGCTTCTTAAAAGTCCAGTACAGACCAGCTAACTTGTGTTTAAGAAGTAGCAATCATTGTTCCACCCTATTTTTGTTGTCGTTTTTCCCTCCATTATACTGCTGTTATTAATCATACAATAATGAATAATAACTGTCCTTTTGTGTCCTCCTCTCAAAGAAAATATACCTTAAGAGGGACTGTGGAGTAAAACTAAACAAACCAAAGAAGATTGATAAGAAAAACACAATACATTTTCCATTGAACAGAGAGATTTAACTTTCCTCAGTAAACTGGGATACATATATGTGTGTTACATACACTAAGACCTTCACATTTAGAGACCATTAACAGTACCTTCATGTTTTTTAACCATTTCACCCCTCTCTGCTCCCAGCATTTTGAATACAATCTGCTTTTCCACAACTCAGATATGTTTCAAGCAAAAAATTAGTTACCTGTGCGCTTGGGTTCATCAGGATTGTAATTTCCTGGTGATTCTGGGTAAATGAACTCTCTTTGTTTCTCAGAAAATTTGTACCTCCCATAGAACCAAGGAAAATGACCATGGAGACAGAGGAAACGACAAGTCGCTGTTTCCTAAGGGTTAGATCACATCTCTATCTCAGTTCAGCAGTATTTGTTACTTCATATTGTCTACTGACATAGCATTGTCCTTCTGGAGAAGTGTTGAATCAACCAGTGAAAACACAAAATGAGGCAAGGATGTGTTTTAAGAAATGATCGTGCAGGAGTTTGGATATCAAACTTTCAAAAGCATGATGGAGAACACCCCAGAATTACAACCTACAGTTAAAAGAACCTAACTCTATTATAATTGCATTTCTGATTTTTCTTTGACTTCCCATGGTACCCTACTGGTCACAAATCAAGGATGAAGTTGATTTCCAGATACCAAGTATAAATGAAATGACACTAAATGAGATAATCTTGTTTTTAAGTTGGTTTAATTTAAAAATCTTTTGAAGACAACAGAGCTTCAGAGGTAATGAAAAAAACTATTAAAATTATACAGCGTTTTAGATGAAATGCATTAGATACATTAAATTATTCTGAGCTGCATGCATTTAGATAATGTCTGAATGGGAGAACTATGCAATTCTGGACCACTTCATCTGATTAGAAAATTTACATTATACAGAGTAGAGCTAATGAGAGACATTAAGGTGGAGTTATATCTCCCTTAAGCCATCTGGCCAACCTACGTGTGTTCTTAACATTTACTGATCTGCTAGTTTATCCAGAAGAAGGTTAAAAAGGTAATTTAGTACACTCATCAGTAATTTAGAAGATTTCTAATGGAACAGGATGCTTGAATTAACTAGACTAAAGAAGCACAAAGAAGTTCAGTGGCTAAAATTCAAACCTATATAACCTAAGACTGGGAAAACGACATATCCTATTAACCATGAAGATAAGAAACAACTGGAAGAATTTGTATACACATGATGGTCACTTCTAGTCTTTAAAGTAGGGTTGTGTTCTTTTCTACAATAAATGCCTTGGTTTATGATTGTTAATTAGTCAGAAAAGCCTAAGTTGTGCCAGATTTTTTCTGTATAAGTTATATACAGTTTTATTGAATATATAAAAATTTCAGTATCTTGACATATTAGTTGTAAGAAATATATAATTTATAAATAGAATTTGGCAGAAGTGGTGCAGAATATTCTAGCAAAATTGAAAATATATTTATCAATAGCACTATAAATATAAAGCCTTCTACTTGTCCTCTTGTCCTCGAGAGTGTTTGAATCCTTATCTTCTTCATTACTTTCCTGCTGTACAGCTCCATGTAGTCACAGCTGGGATTGAGTTCCTGCAAAGCCTGATAATCAGGAATTTGTTCCCTCTGCCCACTCTTGGAGACAAGTTTGGTCTAATTTAGCTGTGTTTCTGCTGACAGTCACATGGATTCTTAGCACGACAGAGGTGAGTCATTAATTAAAATGAATTTAGAGTAGGTACAATCACACAAGTACTTTTGCTAGTTTGTGTTGTCCCTGAGAGTATCCTTCTATTAAATTGCAGAGATATGAGTTCTGATGGGTGGACTGTTAGATGGATAAGAAATTGGTTAGATAGTGCCATCCAGAGGGTTGCAGTCAACAGCTCAGAGTCCTGATGGACATCAGTGACCTGTGGTGTCCCTCAGGTGTCTGTTTTGGGATCAGTGTTATTTAATATCTTCATTAATGACATAGACAAAGGGATTGAGTGCACCCTCAGAGAGTTTGCAGATGGCACCAAACTGGGTGGTGTGGGTGAGACATGTGACGGAAAGGGTGGGCCAGAGGGGCCTGGACAAGACTGAGAAGTGGCCCATGGGAATCTCATGAGGTTTGACAGACCAAGTCCAAGGTGCTGCACCTGGGTCAGGGCAAGCCCTGGTACCAATCCAGGCTGGGTGTGAAGAGATCCAGAGCAGCCCTGGGAGAAGGCCTTGGGGGTGCAGGGGGGTGAGAGGCTGGAGCTGCCCCGGCCGTGTGCGCTGGGAGCCCAGAACCCGCTGTGTGCTGGGCTGCTCCAAAGCCCCGTGGGCAGCAGGGCAGGGAGGGCATTCTGCCCCTCTGCCCCCTCTGCTGAGAGCCCACCTGCAGGGCTGCATCAGCTCTGGGGGCCAGCACAGGAAGGACAGGGACCTGCTGGAGCCAGCCCAGAGGAGGCACCGAGGGGATCAGAGGGATGGAGCAGCTCTGCTGGAAGGAAAGGCTGGGAGAGAATTGGGATTGTTCACCTTGGGAAAGAAAAGGCTTTGTGGTGATTTAATTTCAGCCTTCCAATATGTGAAGGAAGCCTGTGGAAAAGATGGAGAGAGACTATAAAAGCCTGTAGTGACAGAACAAGGGGGAATGGCTTAAAACTGACAGAGGGTAGGTTTAGATGAGATATTAGGAAGAAATTCTTTACTGTGAGGATGGTGAAACACTGGAACAGTTTGCTCAGAGAATCTGTGGCTGCCCCATACCTGGAAGTGTCAAGGCCAGGTTGGGTGGGGTTCTGAGCACCCAGGTCTAGTGAAAAGTGTTCCTGCCCATGGCAAGAGATTTGGAAAAAGATAAGATTTAGGGTCCCTTACGACCGAGGCCATTCTATTATTTTATGATTCTGTGAAACAATGAATGGGAATTATATTCTCTCTCTGCCACTGTTGTAAGGATATACAGTCATATTTATAAGATTGCAAGTGCTCTGTCTTAATTTTGTTGATAAATTTTCTTGAGCTAAACCCAGTCATTTTCTAAGCACAGAAATACTACTTTTCCTCTGTTATAATGCATGGGACTAGAAGTTGTTTTGCTCTTTGGCTGTTCATTCAGCAAGGCTCCCCTTTCACTGCCCTTTCTGCTCATGTCACAGCTGTGTCACTTGTCATCTCTCCTCAAATGACACAAGTGAACCTCCTCATAGGGTAAGTGAGATGGGGGATTATCCATCAGTTTTCATGGCAGAGCCAAAGTAAAAGATGTGTAGCTCAGTACCAAGTGAAGAACAGCAGACAAGGTAGCAGTGACAGCTGTGATTTGGGTGTGTGAGAAATGACACTGAGGAGTACAAAAAGCACTGGCAGCCTGTGAGACTCTCTACAGTAGCCCACCACTTCCCTGTAGCACTGCAGGAGATGCTGTCAGTCAAGCTATCTGAAAATCTTATCCCTCTTAGATTTTAAACATTGCCAAAGCTGGATTATCTTAGTGTAATCTGTCTGAGAGGGCAGGACCTGAAATGATGATAGCTATACCTGGCAGGGTGTCCTTGCTTGGATCCAGTAGCTTCTATGGGCATGGAAGAATTAGGCTTTTTTTTTAATCTGAAGCCAGCAAACCAATCAGACCTGGTAGGCTTAAATTAAGCTTTAAATTCATATATAAATTGCCAGATGCACTATCCAAGATTAAAGGTCTCTTTGGACTAAGTATATAAACACTCATCATCTGCTTTTTGGCACTGACAAACCAATCTTTAATTTTTTTTTTTTTTTTCTCTTGTAAGTTCATTTTTTATACTTTGCCCTGGAGATCACAGAAGTATGAGGTATTTCTCTTGAGGAATCACCTTGAAATATTTAAAAATTTTTACTTCCTCCCTCAGAAACCCATGTTACTGTAAGAACATTTCTTGTTACACTATTGCTTCAGGCTTTTAGCTTATTTTTAGGAAGACATTTTATGGCTATTACTCATTCTCTGTTTCTGAGTTAGATGAAACCTTAAAACACATCTTTTTAAAAACTTTTTCAGGTTTTGTTGATATGCTGGACACATAAGTGCAATGAAAAAATGACTCTGTTCATAATTTGTGTTAATAATTGACTATGGTTGAGACATTTGGCTTAAGAACTATCCTTCTGGGCACAATCAGAGAAAAACTATCTGGACATTTCTTTAGGAAACAATGATACATTTAGACAAGCATTTCTTTCTATCTAAGGTTTAGATTTTGATTTTGCTTCTCTCTTTCTTTTCTGCAAATGTTTGACTTCATCATCAAATCCTCTAGTAGGTCATACCTAACAGAGGTATGGGGAAGGTATGGGAAAATGTGAGTGATGGCTCTAATAATCTTTCTGTCACATTTTCCAAAGTTCCCAGTTTGAAAACCATGTGCAGTCATCCCCAAACCATCACTGCCAGGCTGAGTGCACAGATGATGAAAAATTTACTCTAAATTACTTTAAAATTAGGTCTTCTCAACCATGTGTACAGATTGGTATTTGATACAATTCTTAACAAGTCTGACAAATACATAAATTCCCATTGTTAAAACTGACATTTTGAATCATGATCCTTCCTTAGTGAGTCTTGTTTTGTGACCCCTCAGAAAAAAAAAAAAATCCCTTTCATTAGTGTGGTGCATTTCCTCAGTCTTATTCTAGCCCTCCAATCCTTATTCAGGCCCATCTCAATGGCATCTAAAGGATTGTGCATGTCCATGAAAGAAGTATTGTTTCCATGACTCCTATATGAGGAAAATCAGAGTTTTTCTGCAACCCAGACTTGTTTAATGAAATATCTAAACACCTTTCATTTCAAAAATTATTCAGCTTTAATTAGCATCCTGGACAGCATGATTCATGGAGAATATTCATGAGATAGCAGTGTTCTCTTGTAGGGTCCAAGATATATAGCCATATTATTCATATTATTTAGTTTATAAGAGGATAGTTTATTCTCTTCTTTGAAAAATCATAGAATTATAGAATGTCCTGGGTTGAAACAGACCTTAAAAGTCATCTTGTTCTAATCCCCCTGATGTGGGCAGGGACACCTTCCACCAGACCAGGTTGTTCAGAACTCCATCCAACCTGGCCTTGGACACTTCCAGAGATGGGGCAGCCACAGCTTCTCTGGGCAACCTGTGCCAGTGCCTCACCACCCTCACAGGAAAGAATTTCTCCCTAATATCTAGTTAAACTTACTGTCTTTCAGTGTGACATAATAGGACGTTATGATACTGTCTGTGTTGTAGAAAAATTGCTCATGAACAACAGACATTCAAATTGCCCAACTTCTCTTGTGGTATAACATCAAGCAATTTAATTTTGAACTAACTCAGAATGCAAATCAAAATTTCTGAAGTGGTCTTTGTGACCTTTTCTCCCCTGTTTTCATTTTCATTATTATGATAACAAAAAAAAAAAGGAGGGAAAAAAAAGGAGGGGAAAAAAAAGGAAAAAAAAAGAAGCCCCAAACAATCACCCTTTTAAATTCTTGGCTTGTCTCTGCTGTCTTGCTTTAGGCAGTAGCTGAAAAATTAAAGCATAAGGTTTTCTGAGGAATCTGGGTTTATAATGATTTCTGTGCATAGGTAATGTGAGTTTACAGAGAATATTGAAATCCCTTCAGAACCTGGCTTGCTAAAACAAAAGTGGAAAAAAAATCCTAGGAATTGTTACTAGCAAAAAGCTTACAAAAAAAAAAAATAATAATTGTGCTCCCTTCTCTAAAGTAATGTGAAAGCTGCTTTGACATATTTTATGTTCAACTAAACCACCATGGCTGTGTATTTTGGCTGGGTTTTTTTGAATGTTTGGGTTTGGCTTTGTTTTCTATGTTTTTTTAGTCTGTGCCAGCAACCCATAAACTAAGCTTAGTTTTCATATGTGGATGTAAGATTTTGAATTAACAATAATTTAAATTAATCTTTTGAACATATGAATGTGTCTTCTGAAGACTGTTGCTTTAGAAGAGCAGAAAATGTGGACTGAGAATGACAGGGCTTAAGGGAAAATAATTGCCCATTTACTATTTTCTACTTGTATTAAGATGTCTGGATGGATTCCTCTGTGTTAACCTTCTCTGTCAAACAAAGTCCTTCCAAAATTTATTACAAAAACTACAATTTTTACAGGAGGAGCTAGCTAAGGACTCATATAAGGTCACAGATGACTATGGTGCACTTTTTAAACAGATACATTTCATCCCGGCCAAATATTTCCTGTAGAAAGCACATTGCTGAATTCAAGAGAAAGGTGAGTTTGGCTCAAGCTGTTTTGTTAACCAAGTTCTTTACTTTCTGGATCATCTGTTGCCCTTTGTGTGACTTAAGATTCTGTTCACTGATCAGTGTTTATGTGTAGCTGTTGCTCAGCAGATGTCTTGGACTCCAAGATCCCCCCTGAGTACAGTATTTGTTTGCATGTACAGCCATTCCCAATTGCAGAAGTAAACTTGCTCTGAAATATGAGGCAAATCAACACTAACTCCACCTGTGCACACTAAAAAACATTACACTCGTTCTGTATGAAACATACAAGTTAACCAAATGACACAAAGAAATGTAAGAGACAAAAAAGACTATTTTCCTTGTCAATATTTCAGAAGAATATATCTATAAGGAATAAGAAATCTGGTGTTTCTCTCAATTTTAATGTCTTTTATATTTTTTTAACCAGTAAAAAGACTACACCTGTTTAGGAAAAAGGCAACAACATGAGCTTGAAGAATCAGTCTTGTGAGCATAGGCTTTACACAGTAAAGGACCTTCAGTTCACTTCTGTAGTTCCTAGAGAAATATGTACTAACTTAAAATCCCATTAGATTTAATTCTGAGTTTTGTCAACATATACCAGACTACACAAAGAAATTAATTGGTGGAGGTTTTTTTTTTTCCTTCTTTTTTGTGACCAAGTTAAGAGAAAATTATATGTCTTCTTCCACTAAATGACAGGAATGGAGAACTACAACTAATTCACTGTATTGTAATTGATTTATGAGGTTCTAATTTCATGTAAACACAAAATATGGGAATGTGAGAAACCTATGTAGTTTTCCAACTGTTATTCATCCAGTCAAACTAATTGACCATGTATTTTTTGGTAGTTGAGCTTTGAAGTGGTACAAAACCAGTGCACAGCTACATATTATTTTAATGAACAGTGATATGTGAAACAAATCATAGCCTTGTCAACAAGATAATAGTGAATTATATTGCAGTTGTGGTTAAGAGAAGCTATAACAAACATGCTGGATATAGTTTCCAAAAGCTGCTAAGAGTTTGTCAATTATGATATTTCTCTGTGAAAACTGTAAAATGAAGAAACTCTACAAGTGCTCATTAATCAGGCATAAAAATAAGATTCAACATAATATTCATGCAGTCTGGAGTTTTTTGTGAATACAAGGCAAACCTTTGACTGGCTTCTGCTTTTTTTCAATAATTGCCCAGCCAATTCTTTCTATGATATATGTTTCCATTTATAATTTTTTTTGTGAACATATGGAAACAGGATAGAAATATCTAAATGAAAAATGAGGAATATCATTGCCTAATTTGGAGATTATTTTATTTTTATTAAAATATTTGCTTAGTAATCCTGGTAATTTCTTTTGGGAATGTTCAATATTAAAATATAAAACTATTGCTTTACCATTCATAGAACCATAGAGTTATAAAATATCCTGAGGTGGAAGGGACCCATCAGAATCATCAAAGGTTAACTCCTGGCCTTGTTCAGGACAACCCCAACAATCACACCATGTTCCTGAGAGTGTTGTCCAAAGGCTTCTTGAGCTCTGTCAGGATTGGTGCTGTGGCCTCTTCCTTGGGGAGCCTGTTCAAGAGCTCAACAACCCTCTGGGTGAAAAAACATTTGCTTATATCCAGGCTACTCCTCCCCTGACAGCTAAAGGCCATTCCCTCTGGTCCTGTCACTGGCCACCAGAGAGAAGAGATGGGTGTCTGCCCCGCCTCTGCCCCTTGTGAGGAAGCTGTTGACCTCCATGAGGTGTCCCCTCAGTCTCCTCTTCTCCAGGCTCAACAACTCCAGATCCCTCAGCTGCTCTTTGTATGTCTTCCCACTGACTTTTCACCACCTCTGTGCCCCTCCTCTAACAGCTTTAGATCTTTCATTATGGTACCCAAAATTGCCCCCAGCACTCAATGTGAGGCCGCCCCAGTGCAGAGCAGAGTGACACAATCCTCCACCCTGCCCAACTGGTGATGCTGTGCCTGATGCAGCCCTGAATAAAATTTCTCTCCTGGTTGTCAGAGCACATCCCTGTCCCACTGGTACAACCTGAAAATAGTAAAAATACAGGATTGAACAATGGAGAGACCCAATTGACTCATTTTTGTAAGATGTTGGTTTGGTTCTTTACTCAGTTGATTCAGTGATGTAGAGCCTTCAGACTTTAAATTACCAACCTTCCTCTTTAAAATTATAGTTCTGAAAACATGCTTGATCATATCTATTCAGTGATGCTTTGTAAAGACACATAGATTTAGACAAGCTTTTGAAAGTAGAAATAGGAAAAGCTCCCCTCCTGTCTACACCCAGTAAAAGCTGCATACTTGGGTTATCTATTGACAGACATGATAAACAAATCTCCCCTCAGCTGTTCTATATGCAGCTTTAATTTATTCTTGGAAAAATAAATTATGGTGGATATTGAGAATGCTAACCTTTAAAAAAAATATTAGGTACAGGCAGCTTATTGAAACACATTTGGTTACAAGTGGATTTTTATAACTGCTTAGAATTGATATATTTTAATTTCTTATGCTGTCACACCCTCTTAAAATGATTATTTTGAAGCATTCACTTTTATGTTAGCCATGACCTACTTTCTGCTAAGATGAGTACTTTGAGTGTATATATCTGGTGCCTATTTCATAAGCCTTATTCTCATAGAATAATAGACGTTATCTAGATGCTTTCAGCAAAGCTTTCCCACTTTGCTTTACTCTGCCTAGGTGAATAGAAGATTTTATTATATTTTTCATGGAAACGAGTGAGGTGGGGGAGGAAGGACTTATTAGGGAATTCATACTGTTCTTCAGTGAGATAATGATTCTCTATAATTCTTAGGTGTTTTTCTTCATTGGATCATTAAATATCCTCTGTACTGCAGTGGAAGAAAAGAAACAGTAACAGAATCATCAATGTGCTGCACTGAGTATTAACAAGAACATGAATAATACAACCTTAGTAGATGCTTCTATGTGGATTTGAAATACATTGAGTAACTTGTTTCTTGCTAGTAGGGAGATACAGAAGTCTTGACATTTAAAATAGTGACTATATGTCAAAGCCAGGTACACTTTGCAATACAGAGGTGTATAGGGTTGTGCTTCAGAAGATGGGCAGGAATATAATCACTAATAATGCTGGAGAGGCACTTTGTTTTGCCAGTTTCTGTTTAACAGTAGGTTTATTGTCCCAAAGACCTGCTGGCATGCTCTAATCTGGGCACAAGTTTGCATGGAGAGAACAAGATTTGATGGACTTCGATCAGTGAGGTTTCTGTATAGAAATCTCAGCAGGTTTAAGAGAAATCAAACACTCATTCTGAGGCTGTGTCATTGTTATAATTTCTGAATTTTCAGATTTTCCTTTCCTCTTCCCATTGCTGGAATAAGACTCCTGCTGGTCTGGCTCTCCTCCTTGGAGACTCTCCTGGCTCTCTTGGTCCACGCTCTGGCGCCACTTCCATTGAATGCCTCTGCTGAAAGTGCATTTCTGCTTCTTGATTGTGCCTTGTATCACCTGCAGCTCCTCTTCTCCTGTCTGATGCCTTCATACACTGTCTCCTCTCACACTCCATTCTTGAATGCTTTTTCTGGGCTTGGAGCACAGCCACAAATCAAGCCTAAAGCAAGCAAGGCAGTTGCCATGAATAATAAAGGAGTTTGCAGCATGACCTAAAGCATATTGAATAATATCTTTGGATCAGAAGTTCCTCCTGGGTTACTGCTTTAACAGTAGACTGATTTTCTGAAAAAGCAGGAACTGCCTTCAGGAAGACCCAATAGTGGGTAGATATCAATTTTAATTTTCTCTCAATTTTTATCAGGTGAATGTTAATTTAGTTTCATTAGCTTTTTCTAGTCCTCAAAGCACCAATCAGTGATGATCTAGGAGCATTAAGGTGAATGTAGATGGGGACAAAAAAAGAAAAAAGTGGCATATAATAAAGAAGCCGTGAGTTGGCCTGAATCAAACTAGTTTGTATTTTTCAGTGTATAGGGATTGTAGGTTATGGAGCTACGTTTTTTTAGTTCATCATAAAAAAAGCACTATGAATACTGTGATTTCTTTTGTAAGGAAGAAGATTTTAAAAACATACAGAGAGTGGCACATTTGATCTATTCACCAGAATTGCAAACACACAAATCTCTTGGCACATATTTTCCAGAGGGTTTTTTGATTGAGGGAGTTACGTAATTTCAAACAGAGATGAGAGAATTTCTGAACTGCAAGAAAGCTTTATTTCTGTATTATTTTAAATCCACAGATGAGCTGTCAGAGTAAAAAGAAATATACTCTTCAAAAGAGTATGTATTTGATGAATTTGGGACTGAAAAGGAAGAAAACTTTTAAAATAAATTTGGCATTATAGCAGAATAACTTTAACTTGCACACAAAATTTCTTTTTCCTTAATTGATGATAGCTATGATTTTTTGATTTTTTAAAAATTTCGTTTGAAATGAGGAGTGGATCTATGAAACTATTGATCTTGAAACCCTAACTTAGCTTGCAGTAGTTACGTTAGTGAGATACTAGGCAAAGATCACAAGAAAATCTGTTCCTTTAAACAGTAGTATAAAAAGTTATAAAGAAATTACATGCAGATCTGAAGCTTTTTGACACAGTCCTGTGCTTCTGCCTTTCATTGTGGTCTAATACTAGATAGTATATTGCTCTTTACTTGCCATTTTTATACCCCCTTTCACTGGATTTATTTTCCTGATGACTTTTTTGTATCTTCAAGTGAAGACAACCAAAACACAGGACAGATATTTCTTATACTTCTCTCTGATCTTAAAGTTCTAAGAAATGCAGGGGGTTTTGCTCCCTTTCTCCTTCCCTCCCTCTTTTTCAAAGGCCTGTGATTTCACGAGGCAAGGAAGAATACTTACAAACAAAACCTCTTCAGCAAGGGGCACATTTCTCTCTTCATTCTCTGACAAAAATGAGATTGTGTGGACTTAGCTCAGAGTGCATCGTACATGCAATGTATTTCTTGTCCCCTTGTTGCTGGTAGGCAAGAGTCAGAAGAGCATATGAGAAAGACATTTAAATCATGGGGCACTAGAAGTGTCTGAGAGTCCTAGTTCAAAGGAAATTAAATGCAGCAGCCTCACTACTGGTCATTCTCACAATCTTTGGTCCAGATTTTACCTTAAAAAGAGAAGCAATAATATATAAGATAGTGCTGGGTCAAGTGAAGATAACTTTGCTTTATGCCAGTACTAAAGATTAAAACTAATTTTTAGAGCACTTCTAGCATGAACCATGGATCTAAGGAGTACATTGTGTCATGAAATTTCTCTGCCTGGGTGTTTAAGTAGGCCTACGTTTCGTGCTAGAAAAGGACATATTCATCTGTGTAGGAGAAGAAGTTCAACAGAAGGAAGCACTTCAGCAGGAGAAAGGATGCTTCAATAAAGAGCTTCAGGGGCAGCTGAATTGAAGAGGGGTGTTTTTCATCCAGGAGGCAGATTAAGCTAAGAAAGGATGCGTGATTCATTAAAAAACAGATTTCATGTAGGAGCAGAACAGTGAAGCAGTTCTGGGCCTAGTGTGACTGCAGAAGCTGAGTAGCTGTTGATTTAGGTTTAGAGTAAGGTCAAGATCTGCATAGAGGAACAATGTATTTTGGTGAGCGTTGCTTCATGAATCAGTAAAACCCAAGAAGCAAAATAAGGAAAAAAGATCTTCATCATAAACTAGACAGTAGTTAGTTACAAGGGTGAGGACATATGGGTACCCTATGAACTCCTTTACATTGCTGTGGCTTTCAGCAGCTACTGTGAGGACTTTGTGAGAGAGGAAATAGACCTTGAATAAGCTCTATTCCAATTCCAATCACCTTTTAATAGAAAAATAAAAAAAAATGCGAAAGATATTGGAGAACTTGAACAGAATAAAATTCTCGTGAATCAACATAATCTTCTAATAGCAAATTTGCTTCAAGAAATTTTCAGAATACTTGAGCTGTTTTCCACCAGTCTATTTGTTTAGTCACTACAGAAATGAAAAATAGTCTCACCTTTTCAGAAGCATGGCATATGGAATTCATCAAAGAAACCAACCAACCAACCAACCAAAAAAAATACAACTATATTTTATGTTGAAGTAGATATTTAACTCAGTGGAGTTGTGTCTCAGCTAAAAAATGCGTGGAAATGAAATAGATCAACTATGTAAATATTCAGTTAGTTTTGTTTACAGTTAAATTATGGTGGAAGAACTATTACTGGTTATTTCTGAGTACTATTGACAGTAAATCACTTAGGACATAACGAGAAAAGTGGCAGTGTAATTTTCTAACATGCCTAAGTCTGCACAATAACTGATGCAAATTCTGCAGTGCTCCACATTTGCCCAAATGTAAAGATCTTTTGCAAGAACATTACAGAGAGCTCATTTAACACTTGACTTTTACTTATTCAAAGAAAATGTTAAGAATTCCATTGACAGTAGGAGAGCAAATCTTTGGGCCTTACAGACAATTTTATTGGAAAGGACTTGTAAATGGAGTCTTGGAAACATCCTTCTTTCCTTAGATCAGACAGGTGCCTTTATCACTGTATATAAGAGTCAGAGAAAACCTTCATGCTTCAGCTTTTCTTTCAGCTTGATAATACCATTTAAATGGGATATATAATTGATATTTTCATTGTTTGCTTAATGTTAAGTGACATTAAAAGAAAACAGTAGTGTATAACATCAACTTTATGTAAGAACAGACTGCAAGCAGTCGTGTAGCTACAGCAAGATCCCCATCAGAGCAAACAACTGGATTTGTGCACTGCAGACTTCTCTGTTCCATCTGAAATACACAGCCAATATGCCTGTCATTTCAGTGGTCACCAGGCCAAATCTCATTTCATCTGAGATCTCATCTTTAGAAAATCACTGTAGTTGTTTTGATTAATTCCTATCTGAATCAGTTAGCTGTGTGACTTATTACTTTAATTTGTTATATTTTTTATTTGAATGCAGTTGTCTAAAGTTTCCTTTTAATCTGCATCATTTATCTGTTTGATTTTTCCTTTTATTTTATCTTATCTTTCCTTTATGATACTTCCTTCTGCAACCCCATCATTCAGAGAATATTTTCTTTCCTTGCCATTTTTCTCATGTTGCAGTAACATTGCTTCATTCTTTTCTGTCATTTCAAGTTATTTCATTGTACCTAGATAACTTAGCTGGGTGTTTCCTATGACATTACCAGTCAGAGTCACTGCACAGGTTACTCAAAGTTCAGTGTTGAACTATCTCTGCCTAAAAATCCCTGTTTTATCAGGACCCCTTGCATAATTTCTTCTTTCCAATATGTACCTCTCATAAAAGTTTGGCACATTTTTTTTCCTTATTCTCCTGCTGGGTAACTGAAGACATATTTGATTAAAATTAACCAATGCCTGTAGCAGTAGATATTTTCAAAGAACTACTTTTGAGCAATTTACAAATGTGCTTTGGGGAATATTTTTAGCAATAAAATATATATAGAAGTAATCTTATCATTTCTTGAATATATTTCCCTCCTAATGTTTGAAGAATGTATTGAATGTTTTGTTTAAATTATTTGTTCTATACATTTGTAAGCACTTCTGTAGGATTGCTGTTTTTACAGCAGGAAGAGATCATATGTTAACAGCTTGCAGCTGCTGAATGCTAGTGCTCATCCTAAACACAATTTTAGAATTTCAACACTGAAATGAAAACAAAGTTTAAGAAGTGAAATGTGAGTGACAGGCAGTCCTTTAGATATAAGTATCACAGCTTAAGCAACTCAAAGTATTTAGCTTCGAAACAGAATGGTTTGCAAACTTACTTTACACCATTTCTGGCCTCTCTCCTCTGATGTGTCCAGAAAAGGGTGACAGAGCTGGGAAGAATCTAGAAGGTAAGTCCTTCAAGGAGCAGCTGAGGAAGCTGGGGGTGTTTAGCTTGGAGAAAAGAAGGCTCAGGGAAGAGCTTATCACTCTCTACAACTCTGAGTAGACAGGTGGGGGTCAGTCTCTTCTCCAAGGTAAAATGTGCCAGAGGAGGTTCAGGTTAGATAAAGAATTTCTTCCCAGGAAGGGTTGTTAAACATTGGAGTGGACTGTCCAAGGAAGTGGTGAAGTCACCATCCCTGGAAGTGTTTGAGAAACAACTGCATGTGGCACTCAGTGCCATGGTCTGGTTGACAAGGGGTAGTTGGCAAAAGGTTTGACCCAGTGATCTCAGAGTTCTTTTCCAACTTAAATAATTTTATAATTATGAGATTCTCCTGCTATAGCAGATAGCTCCCAAATCTCACCAAGGTGAACACTGGACTAGAACCTCCAGGGATGCTGCTCCCTAGTTCACTTTTGAGCTAACTGGCCCTGTGAATTATGCAGCATATCTATGAGGAATACATTTCTACCTGAAAGGAAAGAAAATAAACAGCCAATATCATGTTACTTCAGTTAATTCCTCAAGGGATGTGTCTGAGAGCAGCTTGCATGCTGCTCTCCCTCCTTTCCTGAATAAGTACAGAAATGAATCTTGGAACTCTCTAAATGGCAATTCACAGCTTTAGATTACACTTGCTTGTGGACAGTGGAGTTTCCTCACCTTCATGAACTGAGCTAAGCTGAGTTTTGTCTCAGTAACATATACTAAAATACTAAAGTGTATTTTCAGTTTTGATGAATACAATTTAAAGAAATGATGGACATGATTTCTTTGTTCATTCCCCATATGAAGAAATTTGCATATGTACATGTACATATTGAGTATAACATGCAGTAGACTTATTTTTTTAAATTTTGCTCAAGTAAACTTATATTATCAGATACAGATGAGCATAATTCAAATAAAAATTTTGATCCTATTGAGGTGCATAATCTTGTAATTTTAATTTTCTTGACATTTTCTATACTGTTGCTGCTAATTTCAGCAGTTCTAATTTATACAGAAATTAATTTTCATTTTGATTCATACATGCAGAGGTTAGCATTAGACTGTGCTATTATCATGCAGTAATTCAAAAGCTGATAGGTTCAATGGTGTCACATTATCTACCTTTCTAAATTACTATGCCACAGGTCTTACTCTTTTCCAGCATACTTTTCTCATTCTTCTTCCTTTGCTTCTCTTAAATCCTTATATGGCCTTTTATCATAGAAATATTTATGAATTAACATATATAGTCTTTTCCTTTTAATATTTTGTCCTTCTAACTTCATAATTTTTTAGACTGTTTCTTAAATGCTTACAATTTGATCAATTACTCACCAAGTACAAGTTATACTGAGAAATGGAAGACACCTCAGGCGTAAAAAAACAGTATGTAAACAATCTTAAAAAAATAAGTGATTTTGTTTGAAATGCAATAGATGAAATAGTTTGGTTTACCAAGTATAAACTTGGTTAGATGAGAATTGACCCTACTAAAGGGAAGAGAATATACTTTTTCCCCATCTGGGAAAAAGAAATCTGACAGTGCAAAGGTTGCTGTAGTACAAGGTATCATTCCGCTCCAGTAAGAAATTCAGCGTGCTCTGATACACTTCTGGTTTGGCTGGATAAATGGTGCCAAGGACTATTTCATTTTGTGTCAAAATTTATGTCATCATGATCCAAATTTTAAACAATATGTAATCCTTGAAGTGATGGCATTTTCCCAGGATGCAAGAGATATCACTGATCCTTTAAGGTATATCACAAAATTACAGAATGCTTGAGGTTGAAAGGGACCTCTGGGGTTCCAACCTCACTGCACAAGCAGGGCCACCAAGAACCAGTAGCTCACCACGCAGTGTTCAGAGAATTCTTTGGTGTCTCTAAGGAGAGGACCTCCAGAATCTCTTTGAAAAAGATATGCCTGTGCTCAGCCATCTGCAGAGTAAAAGTTTCCTGATGTTTAGAGGGAACATCCTGTGTTTCACTTTGTGCCCATTGCCTCTTGTCTTGACACTGAGCAGCACTAAATAAGGCCTGGTTCCATCCTCTTCACACTCTCTCTTCAGGAACTTATAGACATTTATAGGATACCTCTTAAATCTTCTCTATGTTTTTGGGGTTTTTTCCTTCTCATAGTAAGCAGATATATAAAAAATTGGTTACATTAACTATAAAAGTTTTATTATATTTTTTTTTTCAAAGTTCAGCTGACTAATTATTTCTGTGTTAGGCACTACATAAGTGAAAGCTGACAGGGGAAAGTGTAATACTCCTGAGTGACTATCAGGTGACACACTGATGTCTTCTGCTCTTTGTCTCAAGTGTTAAAGATGATTGAACATCATTGCCATGCTGAGGCCTGTATGTGAACTCTTAAATGCTCAGCAGCCAGGTAATTTGGTATTTTTACAATAAATATTGTAAGAATATTTATAATTATCAAAGTCATGCAACATGGATAACAATAGCAGGGTTCATGAGTTCTACATGGATATTAAATTTTCTTTTAAATGGAAGTGTCATTGTAGCAGCAATAGTGCAATTTACCACTTCCTTTTCTGTAAACTGTTTTGGTTTGCTACAGGATGATATTTTGATTAGGAAGCCTGGTGATACAAAATCAATAGAAGAGCTCATAGTGATTAAACACTGCCTTTCCTACTGATGGTTGTGAGGTCTTTAAGAAACAGTTCTTGACCTTTTGCTATTTAATATTGTTATCAATGACTTGGAGGAAAACAAAACTGTTATTGATTGAATTTATAGCAAATGCACACACACACACAAATGAATGTCAAAAAAATTCTACCATTCAGCAGGGATATGTAGGTGGTTTTGTAAGTGTAATATAAACATACAATTTGCAACTCAGCCAAGTCACATTTTAGTCTAGTGAAGTGTGAATAGAAGCCACATTTCGCAGCTACAAATATCTTGAAGAGAAGATACTTTTAAAAAGGTGCAAGAAGTCACACCAAGAATGAACACTCAATACAATTCCACATTGTAAAGGTGAATGTGAGACAAAAACATGGAAATATTGAGAAGAAATTAATTGTACTACTTCTCCTTAGGTGGCTGCTGCCTCTGTTCTGAAATCCAGAGTTCAAAAATTACTTTGATAAAAGGTAGAAGGTTTATTAAAGGACTGGGAAGGATTCAAGGAGCTCAAAACATGAATTTAGCAAAGGAAATTGTGTCTATAGTACCCCTAGTGCTTCACAGCTTCAGTTCAGCAGAGTAGACTAGCTTTCCTTGCTTTGGGATGGGATGTCCCACCAATTCTCTGTTCTTGCTGAAGTGCCTGGTACAGGCTTTGGTGTCCCTTTCCAGATGGGGCAGCTCAGCTATGAGATGCCTTGGTTCCAGGATCACCACTCACAATCTTAGCTATACCTTTCCCTGTAATCTACTTGAAATAAAACAAGTTGCCAACAGGCTTGCAGAGGTTTTGGGCAGAGTCATTTTGCTTTAGTTACTACACAGAGTGTCAGTTCTTGGAAAAAGCCTTAAAAAATCAGAGGGAGGGGTTGTTTGGCTTTTTTCCTCTTCCTTCTCAGAATTCACAAGCAGTGGTGCAGTGTACCTGGAACCTCTTTGGAATGTTGCATGTCTCTTCAATGTGCTGCCTGGTTGTTTATGTCCTTTGGGTGTGGTGTCATGCTACTCATTCCCTTCTAATTTATGTAGTACAGCAGAGCTGTGCCTCCTGCCCATGTTTGGGTGTGTTTGGGGGTATTGCAGGGAGGGAAATGCAAGCTCTGGACATTCCTTTAAGCTTCTGATGCACCCAACCTTTAATCCCCTCTATCAAAACCAGTCAAGGGCAACGGAGTTATGGCAGGATCATTACAGGAGCAGTTAAAAGGTTCACTGATGTTGCAGGTGCAGCAATTCCCAGCACAAACACTCACCTACACATACAACCTCTCACAAGGATGTGATTTCTTGATTTTTCTCCTCTTTCTCACTGTTTGACCAAGCATACTATTCTGGGATCAAATGGAACTTTGGCATTCCCATGGGGCCCTTCAGGGGTCTTGTGTCCCTCAAAAGCTTACTGAACAAACCAAATGCTCTTGGGTGCTACTGCTGCTACTCTGTCCTGGGTCATCCCTGCACATCTTCTCATGTTCTTCCTGGTTCTCTGGATTGTTCCAGACAGTTGGGGTCAATCTGGCCAACCATTAGCTCTTGTTTCTGGGCAGATCCTTGGTGGCTTTTCCCCAGCGTCGTCTAAACAAAGACACAATTTTGTGACATTCATCCACATGCGTCTGCCAAGGAGGTTGTGGAAAGGGGACATCTCCAGAGGGAGAATTCAGTATTTAAAGAGTTACTTTTTGAAACTGACTGAGCGATGAGACCATCAGGCACCTTAGACTAGTGGATCTCTTGTTAATTTGACAGTTTGCATAGATAGATTGGTTTTAGTTTCTGTTCTGTTAGTTTGCTTCCACTTTAAAATGTTTTCCTAATTTGTTAGTTTTAATTCTGTGGCATTTCATCTCAGAATTTCTCCTCAAAAGTTTGTAAAGAGAAGTAGAAAAGCTCAATTGTGAAGTGAAATTTGTCCATATGTAAAGGTTCCATAGCAAAAAACCGAATTCACAAACTCTGCATTCGTTCCCTCACTCGTTAAGTGGGATTTGATTACAGTTGATAATAAATCATATAATAAAAGCTATTGAGAGGATTCTCAAATAGAGCACTTCTAATGAATTTCAGCATATGGAAGTCCTAGGTAGACATATTCTGTTTAGGAATAATTCATATTTTAAAATATTAGAACAATTTATATTTCAGTTCATTGCCAAAGTTAAATCAAGAAAGTTGCATGACCTATATAATAGAAACAGGCAGATGATGTGATTATAATTGTCCCCCTCTGTCCTTTAAAGTCCATGAATCCATGAAATAAATGAAGGAGATATTGGAATTTTTTGTCATATTTCCTGTTTTATCAATAGCGTCAGGTCCAATTTTTCACAATTGATGTCCTACTAACAATAGTGTCAGCAGAAATGAACCATCCCCATAGTTACCTGCCCACTGCTCTCCCTCCCTCTCCAATTCATATCCCTAGATCTGTAAACGGAACAATTCAGTTTTGAAAAGATAATAAGATTAAATCACCTATATGTATTCAATGTAAGTTTAACTTTTAAAACTAAAATAACTTTTCCTTGGTATTTAAAAAGCATTTTTAAATATGTTAGAATAATTTGAATTGGGTTTCAGCCTATTTCACGCCTCCAAAACTTCAAAGTTGGTACTTACCCAATTCACTGACTTCCTTGTGTTGGGCTGCAGAATGTCCCCATCCTCGTGTCAGGAACAGCACCAGCAGGAGGAAGGGCCATCCTTTGACCAAATGCTTGTCTGATGTTTATTATTCTGTAGCTTTTCTTTTTCCCAAAGCAGTAGCCCCTCATTCATGTCTTTGATACGAGATCCAAGGACTGAAGAGAGGCTGCCGTCACCCTCCAGGAATAAATGCTGCTCCAGAAAGCAAGTGCCAAACAGGGGGCTGCTAAATAAATCTCATGGAGAAAGCAGGAGAGCTGACAGATTTCCCTCCTGCCTTACAGAGCTTTTAGTTCTGCTTGTCTTGACCTGCTGAATGATTGGCAATCGCTCCTTTGCTGTTTTAGAACTTCACTGTTTCATCTGTCAGCTCTGAGTGATCGCAGCCCTCCAAGAGGTGTTCCTTTCCCTAACCTGTTTCCATGGAAGACTCTGTTTTGGGAATAGAATCAGCAGTGTTTAGAGCTATTAAAAGGGTTCTTTTAGTAAAATGATTAAATAAATTCTTAGCACATTTTGTGTGTTTTAGTTAGAAGTAAAAACATATTTTCAAATTAGATTTTACAAGTTGATGAGGGGTTATACAGTGAATTCAGATTTTTTCTACAATTATTTAATTTTATTGATAAATTAACTTAATAATCATATAACTGAAGCACATGGTAAAGCCAAAGCATTAAATAAAACTAATGAAAAACCTCATCTTACTCAGTTAAAATAAATCCAAGGATTTATTTTCCTTTCTTTTTAAAACTTCCATAAGGGGTAATCTAATCTAATTTAATGCCAAAATTCTCATTGCTGTCAATAGACCTTAATTTTTTAAATATATTCCAGGAAACGTGTAGAAGTTAGAGACTTCCTACCACTTTTAATTTAATTTTGATTCAATAAAATAAAAGATCCAACCTTTTCTAATTTTCAGCCCGCTTGGAGGGCACACATTGATTTAGGCCTGTGTTCTGGTTGCTCTTGCTTTTCAACTCTCAGTGGGAATCATTTTAATCTATTGTTAAGAATGATTAAATCATGGAATCTTAGCATACTGAAATGTGTTAAATTAGCAAGAAGAACAAAGTTGTCGTTGTTAAACAGATAATGCGTGAGCTCTGTGGCACTCTTTTATTTATGGACTTTGTTACTCACAGTATGACTCTACATTACAAAAAGGGTTTTCTCTAAAGACTAAATTTCAAAGACTTATGTATCTGTGACTGAAGAAAAGCATTTCTTCTCTCCAGGTACACATTCCTGAGAAAGATTAATAAAGCAGGAGAAAAGATCCTCTTCATAAGAGACCACACTCCAGGCATCTTATATATGCATCACAATGTTGTGCTTCAGAGAAATGGGAAGGAAATAAAATCCTGGCCCTGGAAATTGATGAATAAACAGTAACTGTCCAGAGTCTCAAGAAGCATAAATAAATGTGCTAATCTTTGCTGGAGTTAGTGGTACTGTGCCAGTTTCGGCCGAGCGTGGATTTGATCCCTTAGCGTTGAAATAATGCACCTCCAGTTATTGAAGAGAAATCTAAAGAACTCTCCACAGAAAAAGAAGATCCTTTAATCTCTCCATGTAGCTCTCATTAATATCCTTTGCAGATCTACAAAAGTTGTTTATGAAGTTTGAATGCATTGATTTTTGAAAGAATGTATTTAACATTATCTTTCCATTTGTCAGAATCAAAACTCATTTGGCATATCAGGTGACAAAATCTCAACAATAAATCAGAAGCTCTGTGATAAAAGTGCAAGAAAATGGATGGTTTGTATATGAGCTGATGCTTCTAACTTCATAACATTTCTCTGAAAAGATCTTTAAAATATATATTTATACTTCCTTTTTTTGGTAAGGATTACTGCTACTTGTTAGCATTCCACATGAATAGTCTTCTGGAACATTGTACTCCTTTGTTTGTGTATGCTTTTAGGAAAAAATGGATTCACAGAAGACCTTCATTTTAGGCTTGGGTCAAAAAGCAAACAATATTGTTTTAGATTTTTTCCAGTTTTAGTTTTCTTTACCAGGAACCATGTCACTGGATAACCATCCTAATTGTTAGGGTTTTTTAAAAAGCACAAGAAACCAAACCTTTCAAAAATGTCTGTAAATAGATAAAATTTATCTAACAAGGTGTTTAAGTAAAATGCACAGATCTAAACTTCTGATCCTTTTCTCCATATGCCATTTATTTGTGAAGCTACCAAGATCCCATGGGTTCCTTTTTGCTCACTGCCCCAGAACAAAATAAACATACTACTTCTGCTACTAAAATTGATGGGAAACTTAAGGTACAAGGAAATATGTGTGTGTGGGTGTGTGTGGGTGTGTTTAGTCTGTGTGGGCACTGCTGACTCTGTCATGCTCCTGGAAATGTATGGGAAAGGGAAGCAAAGAAAGGATGGAAATGGAGCTTTACTGCAAATTGCAGCACTGACCAAAGGGAGCTCTAAATCATGCTGAAGAATTCCATCCAATGAAAAACTCAGTGTAAAATAAAGGAACAGAACTAAGAATCATAACCTTCTTTGTGTTTTGGGGGTTTTTGGTATATTTTTTTCCCCACTGGTTTGAAAAAATTTAAATTTTGGAACTAGATGATCTTTAAAGTCCCTTCCAACTCAAACCATTCTGATTCTACATACACTTCTGCACAGAAGTGCTGCTTTTGGACAAAGAAGTCTGTGTTTCTTTCTACCTCCAGGCTTGCAGCTGCTGAACCCCTCATTTTAGAATTGTTTCCCTTAAGGACAGATCTTGAGAAGATATGAGTGATGTTGCACAAACAAAATCTTTCGGTTTTGCAAGTCCTATGAGAAGCAGCTGAGGGAGCTGGAGTTGTTCAGCCTGGAGAACAGGAAGCACAGGTGAGATCTTACCACTCTCCACAACAATCTGAAAAGAGGGTGTAGCCAGACGAGGGTTAAGCTCTGTTCCCTGGTAAAAAGTGACAGGATAAGTGGACATAACTATTCCAGGGAATGTTCAGGCTGTACATCAGCCAAAATTTCTTCATGGAAAGGATGGTTAAACATTGGCATGAGAAGTTGTGGAGTCACCATCCCTGGAGTTGTTCAAGAAACACCTGGATGTGGCACTTAGTGTTCTAGTGTAGTTGACAATGTAGAGATCAGTCAGAGGTTGGACTCAATGGTGTTGGAGGTAATTTCCAACCTAAACAGTTTTATGATTCTTTTCCATGGACCTGTGGTGTCCAGTGACAGGTGGATAAAAGGGTACAGTTGCATATTCAGAAGCTTTAGCTGTTCTCAGCTTTCAACAGAAGTGACCTATTTTGCAGTAACTTTATGACAATTCAACTGTGGTCAGAAAGTCATCTGAATGGGAGAAGTAATGAGGTGCCAGGGTGTTACAGTCCAGTTTTTAAAGTTATTAGAAATGCCTCTCCCTGAATTAAGGTACAAATGAGACCATATGCCAAAGTCAATAGTATGGATTTTATTTGATAGTAAATATGGGCGAGAGAGAGAGGAAGAAGAAAAAGAAATAGAAAAGAAATGAGGGGACATAAAGAAAGTAAAAGAGACAGATTAAAGAAAATATCCACTCCGTGGATCCCAATGATGTTCCTTCCGATGATCTCCTCCAGCTGGTCTCCTTGGTGTTGAGGCATAAAATCCAATGGATTAATATATACTTAAGCCAGGTGGGAAGACCCAGGTGCCTCTCCTGGGGAGGGCAGTCGGCAAAACTCCTTCATAACAAGGTATGAACCATTTCAGTTTCTGACACAGGGATGCAAATTTCTTAAATTACTAAAGCTGTCTGTGGGAAGGAGCCTTTGATAATTTCCCCATGGTCCAATGAGGAAATCAGGGAAAGTGACCAAAAGATGAATCAGCTGATGATTCAAACCCCTACAATGCACAACTAACAACACTCACAGCTGCAATTCCTTCACTTTGACTATGTCAGTTGCATCTACTGTGTAAAGATAGAACAGCATAAAGCTAATGTACTGCATATCTTGGGCCTTCATATTAGAATATTTTTAAATGAGTTTTAAAACATAACAGTAGACTTTTGGGGCTATTATTTTGTTGTTTATGTCATTTCTGTTAAAAAGATAACCCAGACAGGCTTACCTGATAGGACAGGCAGCCTCACAGACTGCCACAACCAGCCTGAGTTTGCTGCAGTCAACTGACCTGCTCTTCAGAGACATCAAGGCATTTCTGCCTGTGTAGTGTTGTGTCATCCAACATCAGTGTGGCGACCTGACAGGCAACAAACTTCTAAAATGCTGTTCATGAGGAAAATGGTGGAAGTTGTCAGTCCACTTAAACAGAAACCACATCAGAGTAGCTAGGGTGACTTTGGCAGAGAGTCAAGTAATGGTAATTTTCTCATTTTTGTCACTTTCTGTCATTTCATTCTGTCACTCTGCGTGTGCAGCAGAGTACTGCAGTAAGACCCTAGTTCAGCAGCACAAGCAGACCCTAGATCAGTTTGAGGCATAATTAACATTGGTTGGAATCACTCAAACTAAAGAGTATCCTTGAAGGTAAGGAAGTACTTTCCCTGAAGACCTAAATTTTTGGAGTATCACTCGGTAGGTACTTTGCTATTTTGTTTTTTGGTCATCTGCTCTTTTGAGCCTGAGCTAAGTCTTTTTGAAGCTAAACTGAATCTAGGCACTTCACTAGAGGGGAAGCTATACAAGGAGCAGCTGAGGTCACTTGGTTTGCTCATCCTGGAAAAGAGAGGGGAGACCTGTTCCCTGCTTCCTCATGGATTTTTACTCTGTGGTGAACAGTGACAGGACCCAAGGGAATTGTATGAAGTTTTGTCAGGAGAGATGTGGGTTTGATATCAGGAAAAGGTTTTTCACCCAGAGGGTGTTTGGGCACTGGAACAGGCTCCCCAGGGCAGTGGTCACAACAACAGCCTGACAGAGTTCAAGGAGCTTTTGGAGAAAGCTGTCAGGCACATGGTGGAGTTCTTGAGGCTGTTCTGTGAAAGGCAGGAGTTGGACTCAATGATCCTGATGGGTCCCTTGAAACTCAGGATATTCTATGATTCCACAATTTACAGAGAGATTCAAGCATGACCACTGCAGACTCCTTTAGGCCAAAGGGCTTCAAGAGCAGTAAAGAATATATAGTCTGTATACTGGCATTCTAAAGCAGAGTGAAATTCAGACAGGTTCAGCAAAGCTTAGGAGAGGAGACTGTTTAAATAAAAGCACTTGATTGCAGAGGCACTGTTAATCTATCATCGAAGCCATGGGAGAACAATCTCTCTCTACATAGAAGGAAGAGAATGGAAAGATCACCATATAAATACTGTACCATTATCTGATGCTGTTATCCAGATCCTTCTGTCCTGTGGTGCTCTCCCTGATCTGAATGTATTTAGGGCTTTTAGACATGTTACCAGAGTACTCACTGGAATTTCAGTCTTCTAGCTGACCATAAAAAATTCATTCTGAAAGGTCATGAAGTGTTGATAAGCACCAAAGTTCATAAAAATGAAAGAACACTTTTTTTCCCCCTTGAAATTATTTTTCATTGCTTCTCAGTATTTTTGAAGCAAAACTGCTACACTTTGCTCCTTAATGTGGTTGATTAAATCCAGTTTGAGGACATTTTTGTTCTAGTATTTCCTCAAAGATTTTTTCACTAAAGATGATGAATAGTCATATGGAGTGATTAGGGAAATAACTTATTTCAAATAACTTTACAGGACAGGTAAGTACAGTACAAATTTCACTAGGATTACCAGCATTTTGTACAATATTCAGGCAGAGCTTGTTTAAAAATTAGTGTCCAATTTAATGATCAATGAAGACTCAATAACACCAAGATAGCTCAGAAGATAGATGAGATGATATACCTAAGGTTATCTAAGATAAGATGTTTTATTTATTATGTCTTGTTAAAGTCATGGTCCTGCCCAAGGTAAATTTCTCATCTAATAAAATTATGGTGCTTGAATTTCAGAGTGGCCTAACATTCACATACACAACATCCATATTTGGCTGGGAGACTGGATGTACAATATTTATAGTGCAATATAAACCCACCTAATATCAATTAGGTCTGAACTTCATTACTGCTTGATGACAATGTGATGGTTTATTGTATGTGTTATTGTCTAGGTACCAAAAGTTCAGCTGTTTACTTCTCGTTATTTTAGCGATGAAATTAAAGACTGAATGGATTATTTCAGGCACTAAACTTTTTTCTTCTTATTGTTTCTTTCTCCAGGTCAAAAGCAATTAAATCTGTTGGAGCTACTTTATTGTACTCTAGATTTTGGTAGCTGGGATACTGCAGGGATGAGTACTGTGAGAACACACCAACCTCAGACAAAGCCAGTTCCAGACAGCTCCAAGGCAGACCCATTGCTGGCCAGAGCTGAACCCAACAATAAAGGAGGAATTTCTGACCATAACCTTCACATCTCATCCCCCTGTGTCACTCAGGCCAATAGGAGGAAGTAGGCATGGGAAGAAGAGGGACTTGGGAGAAAGGTGGGTTTAATTTTGTTTCTAACTATCCTACTCTGTTCCAAAATGAACTGAATTGAATTAATTTTCCCAATTCAAATATACTTATCTTATGGCAATAATTAGTGTGAAATTTCCCTTTCCTTATCTTTTCCAAGAGCTTTTTCATTATATTTTCTTCTCTGGTCCTGGTGAGAGGACCTGAGCACGGGTGGCATAGTGGCTTGGTGGGCATCTGGTAGTCTGCAGACATTAAATCACAGGAATTTTGCCTATATTAGAAATTATAAATTTTTTAATAGTAGATACTGTGCTTTAACCATCTATCACAGATTTACATACACATACAAATATACATGGATATGTGTATGGATTTATAAAGTGGCAGACAGTGGTATAAACCTGGTGATTTCAAAAAGTCAAAAGTGCTTTGGTGCAATTACACAGAGCTAACATACACCAGGCTGATAGAAAAATTCCTGACAGCATATTGTATCTCACTATTCAAATATTATGTCAAGTCACACAAGGCATACAGAGGATTGTAACACCTTCTGGTTAATGTGTCAAGACTTGTGTCAACACATGTCATGTTATTTCCTAATGCAACAAACTTATTGAAAAGAAGAAGATATCACTGTGCTGTGGCAGGCTTGATTCTTTTCTAACACTCATCCAGTGACCTCTGAATTACTGTAGCATTGGAAATATCCCTTGTTCTGTTCTACTCAACAGCGTTTTTAACATCAAAACAGTTTTATTTTGAGGCACCAGATATTTCTGCAGCTGTCTAAAATGGAGATTTTGACATGAAGGAAGTTGTGAGAAATAGTTTATGATTTTGAAGTGCAGATGGAAATTGGGATGTTTAGCCATGGGGACAAAAACAAACTCTAACACCAATGACATTGGCAAAGCTGTAAAGGAAATTTAGATATTTGAGTCAAGCTAGATTTCTTCCTTTTATATCATGTGTTGCAAAGTGCAGCTGTGCTGTCCACCACAAACTTCAAAATGAGCAGCTGGATAGTTCTGCGAAAGGAATCATAAATAATTAGTGATCATCTCATAGATTATAGTTTTTATAGAATGGAAATTCCAATTTTGCTTAAAGCTCTTGTATGATTATCTCATTATTTTTGAAGGTTTTTTTCATATCTCTGCATTTGGTAACTAAGTATAGCTACATTTTACCAAGAGAAAACAAGAGTATACACGTGCTCGAATTTGACTTTGGAAATCCTTAAACCTTTAGAAACATTCACATGAAGACTTCATATGGAATAAATTCACAGGAATAATTTCTTCACTGAAAGGGTTATCAAGTACTGGAATGGGCTGCCCAGGGAAGTGGTGGAGTCACCATCCCTAGAAGTATTCAAGAAACAACTTGATGCGGCACAGTACTGTGGTTTAGTTGATATGATGGTGTTTGTAAATGGGTTGGACTCAATGATCTTGGAGGTCTTTCCCAACCTAATGATTGTATGATTTTTTTTATTAAATCTGGAAATTAGTAGGGATAAAAACTTGTCCCTTTTCTGCCACTGCATTAATCCAAATTATCTCTGTGATTAAATTGCCATGCTTAAAGGAACAGGCCTATCCTCTTTGCTCCAAGGCAGTGTTTGTGCTGTCACACATGTATAAGAAAATTTACAGGTGGATTCTCAACATTGGACAGTTCTAATCACTTCCTAAGCCTAAGCCACTGATGCCTCTTTGTGGTGGAACAACCTGCCCCAAACCAGTTTCATTCTCCTTCAGCTTGCCTCTAGCATATATTGGTCAACATAAAACATCTTCTTTACGTGTTATACCTTCAACTTCCATCAACACCAGTCTCAAACACACACCTGTAACACAGATAATTTATTTTTCAGGCACAAATACCCACATATTTTCACCCAGGTGTTCCTTAAAAGCCACTAAATATCAAAGCTACCCAAATATTTTCTATAATCTTTTTCTAAGTTAATCACCTGGTTTCTCTTTGTAGGCCACAGGGAGGATTAGAGTTCTCTTGAAGCCAATTAAACCAAGCTGTCTTGGACACTTGACTTACACAAGGAAGACTGTCCCCTTTGCTTCTTCATTGATTTTATGGGTACTTAGCAGACTGGTTTCAACCAGGTATATATCTTTTAATTATCTTGAGTTCAGTGTCAGGAATCTTGCCTTAACTAAGAAGAAAACCAGCAAAAGCTGTCAAAGAATTTATCCTGTCACAGGCAGCTCCATCAGTATAAACCCTGTCAGTAATTTTCTTAGCAAAATGATTTATAGATTAATTTTTAAATTCTAATTCTTGGAAACAATCAATCTTCCATAACTATGAAGAATGTGTATACATGTGGTGCTAAAATTTGCTTTTGTTTTCTTATAACAGTGCCCACTTAAGAAAATGACTGGTTTACTTGTCACAAAGAGATACTTTACATAATGATATTTTTATCATAATAATCAGTCAATATATTGAAAACCATCTTGTCAGAATGTTTAAATGAATGGTTTATTTAATGTGGGAGTGCTGTGAGTGGGAAGAATGCATTGTGACCGTTCAATCTCACTTTTTTAGTCTTTAGCTGTAAGTGATCTCAATGAAGTACTCTCCTGAAATTTATTGAGACAAAGATTATCACATAAAGGCAGTTATTTTTGTTATTTTCCTCAGTGCCAACGCTACCTTTTATTAATTATATTTTCATTCCTTCTAAAGTTTTCTTTAAAAAAATAATGATAGAAGAAATTAGATGTTTTCTTCAGTCCTGGAGATGACAAATGTTGCTTTTTAAAAAGTTTTATTTTTTATTATTGTTTATTTCCAAGGGACTCTGTAAGGCTAGGGTTAACACTTGCCCTTCCCCAATGAAAGCTGTTGGCATTTTCTGCTGCCATGCCTGTTGCCAGGCTGAAGGGAGATGATGGTAGCAATGCTGAAAGAGTGACAGAAGTGTTTGGCAGAAACAATGCACAATAAAATAAAGTATGATTTCCAGCATTTTCCCTCTTTTTAATTAATCAAACAACAAAACCAACCTCATGCTTCCTTAGTCTTTTGCTCTATTTCAATCTGGTTTTCCTCATACAGACAAAGTGTGCACTCTGCTCCCAAGAAGTCTCCTGAAGGGGAAAGAGGAAGCAGCAAACGAGCTGATAGCAGCAGCTGGCTGGGTGATGAGTGGGAGTTTCCTGCCTTTGATAAAAGGCATAGGCAGGCATTCATTCTGATCCAGATTTCAAAAGTGCTGTGAATAAGACTCAATAGCTTCCTACAGCTGACTGGAAACAACCTTTCACACACACCCACACATCCCACCCCCACCCCGGACCCCCCATGTAATGCTTTGGAGCTAATGATTCACTGTAACTCTGTAACTGGGTTTGCACAGTTTCTCAGTTTTCTTGGAATGCAAAATTTAATTTACTAATTTTAGTTTAAGAGGGATGTTTTGAGGACCTCTCCTCACTCGAGGACAACCACTTGTCCCGGCTGTTCAGAGACTAATTTGCTGCTGAGGGGTAACTGCTGCTTGTCTGGTAAAAGATTATTCCTCTCTTACCTATGAATGGGTCTGTTCTCAGGCTGCAGGTGTGGGTAGACTTCATGCTGTCCCACAGGCTGACACATTGCTGGCCAACAAAGCTCCTGATTCGCTTTTCTTGCTGTACAAAACAGGAACAAGATGTGTTAGGTGTGCAATGGAAGAGGAATTACTTTGCTAGGATTAAAGAACATGTGATTAGAGCTAATTTTGTTGTTGGCTTTTAGTAGTTTTCCCTTTGCCAGTGATCATGGAGAAGATAGACCAGATGATTTGGAAATGCAGTTCAGTTCTGATGGGAAAACAAAACTGCTTTTACAGCTAAATTGTGAGTGTAGCATTACCATCAAGAGAAGAGGAAAGGAGACTTATGCTTCTGCCATGTGTTTTCCTCCCAGCAACACGGTGATTCTAAAGTGCTGGCACTAGTCATGAATCGTGAAGAGTGGTTTACATTTTGTTTTGTCTAATTCTGGAATGGGGTTTTCATATTTAGTGGATGTTTTTCATAATGGCTCTAAACAAACCAAGAACCTGTGAAAAAGCTTCATGCCTTTCTATCCTATGAAATGAAACCATGAGGCTAGAGTTCCTAAATGACACCTATACATATTTGCAAATTTTCTCTAAGCTGGCTGTTTTGACACAAAATCCTTGGCAAAGGTCATCTTCCATTCATCTCTTGATGAGAAATACATCTCCAGTTGATAAATTAGTTCATCCAAAGGTCTGAAACTTGTGAATGAGAACTGCTATATAAATCTCACATATTATTCTCGTTATAGTTTTAGGTACATGATTTAAGTGGATGCAATAGCGATTTGTTTTAAAAAGAGACAGATTCCACAAACTCACGGACAGCAAGGATTCACTCATGAAACTTGTCAGTCTCCCCATAATTCTTTGTGTTAGTGTATGTTTTTATAAATGGCTCAGTGTAGATTCATGTGAAGAGCCCTAGTGCTTCTCAGACTGCTAATTGCAGGTCACTTGCTTGTATTTTTACCTCACCTGTGCCTTTAAAACAAATTCATGTAAAAGTTCCTGAATTGTCAGAGCATTACTATCTTTCCTCCACATAAGTAAAGTCTGCTCCTGTTATAGTTCTAGACTGTTCCTTCTAGGATTGTGCCGGTTTGGACACAAATCGAGGAGGAAACAACCCGGAAGGGGAATACAAGATCATCCCACGACAAGGATGCATTTTGCTTTGATATTATGGCAACAAGTAGTTTAGATCTGCTTTTTGATCACTTAAGCAATAACTGAAACTTTGTTTGGTTCTATTTATCACCTTTCTTCTTCACCAATCTTTATTTGCTTTGAAAAAGGGGTATCTGAGGGTTCTCCTTCAAAGTGCTGCTTTTTTCCCTTCTGTTATGTATTAAAGTGGGAAAATAAATAATTCTTTTTTCTACAAAATTAGTTTTATCATCCCTTTTGCCCAGTTGAGTGAAATCATGTGATATGCCTAAACACAATTCTCAGTTTTCTTTCATTGGTTAATTTCAAGATGCCTACTGTGCAATATTTTATAACACATTGTTTAATGTCCAGAAAAATGTATTCCTTTGGTATTTGTGTGGTTTTTTCCCTAATTTTTCTAATCCTTGTCTGGGATGCATGGCACACCTAGTCATCTACTACTCATATTTTTTTAAAATTCCTTCAAATAGGTGCTAAAAATCTGTGACAAATATTTAAAAACAGTCAAGACCTTGCATATAGTGGCAATTCAGTCTTTCAGTTGTTTTTTCAGTCCATGGATCAATCTATTTGGACACATATCCCTACCCCAACTAAAAGTGGTGCACTGGTTACTTAATGAAATTCTTGCTATTTCATATTTATAAACAGGACAAGTTCTGGACCAGAAGTCAGTTTCATTATAAAGAATCTTAAACTTTTTTCCACACAAATTTTATGAACTTTAGTAAACAGGAAACATCTAACATGATAGAATGTTTTTGCCAAAATAGAAAAAAAAACATAATTCACTAGCATAAAAGTCTGCAACAATGACTAATGTAACATGTTCCTTATCATCAAAGGTACATGTTTGGGAACTTTTCTAAAAGGGAATAGAAAGTGAAAGACATTTTCACTAAGATGCCAAGCTTTGAGCCAAACACACATGGAATAATCTCTTTCTTCTATGTAGCTGAGGGGAAAAGTTAATTCAGGACATCTGCATGCATGATTTTACATTTATCCATATTTCTGAATATTTTTTGGATGCTTTCATTAGTATTTTTCTATGTTTCTATTATATATATGACAACAGATTATGATTGTAACTGTATTCATGAGAAGATGCCAGGATTGTGCTGTGAAGTGTGTGAGTCATATGCTCACTTTACAGTTTGTGCATTGACTTGGGAAAGAAAATCAAAGTTATTAAAAAAATAAAGGTGTTTAGACAGCAAATGCTTTATCTTAGGAAAAGGTCATCTTCATCCTTTGACAAGGACTCTGTGAAAAGATCTCTCCTTTTTTGCTCCATGTTCATGTGGCTGAGCCTAACCTTTGTGGCAGTGAAACTGTGACTTCCCATCAAGGATTCTTTTGAATTACTGTGACACAGAAATTACTTCATAACAAGGCATGAAGGCTTGCAGCCTCTGGGTACAGGTGTACTACACAGGAAAGAACATAACTGTCAACTGAGCTAGAGGCTTGTTTTCTTAAACTCTGTGAGCATTCCTTGATCCAATTCAGGCTAAATAGGCCACTACAAGATGTCTGTTTTATTTAAGCTAGTACAGGTGAGCAATAGAGGATGTCCAGAGCCAATAATTTCTGCAACACCATCTACACAGGTACATGTGCACATCCACCCTTATGGAAGAGACCCCTCTTCTCAAAGAGTTGTAGGAGCAAAGCTCACCTTAGCAAAATTGATGTGACAGTTTGTTCTGTACTTCCGATACATGCTGAAACATAATTGAGGATTCCCGAAGAGTGGGATTTTCTACTTTTGAAAATAGAGAAGAGAGCCTTTGAAAAAGGATTAGAGAGAAAAAAACAGTTTTCTAAAAACAGGTGAAGGAGTCTTTTCTATTTATTTTACAAAAGAATCTACAGAGTGCAGACTCCAGCTGCACTTCTGTCACTGGCAACTGCTACAAGGGTCACACTGAAAATGAGCTTTCCCACTTTTAGCAGTGAATGCAAAAGCCTAAAAGATGCTAATGTGTATGTCTTAAACACTGATGGGCTGATTGCTGTGGGACCAACCAAGGACTGTTGGTTGTAACAGCCAAGGATTGCTGGCAATAATACACTCTGAGAAAGAACAGAATGTGGCTGGAGCAGGGGCCATAGGGCAGCATTTTTCTGGGGCAAACATCCTTGCTCTGACTCCTGGAGATAAGCACAGCACAGCACAAGGGCAGAAGTGAGGTTGAGAAGTGGGCATGGACCATACTGAGGTGAAAAAGACCACCAAAGACCCATGGCCAGAATGGTCTAGAAGAACAGATTATGCATGAGAACTAATTTGCATAGAAACCCAGAAACATCTCCAGGGTGGGGAAAACTTATATATAAAAAGATATCTCATTAAAGCCCAGGTGTTTTGGCACCACAGGACCTTGGACACCCCAGCTGGATCAACCCTGGACCCAGGAGTGATCTTTCTCTCTTTCTTCTTTACTTTCTGTCTCCTCCTCTTTAATTCTCTGTCTCTCTCTCCCTTTCACTCTATTGCTTTACCCAAATCTCACAGCTGTGTGCTTATATAGGCAGTCAGGGACTAACTTATACCAATTTTCATGCTGAGTGTGTAATTTACTAATAAAACTTTGTAATCTTTGGTGGACTCTTTGACTTTTTTTGTTCCTTTTGACTACAGGCATGTATGAATCTTGGATGCTCCCTTTCTCTCAAGGGTGGGATTCACACTAGTGACATGTTGGAGTCAGAAGATGATGGTTAAAGATAATGCAAATTAATAAGCAGTAGGAGAAAGGCTAGAGACCCCTTTAGTCCTGTTTGCTTGAACTTTAACATTCCAAGGAATCTAGGGTGAAGTTGGGTGCATGTCACACAGGCACCACACAGACTGTTAACTTTTGAGTTGTAACTTGTCACCCAACTGAATGTGGACAAACCCAGGAATCATGTTAGGAAGCAGCAAGGTGTTCATTGACATTTTATTGCAACACGAAGTAGAAGTGACTTTGAAGGAAAATGTTACAGTTGGATTTGTCTTTGAGAGGACAGGGATGGAAAAAGGCACTCAATGTATGTGTGGCATGGGTGTCTCAAAAAACAGCTTGTGTTTTTATGTGCAGAATTGCAGCTGAACTATGTAGCCATGTGGGATATGGGCAGTATTGTCCCAGGGCTTCTATTTCCCACAGCAGAGAAGAAAAAACTGATTTATGGTTCTCAGATTATGTATTTTGTCAAAAAGCAATCAGTATAGACACCTCATCCAAAATTAATACTGAACATTGTATATTAATATTCTCAGGCAAAATATTGTACTGTTATTACTTGGTTGAAGTGTACTTTGTCCTCCTGCCTTCTAAAATTGTTAAAATTAGTATTAAGACAACCACAATTTACAAATACTTCTCTATTTGCCTGGATAAAACTATTTCATTTTGAGAACCTTCAATTTGAGATAAATGCACTGATTACAATTTAAATGTCAATTATAAGGACTCTTGTAGACATAATAAAGCAAACATTTACACTATGTTTGACACAAACATTAACAGCAGAATTGAACACTATCGCAAATCAAACCAGTGACCCTCTTCCAATGTATAATAAAGAAATCAAAAATGCTTTCAGCCTCAAATGGTCAAAAGAAAATCAACAAGCAATTATTGCAAACATCCAAGTCATGGCATGACTCAGTGCTTCATTCAGATTCAGGCCTAGGAGACACACAATAAAACCCATCTGCTCCAAAATATTTTGTAGATCAAGTTTAAATTACAGTTTTGCTTCTATAAGAAACTTCTTTCTCTGATGCTTTGTAGATTACTGTACAAAATGATACTGATAGGTAAGAAAAGAGATTGAGACATGGAAAATTTAAGATAAGGAAATGCAACTGTTTAGTTACATATGATTGCAAGACTATATTTGAAAATGAGACTCAGGGTTAAAAAAAAGGCAGGACATGAAAGGGAGATGGTTAATAATATTTGAAGGTGACAGAAAATTAAATTAAATGAATGCATTGAGGACAGCAGTGTTGAATAGAATTGAGAAAGTTCAAAGCAGTTGATTCAGAGGCAAATTTAACAACCTACCTAAAGTGAATTTTATGAAATTACATTTTGAAACAGGTAAAACTGCAGCTTTATCTAAACTGTAACTGAATGCTAAAGGAAGTAATAACAGAGATTTAAAAAATCTTCTCTGCAAGTTTAACTCAAGTTACAGGCCAGATTCCAGATTCATTCATGCCTGAGTTTTATGTTGAAATTACACTCTCCTTCTGTTACAATTCGTGATGTTTTTTAGCAAATTTCAGCACCACCTTCCTCTTATTCTCTTTATATCTCAAATTTTCTATCTGTCTTCTTGGACTCTGTCCAAATTAATATCCATTCACTTATACAGTATTTTCATAGCACTAATTTATACAGTTAAATATACATGTATTTTACAGGCTGCTTTTAATTGTCATTCTTGCTAAAATTTTATACATGTGTGGTATCTTCATTCCTCTTTAATTTGATGTGTTTGAGGATCTGCTATCTGGAAGTAAAATAGTCAACATTAACCTTTAATGTATTTAGACATTTACTTGCTATTGAATTCTAATATGACTTAGAATGTAAGCATGTTTGTCATTCTCTAAAAAAACCCCAAACATTAGCTACTAGAAGTGAACATATAATAATGAAACTGTTTATAGTGAATTCTTATTCTAAAGACTAATAGCATGTAATATATACTACCTATTCTTCTTTTAAAAATTAGAATTTTAAATTGTTAGAGGTTTAATATATGTTTTTGAACATTTCAAAGACTCTCCCCTTTCTCCAGATAGTTTATTCAGCCCTATATGGATCAAGGTAATCATGCAATACCATGTGCTATTCTTGTTTTGTTTTGTGAGTTTTAGTTTTTGCAAGGTATTTACTGTTGTTGTGCTTGTTGTTGGTTGGTTGGTTTTGGTTTTTAATTATTTTTTTTGCTCTTCTGTGACTGTGAATTAAATTATTAAATGCTAGAATGAAGGTATTTTCATGTCTCTCTCTCTATTTCATAGAATCAAAGAATGGTTTGGATTGAAAGGGATCTTAAAGAACCTTTAGTTCTGATGCTCTGCCATGGGCAGAGACACCTTCCACTAGACCAAGTTGCTCAGAGCTCCATCCAACCTGGCCTTGAACACTTCCAGGGATGGAGCATCCACAGGTTCCCTGGGCTGTCTGTTTCAGTGCCTCACCACAGCCACAGCAAATAATTTCACCCTAATATTTACTCTAAATTTACCCTGCATTAGAATCATAGAATGATTTGGGTTGGAAGGGACCTTAAGGAACATCTTTGCCATTTCTCCCCATCATTGTGTGCTCTGCCTTTAGTCTTCCTTCTTTGCCTATAGTGAGGATGAAGATAAATACAAGATGAGTCCTAAGGCCTAGTCCATATTTATATGTAATATATAACATGTACTAGCCCTGACAGTAAAAGAAATTGTAAACTCTCAGGCTAAATGCAAATGGCACAAGGGAAAACCATATTCTCCCTTGCCTACAGCATATAACAACCAAAAGTTATTGCAAAACCTATGATTTATCAGTATTGCTCATTTCTCCTTTGAGGTTACATGGAATGCCTATTTTACCATGAAGGGATAGAAATAAGAGAGCATAAAACTCTGTTGTATTATGTTTGCAAAAGCATTATAAAATAAAGTCAAGCATTGATCTCTGGGGACATTTTTACAGGTGTAATTGAAGTTACTTTCTGCTGATCATGGGAAAGAGGAATTACTGCAATATTTACATAAGTCTGTAGAAATAAAACTGACAGAGTCATATGTAAAATTACTCAACCAATAAGCTACATATTAAAAGACATTTTCTGAGAGCTCTTACCTCAGTTCTTTTCTCTCCTCTGAGCTTTCTCCAACAAGATCAGACTAAAACCTACAGGAATTTCACCTGAAAGTATCTAGAGAAAAGTCCAGTATCCACAGCATTCATTCCTGTCTCACTGGCTTCGACTCCCTCTTGTTGTATTTTTAATGAGGCCGATTTACTTTAGCAGGAATATTTTCAAAGATTCCATGAATTTCTAGGAAGCTATAAAAATAATCTATGCTACTGAGTTCAGTCTATCTAATAGGAACTTCTTCATCTTAATGGCACTTTTTGGTGTTATCAATCATTATGAACTTTGCCAAGCCACAGAAATATAGATTTAAAATTCACAAGTTTCTTCACTTGTGAAGCAATTCAGAGACAATACTACCTAACAAACCATTTCAAAAATTCAAGGCACTTCTGAATATGTCCTGCTATTGTATTTGAAGTTGAATTTATCTGCAACCCAGTTGTGGCTAGATTTAAAATGATCCATAATGAGCAGAGTACAAGATTTTCTAGGATTTGAATTTTGCTTGCTATGAGTTTTTAAATGGTTTTGTCATGTGTGTTCATCCTGTAAATAAAATATAGTCAGGAATTCTAGGAAACAAAGTAGACATGCTTATATTGTGCCAAGGACTCGAGAAATAAATGGAAACTATTACATTATTGATTAATTTGAAATAGGTCCATTTCTGTTGTGGTCATTATTTAATTTAATTACTCCAAGATTGCTAAACTACTAAAATAAATAATATCTAACATAAAATCAGTGATTTCTGTGGTAGGATAGAAGTATACTGACCTCCAAATCACTTTCCTATGGTGTGCTTGTTTTTGCTATGATAAATGTTCAATCAGAGACTCTTGTTAGAACTTATAGAGTTGTGGGGGGTTTTTTGTTTTGTTTTGTTTTGTTTTGTTGGGTTTTTTTTTTGTTTTGTTTTATTTTTTCTGCTGGTGAGAGTCTAGGTAGAAAACACTGATTTGCACAAGTACTCTTCTGGATAATTCTTATCTTAGTGAACATAATTTTTGCACTTTATTTATTAAGTCCTATATAGTCTGTGATAGTATGTGCCTCAGGTTTGACTTCAAGTTTGCTTGTTTTTTGGCAAATTAGACCTTACAACAGCCCCTGAAAGGCAGAATATTTGTAGTGTTTGTAGATATGTTTTAGGTTATTCATCTTGATCTGCTCTATGCTGGTTGATATATATGCACTGTAATATAAACACCTTGTACGTATGATTTTATAAAGATTATACATAAGCATATTACACATAGATATATATATATGGGCATGTATATCATATATGTATATGCCTTTTTATCAGTTAGGAAACTGGAGATTGTTACGGAGTGTTTGAAAAATTAATGAGTTCAGCCACTTTCAGCACACCAACAGCAATCACAATTGATTGTCAGTCGTTGATGTCACAGAGCTAATGGCTGGCTCTTAATCACTTCCAATTGTCAACAATCCATGCTCAAAGCAGTCAGTCCTCAACACTTACACCCTGAGTGGGCTTCGAGTATCCAGCTCCAGGGAGCTGACACGGAGTAGTTGGTGCTGATGGTCCTTGTTGCCTTGGCCAGTGAGCTCCCCTCATCCTCATCCTCATCCTCATCCTCATCCTCATCCTCATCCTCATCCTCATCCTCATCCTCATCCTCATCCTCATCCTCATCCTCAATCTCTCTTTGCTCCTCATCCCCTGCCCAGAAGACAAGGGGATTATCTCATCTGCTCTTGACATAATGCATCTTATTTTTGGGACCAGGGCTTGCTCTTTTTTTGCCAGAAAGCTTTCTTGCTTATTCTGTTTCCATCAGCACTTGTTCTGTTCGTCCTGCAGGGCCATTTTGGTTTCATCACACACCCTTATTGACAGCTGTAAACTCTTAGTTCTTGCCTTGCAGATTTTACTGCTAGAACATATTTTCCAGCACATCAGTTTTGCAGTTACACAAATCTCCATTTTCCTCTTTGTGGCTATGTATTTTTTATATATTCATGTTTAGGTGTATATACAAAATTCTTAGCACTGCTACAATGTTATAGAATTCTTAAATGCAGGCACAGATGACCCTACCTTAATGTGCTTGTGCTCAAGACAAACATGCTTAGTTTACTTCACTTGATTTCAAACCTTATGGGTGCCACAGGTGTTTCTGCTACATTATCCCAGGAAAAACTCTGCTTTATTGAAATTTGGGATCCTGTCTCAGAAATGTAGTGAGCCCTGCAGGGTTGGCTGAACAAGATGTTTATTCTTAACTGGTTTTAGATGTCAATAAACCAGGCTTTGCTTGTTTTCTCTTAATTTAACCTTTACTTGGCAGTATTGTGAGACAAAACATAATTGTATTTATTAGATAGAAATTTCATAAATTAAACCAATTATACATGAGTGATATTTACTTCTTTAGCTTGAGGGGTTTGGTCTGAATGCAGAACAAGATGTAGGCAGAATAACTTCTGATAAACAAATTCAGTTAAAGGACTTGCAGATAAATACGTACAATAAAATCTATTGCGCATCCAAAGAGAAAAAAAAAAAGTTTTTGAAACCATTCTATTTTTTAACAAGATAGTGATACAAAATTAAATTCCAATAGCCCTTTTGCCAAGTCTGGACAGGATGTAATGACTGTGTGGAAAGGGGAAGAAAATGGTAAGTATAAACTCTTCCTCCATTGTGGTCAAGTAGCTGTGTGTCCTGGGTTCTAGACCAAACAAATGGATAATGGATGAGATAAAGCCATTTGGCTGCTCAGCCCAGTACCTAAACTACTTAAGGCTTAGAGGAAAGGCCTCTAAGCTGTTTTCTCAGACTGCTAGTTTGTAGCAATTACATCTGAGATTTATATAAATATATTAATATATATAATACATAGATAATTCAGGTAAACAGGACTCCTAAAATCCAGTGAAGGAGTAAAACATCTGGAAACACAGAAAGACTGAATAAAAGCCTAACAATCTGCAGTAACTAAAGCAAAATCTTATTGTAAAACACCCAAGCCAAACAAAAAATAATAATAATAAAAAAATCAGCTCGAATGGTGCTTTTCTGTAAGTGCCTTTTAGCCTCAGATGAAAGATCAACATATAACCATGCAGACAGCCTTATTATGAAAGCCAAAGAGGTCATATAGTTACAGCACTGTGATGGTGAAGATAATGGGCCCTGATGTGAAGTGGCATATTTGAAATTAAGTACACTGCCTTATGAGTGTCACTTCAGGGCTTCCCGAGTGAGGATGGCTCCCCTTCATTGTTTCAGGAACTCAGATTACACAGAGGATAGACTCTGCTCTCTCTTCAACAGATCCAGAAACAGTATTGAATTTGTTTCAGTTTGTTCTTTTCACATGCCAAGGTATGCTTCTACCAGAATGGAAACGACATGGGTTTGGTGGAAATGATTAACGGGATTCTCTGTTACAAATTCTCTGGCATAGAAAGAGTGACAGAAGCCCTAACAGTTCCAATTTTCCTCCTGAAACATCTGCTATGAATGCAATTTGGGGAGGGACTGGTTGAAAAGAGAAGTAGAGTTCATTGCTAAAAGTAAAACTGGAGACAGTTTTTGACCTAAAGCAAAGTAGTGTCAGCATACTTAGCCCAGAGTATTTTCCACAAAAAAGAGTATAATGTTTAAATAGAAAAGAAAAATTCAGTACGTTTTCCCTGATGGGACTTTGCCTTCATTCATATTCTGCACTCAGGGAACATGCTCGTGCTGTTCAAATCCTCACAGTTTAACTAAGGGCTCAGGAGAGAAAGTTCAGCAACTCTGTTCAGCTCAGATAAGCACTGTAGAGCCTAACTTCCTATGTAAACCTGATTAAGATGTTACAGGCATTCAGAAATCCACTCTGCGCCTTCACCACCTCATGTTTCTTTGTTCTTCCTGACACCTGAGCAAGGTTCTGGCACAATGCAGTCGTCCTTCTGTCCTGTCCCTTGGCCATTCATTGCATAAAATCCCTGCAGTCATTCCCTGCTGATGGCAGACCATTGTCCAAGTAGCTTCCATTTGAAGAAAAGGTTTTGTGTCTCATTGGATGTAACAATGTCAGCACTGGTCTTACATGTTTTAGATTATCCTCTAATTTTAATGCATCAAATTTTAATGTTTAACCCTGCATGGAAGATGCCATTCTCAAGCATGTGTGTTTCAGATATTTTTATCCTTTGATATTACAGTTCAGCCATTATCTCTAGTGTCAGCAAATAGGTTAAAACCAGTCCTGTCAAAATGTGTCCCAATGCAGTGTTTCATTTGGGTACTGTTTGTGGCTATTGATTAATTTGTCATTAAGTCCTGCTTGAGTATTCCACAATTTTATCTTTGTAGCTGTTTTGGCTTACATACATAATACTAGCAATGGATGTTAGCATCTGCCTCTTTATCTCATGTTACAATTTACTGAGTAATTTACTTGAGTACTTCTAAGACCAATTGAGCAGCCAGTTTCTTTCCAACTCATTCCTCTGTTGCTGGCTCTGTTGCTTTCCTTAGTGAACACAGGGAGGGGTGACCTTTGGGAAAGGGTGAAATCCTCTTGGTCCCTTATCAAACATCTCGATATTTTTTTACCTTTCTATAGAAGTAGTCTTGGACAACATCATGCTGCAGAGAGAGCATCTGTCAGGGTACTTGACAGTACCATGTGTACATTGTGAATACCTTCCTGTGATTAACTACTGGCCTGTAATATTAATGTATAAGAAATTGCCATATTTGTTGGCCAAAAAATACGCTCTAGTAGAAAAAAAAGAAAAAAATGAAAAAATATCCATGAGTATAAGGTCTGGTTTTTTGTTGTACTTCTAAATAAACAAAGAGATAACATAATTGGAATTCAGCTTGGACAATTAAAGGCTGGACTGAATGACAAAATTAATCCTTTATGGTTGTTCATGGGCCAAATGAGTGCATGTATAAAAGAATCTGCCAGTGATGACTTCAAAAAGCAGACTGTACATGATGAAGAGGTAGCAGTGTATGAAGAATGTACCTGTCAAATGTATTATTGTATCTGGATTTGATATCAGTCTTACATAGAATAATCTTTGATTGATAGTGCTATTTAGAAATACAGTGAAAAGTAATATGATGTTCAGTATCTCTTATTGTCATGCACTTGTCAGCCTGTTTATCTTACACTTTGTATTTCTTTCATTTATAGATTTTAAATGATGATAAGGCTAAAATGAAGTCATTAAAATGACAATGCCTTCAAAGGACTCTATTTTTCCATTCTTATTCATAACAATTAGTAACTTATCCCATGGTTAATCCATTTACTTTAAATAGTCGGTGTCAAGAATTTAAATGCTGCATAGAAAGTATAATCAGGAAAAAGATTATACAAATTTAAAGGAATGCCATCAAAGCAAAAAAATGATCAGTTTTATTTCAGTAGCTAGAAAAATGCAAATATAAGTCTAAATCTAGCAAGAAATTTGTGTTCTCACCCCTCTGTAAAATCAAAATTTAACACTTTACCAATAGTGAATGCCCATTATATTTTAACAGATTTCCTAGACTGAATTCTGTTTCTGCAAGAATGACTATTCTTTTTGACTACAGTACGATTTGGATTAAGCTGCCTTACTGAATTTGCATCTAATGATTTTACTTCTGTTATGTAAATATGGCCCTGGTCAAAATTCTTCCTTTACCTTAAAATTAAAGAAGGGAAAATGCCAAGAATGGTGATTTCTAGCCAAAAAATATCTATTAGTAATGCTACTAGTCCTGGGATTGATTTTTTTGTTAAAACCTTGTAAAAAAAAGAGAGACGAAATTAGTTACAATGTGAAAGCATTAGAAGAAAGTGGTTTGGAATGAAAATGAAAGTTTCTCTCAATTTTGACATACAATTATCTATCTGTGCAAGAAGGTTTTGGTAAAGTGTTCTTTTTCCTTGTTACAATTGCTCTGGAGAGCAATTCTGCTTACCTTGATTTTAGAAACAGTAAGATGTAGAGATTCAAAGAGTCCTTTGTCATTCTTTTTATGAGTGTAATTTTTTTAATAGTGTCATTTTGAACAAGGAGGTCTGTGTGGTTCCTCTTTGCAGCTTGTATGTACTACTTGCATGAATGTAAGAGGAATGAGTGACTCTGCCTGCTGTTTTATCTTGTTTCACAGGAAATAAAATTTCATTTCTAAACAAACAACTCCTGCTCACCTTTCCCACACTGGCAAGCTCTCTTTGGAAAAAGTGAGAAATACTATCAAAATCAAGAAGCTTGTGACTCACAGAATGTAAATACAGAGTCTATTTGATCTTGTGTATTTCATCTATCAAAAAATATTTAGCTGAAGATGTGAAAAGGGACCTATGGTATTTAAAAGAAAGGGAATCTTCAAAATGTCTTCAATGTGGTCTTTAGAATTCTTAATTCCTTTGTAAAACAGTGTGAAGTCCTATGTAAAAAAACTCAAAATAAAACAAAAACCACCACTACCACCAAAAAACCCAACCCACAAAGCAAAACACCAAATACCAAAGGAACTGCTGACTTTACCTTTTGTGCTATATTTCTTCATTTAGATCTAGCACCCTCTGAGAGGCTGAAATTAAATAGAGTTGCTTCTATGTCTGATAAAGTTGGCTTCATATTTTGCTTGACTTTAAAGCCTCTAAAATTCTATTAAACAGCTGCAAAAAGCTTGGCATTGATCTGCAACTCTTGCTAGTAGGTTTTTCCTAGTAGACACCTTTCTACTGTGAAGAATTGCATACATTAAGGGTTATGAAACAAATCCCATGTAAAATCCTACTTAAAATTTAAACATTACACATGGCAGAAGACATACTGCAATCAGTGATAAATAATTTGGCATGCAAAAGAGGGATCAACAAGCAATAGGTGATTCTTCGAATATTTCTTTGTATTTTCTTTGTGATACATGCACAAAAGCCATTGTTTCACCCGGTTAAACTAGGAGATGTGGGAATTAGGTCTTTAAGGGATAAGCAATTGAAATACATTTGTAAGATGTGTCAGTTGTCTCAGGAATTCTGTAAAGTTCTTTGGTGAAGGAAAATATCTTTTTTGTAGCAGATTATTTCTGAAAACATTACATACAAAATTATCATAATAAGACATGTATAGCACATAGATTTAAGTTCAAAAGAATCGCTTTTGAATTTATTATTTTTGAACCAAAACTGTAGACTTGCTGCACTGAGGTATAAGTAGATAACAGAATAGTTCAAATACATCACTGTCCCCAGTCTAAGTAGTCACCATTTCTTTAGTGCACTCTATTGGAATTAGGGACTGACATTCCTTCAGTCTAGATACACACTTCCACTGTAAAAATCCCAAACTGGTAAAGATAGGAAAGAAATACATGGAGCTGACTTGACCAGAGTATTGAATAGGGAGAAAAATTGACTTCTTTCCCAATGTACATGTGATAATTGCCTTCCTGACAGATAAGAATTTCTCCACAGAAAGTAAGTGAAATGTCTGCAGGGAAAGGAGGGAAGATTCATATTTCTCACTTCTGAATACTTCATGTAGACTTTCAAATTAACCAGCTGGTTTTCCTACACTTATTTTTTCTGATCAGTATAGATTTTGTTTCAAGGAGTCTGATTCAAAGTGGAAGACTAACCTTTTCATGATTATCTAATTAATTAGAGCTTTAGAGCTGATGAAAAGGCTCTTGGGAATGCATTGAAGAGAAGGAGTTACCCTCCAGCCTGCTGGAATCAAAGAGTATGAGATAATATGTTCCAAACTTAGACATCTTGTGCATTAATTCTGTAGCACCTTTGAGTAGGATATGTCACTTTCGTCATCATGGTTGTTACTGGAGTTCAGTTAAAGAATTGTGGAGACTGCCCCACTGTTCTGGCCAGGAGTTCTGCCACATGAAATCAAATGTTACACTGTCCAGGCTGAAGTTGGGAAAATGTAAACATAATTCTTTAATAGACAATGTGTTGATTTATAGCAAGGAAATAAGGCAATCATGGATGGGGGAGGGATGACAATGATCAGTCCCTTTTTTTATCTCCTACAGATTAGAGATCCCTAGACTAGATAATCTGGGAACAAAGTCTCCTCTTTCCATGTTTGGATTCCTTGAACTGAAGCAGTGAGAGCAATACAAAACACAAACATATCTACAAACTTTTTAAGATTTCAAGCAGAGCAGCAAAAAAGCATTTCCAGCTGAAATGAACCAGTTGACCACTTGGAAAAAGCTTTTGGGTACAAATTGACAGAAACTTCAGAAATCTGTTAGTTTCTTTGCCTACTAACTGAGCTTCAGGAGCTGATAATGATGACTGAAAAAAAGGTAAAAACAACACCAAGTAAAGTCCCAGGGGTAGTGATTTTTCTTTTTCTTTGATGGTATATGCCCCTTCTTAGGTTAGAATTATTTATATTTAAAACATTTCAGGTAATTTGTCTTAAAAACCAAAGAGAGAGAGAAAACTGGAGGAGCTGAAAGAGTAGCAAAAATGACAAGCAGAAGCAGAGCTGCACTTCACTGTTCTGGAACAGTGGTGCCTCTTCAGGCACTGTAGACTCCAGCAGAACTTCAGAGCAGCTGGAATTCATCAGGATGTTGAGGGTTAAGTTGTCTCCTTTTGTTAGGGAATTTTGTCCCATAAAGTTCCTAAGAAATGGTAATGATAATACTTAAGGAGAACAAAAGAAGTGGCCAGGCCTGGAGAAGACATCATCTGGCTGCACCTCCCTGTCTGAGAGTTTCTTGGAAAGGGGCCAAGATACCTCGAGGGTTGGGCTGGTAAAAGCCTGGGTCGGGCGGTTGCCCACAGTTTCTCTGGGTTTCAGAGGGGACGCTCGGAGCTGCTGCTTGGGGAAGGGAATTTGCTGCCACCACCGCAGTCCAGCCCAGTCCCTTCTCCTGCCGCGGGGGAGCCTCTGCTCTGAGAGCAGCCCCTGAATTGGTGCCCTGGTAACGCCTCACTGAGAGAGGGACTTTTCACCATCAGCTTGGGGCCCTGAGATCCTGAACCCGCCTCTCCCTGCCTTGCCCGGAGTTGGGCTGCTCCAGCCCCACAGCTTCTTCAGCACTGTTCTGAATTTCCATTGCACCAGCCCTGTGCCCCCACCTCGCCTACCAAGACATCCCAAGTTTCCAGACAGCCACAGTGCTTCCAATACATCTCGTCCATCACCCCAGGATCTTTTACTGGCTGAGCCGCCATTGCCGTGTGCTCCCCGAGCTGCCCCACAGCGCCCCCTGCAGCCCCGGGGGAACCATCGCACCTGCCCTGCCCAGCGGAGCCACAGCGCCCCTGCCGGCTGTGAGCGGAACTGCACCCAGGGGGAAGTGCCTGCAGGGCGAGAAGGCTCTCGGTGGGTTCTGGGTCTGTTTGTTGGTACTGTCAGAGTTGTTGTTTGTTTGCCTCATATACACACTAGTAAAGAACTGTTATTCCTATTCTCCTATCTTTGCCTGAGAGCCTCTTAATTTCAAAATAATAATAATTCAGAGGGGAGAGGTTTACATTTTCCATCCCAAGAGAGGCTCCTGCCTTTCTTGGCAAACACCTGTCTCTCAAACCGTGACACATGATTAGCTGGCTGAGGGGATCAGCATCAGTGGTGAGAATCTCAGTCTATCTGTTGTCCCTCAAAGGTGTGGAGTGCCATAAATGAATAGCCATTCTTCCTGAGGTATCTGTCAGCTCTCAGATTTTCTGATTTGTCTGTGTTCTTTTTAACAAAACTCTTATTGTTTGACAAAGAGCAATAAGTATTAAGCTCGAGGAACACATGACATCATATAAGACCTAAATCTGAGAATGTTTTATAGTTGCAGCTCAGACCAAGACACAGCATAACAACCACTGTCATGACACAAAAATGAAACCTCTGGTAGTCATGTACACAGGCAAATAGTCTGTAATCATCGTCTGCATGCTTTGTCTCAGTGGACAGAAAGTCTCTCTCATCTGCCTGTATGAGTCAGTAGATGTCTGACAATTCCATATTTTCACTCATATTCCTCTAGCATAACTCAAAGACATTAATGGTGAATAGGTTGTCCCAGAAACACTGGGGATTGAAGAGATAAAAATATACTTGCTTCTCTTCAGTCTCTTTAGGACTCTGATGAGAGAAACAGTGCTGTGCCATGCCATGGGAGTAGATGTAAAGAGTTATCTTGTTGAAAAGTACATTTTTAGATATCTTTCACTCATTCATTTGCCATTAGTGTTGGTAAAGTGAAAATTCCAGTAGAGGTTCTGGCCATGGTATGAAGCATTGTACGTGAAGTAGCCATCAGCTTTCAGAGGAGATTTCTACTCTACTCAGGACCATGCATGGATCTTTAGCATGGTTTTTGACTCTTTTTTCATCATTTTAGTTAGTCAGAACCCTGTTGACTTCTTCTGTCCTTGGTATCTAGCAATGTTTTCCAAACATATTTTGTCTTGATTATTGAAATACAGACTATGAAACTGATTCTGAATATGAAGTAGAAGTTTTACCTTGTACACGGTAAACTGTGAGTCTTCTCAAGAGGCTGCAAACACAATTGTCAGAAGGTTAAATCATTGTCTGACATCCAGCCAGCTTCCAAGCTGAAATTAGGGAAGAAAGAACTGAGAAGTTCCTTTAATGCTGCAAAATATAGTGAGGGGCTTATTAATGGGAAGCTGTTTCCTGTTAGTGAGAAGTGGAAAGTTTGGATACTCTCTTGTACCTGAACTCAAAACATTGCCATGTTCTGCTCAAGTCA